>VXBW01008487.1:1245201-1296213 GCA_013400375.1 Thinocorus orbignyianus | reverse complement strand
TACACGCTGCCTTTGCCTTTTTTAATTTTATTTTTTTTTGGGGGGGGTGGGGGTGGGGGAGAGCCTGCTGTGAGCCGTCACCCTGCCCTGGATGGGGGCACCGTGCACCTCCTCCTGTGAGCAAACAGCTGGGGGGCATCTTCACCCAAAATATACACACACAGAAAGGACCCATGGGCTTCAGGGGCTGTGGGACCGGTCAGTGACCCCCATATGATGGGGTATAGGTGACCCATGGGTGCCCAGGGGCGGGGTCTTCCACTGTGGCTGCTGTGGGGTGCCTGGAGGTTGTCAGGGACCTGCAGACCCACAGTGCAGAGGGGAGCCCCAGGAAGGCCATAAGCCTGGCTGGCCTGAGCGGGTAGATGGGGCTGGAGGATGGGCTACAGAACTTTTTGGGTTATTCTGGGCACCAAGCACCAGGAGACTAGCAGCAACCTGCACCTCACACCCCCCTGGCTCAGACCATTGCGCACTAGGGTGCACTGCTCTCCTTGTCCCCCCATAATCTCCCCCAGTTATTTCCAGGCTGTGCTGGCAGTAAGGGGTGAGCAAAAAAACTCTTCTCCCAGCTGGGCATGGCAGGGGCTGCCCACCGTGTTGGTGGAGGAGCCACGTTTTGTTCCTTCCCGCTTGCCCAGGCGCCTTCCCCCCGCCTCACAGCACTGCTCTGCTTGCCTGTGTTTTGTTTGGTTTTGTTGATTTTTTTTTGTGTGTGTTTTATTTATTTATTTATTTATTTTTATTTTTGTTCCCCCCGAAGTCCACAGACTTGTGATTTTCTGTGCAACTTGCAGGGGGGCGAATCAGTATGAGGGAGCGCCCTTCTCATTGAAACCGGAGGTGAATAAATTATGAACAGGCGAAAATTGGAACAATGTTTCTGAGCGAGTGTTTTCTAGAGAGTTACTATTCCAGGCTTTGAAATCAATTGATACATAATTAGATTCCTCAAGAGAGGACAAACAAGGGCTGCCATTCACCCCCTCCTTCTCCCACATGCATCCCAAAGAGAGACCGGAGGCTTTAGCAGAAACCAGACAGCCAGCATTCTCCAGCACTAAAAACATATTCTGGCTTTGGGTGTTCATTTAACAAACAGATCCTTGAACCTTGCTTCTGTTTTCAGTTTATTTCGACCATGTTTCTTTGTGTTCAGTTCATTAAAACATGTCTCCTTTGAGATCTATTTTTACATTTCAAGAATCCAGTATTGTACTTTTGCGGTGGCAGATGGCCCTAGACATCCAAGCATAAGCTCTTTCCTGCTTTTTTCCTCTCTTTCTTAGGTCTTTTCTGCGCGGCACTTGAAGCTGTTAGCAGCAACCATTCCTCTTTGCAATGTCTGGGGCTGGCGCACAGTTCAGCACCGGGGTACAAATGTGTTGCAGTCTCCACCAAACACTCAAGGTGTATTTTAAGCAGAGCGGATGCTACTTTCTGTGAGATAAGAGCACTCCACAGCTGGGTAGACCCAGGGGTGGCATGCTAACTAAGTTTGCATCTTCGCCTTGTGTTTACCTCATGTTAATAATGTTCTGTAATCCCCCAGATTACTTTATTAGCTGTTAAGGTTGAGTTTCATTTCATAGAGAGAGAAAAGCTAGGTACAGTAGGAAGGGCACAGAGTAAGATGCCTCAAAATAAAGACTTAGGTTTCTGAACGTGCTCTGAAGGAAGAAGAAAAAGCACACAGTGATTATGAAAGATAGTTTAATGGTTATTGAACAAAACAGCAGCACCCCTGGCCAAACGGGCCACCTAACTGAAGGCAATAGCTTAGCTCCTCTATCTACCCTCACAACTGATGTACTAGTAACAACCATTTCAAAACCTGGTACCAAACATGGATCAGAGTGCTGCAGCCATTAGCATAATTTGTCAGATATGAATAGGATTTAAAAAAACCTAACTGTACCAGCAACCAGAAAAAAATAATGGTGTCTGAGCTGCCATAGACCCGTCTCTTAGGTAAAGTACCAGTACTACAGCCTACAGTAATGTGGGTTCCTTAAAGAAATACAACAACCTGGAAGGAGGTCCTGGAGGGGCAGGGGTCAGTCTCTTCTCCCAAGTCACAGGCGACAGGACAAAAGGAAATGGTTTCAAGTTGCACCAGGGCTATCAGACTGCCTATCAGGAAAAATTTTGCACTGAAAGGGTTATTAAGCTTTGGAATGGGCTGCCCAGGGAAGTGGTTGAGGCACCATTCCTGGAGGTGTTTAACAGATGGATTGACATAGTGCTCCATGACATGGTTTAGTGATGGTTTTTTATCAGTTAGGTTGATGGGTAGACTGCATGATCTTAAAGGTCTCTTGTAACCTAGACAATTCGATGATCCTATGATCCTTTAAATTACAAACAGAACAACAAATTCCTACATTTTATTAAATGGTGTGATCTTTAGGACGGGATAAAGTAAATCTGACATAGGTGTTGTTTGTGAGCTTTGGCAGTGGTAAACCTGTGACCTCTGTAGTAAAAAGAAAAAAAGGCTGAGAAGTTTTCCAACAAAGATGTTTGATTGGATAATAGCCAAAGCAGAAGTACTCAAATATATACAAAAGGAGACTATTTTATTTATATTTGGTGCAGATATGGTGTATATTTATATCTGCATGTGTGAATTTCAGTGCCTGATTTTGTATGGTTCACTGTTTCACCTGGGTTAAGCAACAGGCTACAGCCAGAGCCAGTTGGAAGATCTTGGTCAGTTCAGGCCAGACTAGATTTTGCTGCTCCATGATGATGCACACACATGGTGACACAGTCTGCTCTCTGATGGGAAGTGGGACAAGCTCAGGAGCACACAATGCTTCCTCTACAAGGTGATACTCTTCTTTGATGCCCTCTCCTGTATCCCAGCCTTAACCACAGCAGTCACAGTGCTCTGGCATAGATGAAACAGCCTGGGGGCCAGTTTGCTGTCTTGAGCAGTCCATTGCTTTAAGCAATCGCCCACTTTGTGTCCTGAACCAGTCCTGGCATACTCTAAAAAAGGATAATATGGACTAGAGTTAGCCTCAAAGACTTTTTGTTCTTCCCCCCTTCAGTCTTGAAATCCCAGGGTGCACCTTTTTTGCCTTTCTGTTAAATTAGGACAGGATATTAATACATGCATATAGCTTGGTTGAATAGGCTTCCATTACTGCTGCAATTTGTCTTGTGTTACTGGCCTCAGCCACAACACGGAGTACAACTGGGACCCTCAGCAACTCCTGGCTGGATATACGGAATGCTTTAGCTACACCAGGAGAATATTACCCAGGATGGCACAGCAGCAGGATCTGTACTGGAAATTGCATCCTCCAGGATAAGCCTATTTCAGGTTTGCCTTGTGTCAGCCTTCAAAGAGTCCCAGGTTTCTGGGTATGTGCAGAAGGGGAAACAGCAACACAAAAACACAAACTCCTTCCTTTCCCCTCTGTTTGGCTTCCCTCAAAATTCTTTTGATGGGACCCTACTCAGAAGTGAGATGTGGCAGATTAAATCTCTGTTGTAGAAGTTATTTCCATCTCACAAACCACTCTGGACTCCAGCAAACCATTCTTTTCTTACCTCAATTACTTCTCCCCCCACTCTCCAAGCTCATAAGGGGCATGTGGGTGGAGATCATTTGGGAATGGAATAACCTACAGATCTACAGCCAGGAGAGAGAGGACCTTGGAAACTGAGAGTCTTAGAGAGGTTGGAGAAACGTAGTACAAAGACAGAAGTAGTGAGCTCACGGGGGAGGGAGTGTTTTGGGCTTGTCAGGAGAGGAAAGGGGCAAAAAAACCCCCAAAAACCAACAAAACAAAACCAAAACCAAAACACAACTCTGCAGATCCAAGCTTGATTACTGTTAATCCTTCTCGAAAATATCCAGGTCCTTCCAACATTCACTTTTTTTTCCTTCTCTATTAGCTTTGTTACTGCTTGTCTTGATAATTTGCTTAAGGTGTATCAGACAACTCCGGATTTTTTGCTGGTAGAAACATCAAAATAGAGGATAGTTAGTCTACATCCACTGCAAACTCTCGCACGGTTGGCACAGTCCTCCAGAGAGACCTGCCAGATAATGGCTTTTGAGAGGAGCTTAGAGGCATCTGCAGTGGCTGTTTTCCCCCATTGTAAGTAGAAAATAAAGATTAGATAGGGTGTGGGGATGGACTAAGAATATGGACAATGAACAAACTGATGTCACGTCCCTTATCTGTGTGGCTGACTTTAGGTCTACTCCTGCAAAATGGTTTGTGCAGACTCCCCTGAATTCAACAGGTTTCTGCACAGGTGGAGGAGTTCTCTGTTAGGCACTGGTTTGTGAGTCTGGGATCTCAGATCACATTTAGGGGTGGTTTTTGTCTATAAAGCAGCTGATCCTTTCTGAGTGCTAGATGCAGGAATAAGTTTTATCAGCGCATAGGTCTTTTCATGAGTCTTTTCGTTGTGTGATTTGGTTTTCTTTTAAAATTCTGATAATTTTAACGCAAAAGACATAGTCAAAAGAGTCCTGCATCAAGGACCACCAGAGTTTGAGAATGAGGACCATCGTTAGCACAGTTTGGGCCCTGACCCCCATCAGCTCCAGGGATGTTGACAGGGACCGCAGAGGTGATGGCCACCACATTTCAAGCATGAACAGCGTATTAGAGATGGCTTCCCAGAAAGAGCATCTGCTTAAAAAGGAAAGTGGCTATTTGTGGATTTTTTAGCATAGTTAAAGAGATGCTCTGACAGACCAAGTAAAGCCTTACAACTTTTAGTGTGATGTTTCAGCCCCACAGTGGGAGCTGCCCAAACCATGTCGCAACGTAAAATGATGGGAAAAAAAAACAAAACCCAACACCTCGAAGGCTACAGCCGGGGTGGCGAAAGGGCCGGACGTGGCGGTTTGGGAAATACCTTCCTTTTCCCCAAACACACCCAATTCCCGCCGGCAGCGGCGGGACCGGGAGCGCGGCAGCAACAGCACCGCGTCGTGTGCGCTCCCTCTGCTGGCCCCGTCGCGGCAGCGCGCCCCTGCGCGCCCCCGCGGAGTGCTGGGGTGTCCATGAATTACCCTCCCGAAGGGTCCCCGGTCCCTCTGCTGGGCGGCGGAGCGGCTGAAGGCAAACGCCGCAAAAAAAAATAGTAAAGAAAATAAGAACGAACACAGCAAATTTCTTCTGCAGAGGGATGAAAATCCCCAGGGCAGCCCTCGCCCTCAGCATGGCACCCAAAGGTCAGAGAGGATGGGATTCTTGGTGTATAACCCCCCATTATCTAGGCATGCTAGATAAAAAAGTAGTCTGAGCCATTTTCTAAAAATCTACATTGCAGTCAGCTCACACAAATGCATTCCCCCTGCCCCAAGACTGCCCAGCATCCGCCTGGAAAAGACAGCAGAGACAAAAACCATGGTAAGCTCACAGTGTGTTGCTGCAACCTCACCTCCCGCCTTGGGTGGATAATGGAGCCAGGAGGAAGACATGCAGAGGCACCGCGGTACATGTTCCCATGTGCTACCATGTTTCTGGTGAAGATGTGTGGGCAGAGCCCCATGTTTGCTCCTGTTGTGGAGACCTTAGCATGGAGCAAGAAATGAAGCTGAGACTCCAGACTAGTTAAACTGGGCTGTGGAGACAACCCACGCTGTCTCTACCTACAAGGGAAGCATGAGAGTGATAGCTGACAAAGGGCAATGAATAAGCACGTTCATGGTATTCACCTGTCAAAGCCACCCACCAGGAGCTCATCCCCAGTGAGATACAACTCCAGTGCCAGTGCTGAGCTTAACACAGCTGATTTTAGCAACAGCTACAAGACAGTACAGCGGAGAACTAATGAAAAACTTAAATGTTTGTACTTCTCCTATTCTCACAACAGTTGGAGTTTTCAGCCGAGATGTTTGAACAGTTGGAATAGTTTGAACTGGAACAGTTCATATCTAATACTACCTTTGCATTGCAGAACTTCAGAATTACTCTTTGAGATAAACTGCATTGACTTTATAATTAACCAGTTTAGATCATCAGGTGGACTTTCAAAACCTTCACAGTTTTGTCTGTCTTCTCAAACCAAAGATGGCAATAAAAAAAAACCCCTTCTGACTCAGTTGATGAGGTTTATCTATGTGGTAGGGCTAGAAGTTTTGGTTTCTTAAAATTTTATTTGTATTTCACTGAAGTTTATTACTGTGTTTAATGCAGAAATAAAGAGAGAAATTTTTCCCCTAGTTGTCATCCCACTTCCTGCCTGCTCCACCCATCCCAAACCACTCCAAACCCAGACTCCAATCTGATGGCAGCAATTAGAACAAAAATCACAGACTAGTGTAGTGTTTTAATTGGCTGCAGAGTACGTGGCATGTTTAAATCTCTAGTGATAACATATAGAACATAATGGGTAACCTTGATGATTTTTTTTTCTTAAGATGAGCATGTTCAGTTTTAATTTTGTTGCACAAGAAAATACCTAAAGTGATTTAAAAAAAAAGGATAATGCTTCTTCACAATAGCCAGGTGAGTGATGGTAAAATTAAAGTGTTTAAGTGTTGATTTTGGGATAGATTTTAAATACTCTGTGTCATGTCAGATAATGTTTTATTAATAAAACTGATGTACACGTAATTTGGCCAAAGAGAGGTGGCAGAGTTGTTCCAGGAGCAAAATCTACCATTATACAAAATCAAATGCAGTATTTCTAATAGGAGCATTTAGTCAAAGGAAAAGGTAATATAATGTCCAGAATACCAGAGAGTCAAATGGAAAAAAAAAAACCAAAACAACAAGCATGGGAGAAGTATTCAAACAGGGAAGATAAAGCTAAAATCCTAACAAAAGCTACTAGAATAAACATACTAGAGATCTAAAAACATACAAGACAAACAGTGAGGCCAACACTAAGAGTTCAGACCAAAAAAGCTTTAAGTAAAGTAATGAAGACCTAAAGGGCAAAATTGTGACAGATTTTGAAAAGAAAAAAAAAAACACAAGGGAGAATCTCAACTGGCCTCAATTTTCAGCTGGCCAGTGCTTTGCTCTTGCCAGAATCCATCTCCAAGAGGGTTAAGGCTATGTTCATTGAAACATGGGGACCTAACATTGCTAATTACATGCTGAGAGCTTGCCTTAACTTGTTTTTGTGCTCTTGAATATAGAAAGGGTGGAAAAACGAGCAAATGGAATTGCAGTGAATGGGGCTGTGCAAGAGGCAGCAGTCCCAGGGGAGTGGGGAGCCCCAAGCTAGAGAAGTACACAGGTTATAAACAAAGAGACTGGGGATTAAGTCATTGCCTTGTGAAGGAGGCTGCTCTAAATAACTGACCCAATCTGATCTGCCTTGGTTCTTTCCTAGAGGACAGTCACCCACAGCTCAGCAACTGCTGAGACCCTGTCTAACACTTGAGAGGTTTCTCCACCAGTAGCAGCTTGCAGCATTTGTATACCTGGTAATGGCATATTACACAATCCCCCTATACAATATACCTGGTTAAACTCTAGATGTGTATCTGTGGATAACACCAGAGATGGCAGCACTTTTTTTTTTTTTTTTTAAACAGCTCAGTGTGTGTTTTCTGCTCTTGATTTTTTCCCAATAAACTAGCACAGAGTAGTTGTGTCAAATAGGGGCAAACATACTTAGTTAACAACTCCAAAACACAAAAAAGAAAAATACCAGCTTAGTCTCCTTGTTAGCAGTTACCAGAAACATGACTTTTGTAGATCCTATATAGGAAAATACAGAAAGACTAAAACAGTAACATAGCCCCCCAATACACATCCCTCTATCTTCTTTAGAAAGAGCTCAGTAGTGCTACTACTCACCTAGGACATCATCTTTTCTAAGGTCCCCTGCAGAAGGAATTAGGTAAGCAGGATCAGCAGGGAGAAGAGGAGATTTAGTCATGGGACTATTCCTGCTGCTCAAATTGCTGCCCATCCCACATAGATGAGCATCCTGGATCTACTAAAGAGCACAGCAGAGCTCAGAGGCTGCAAGCTGAAGTCAATTATGTACCAGGTGCATGCAAATCAGTTTTTGCTGGCTTTGAGGGTGCTCTGCAGTCTGATTACAATTTCTAGCTTTTTCCACCCAAAAAAGGGAGCTAAGAAGCTACTTTTTGTAACAGGAGACTCGAGACTTTCATATACTCCTATGGCTTCAGAAGCTGTGACTCTCAGAAAACAAGTCACCAGACGATCATGGGTTATAAGTAATGGCTACATTGTCATTTTAAGCAGCTATATCATCCCTGATTATAGCCCAAATATCATTCTGTGGCATGATATCTAGCAGTGAATTGGTGTGGCAGGCTGGTTTCCTGGGAGACATCCACCTTCATCCTACGGTTTGTGTAACCAGAAGAAAGCTAAGCCTGGTTTAGCTCCCACTGCATCCCCTTACACTATTTTCACCAACTCCAGCAGCAGGCACATCAGGACTGGGCAAACAGTGCATTTATGTAATCTCAAGGAATTCTCATTGGGAGGAGAGTAGAAAACACTGTGAGCAGTGAAATGTGTCAGAGAGGAGGCACAAGGCAGCTGGAGGAGAAACAGTCCTTTTCGTTTTGTGAGGAGCATGTTATCTAACAGGAGCTACCAACACCTTCAGTACCTTTCTATCCCAACCTTGAAGCCAGAGTAAAGCTGGAAGTGCCACAAATACTCTCAAAAGAAGTTCAGAGGAAACCACTGTCTGGATAGTCCTTGCATCTGGCATTTTCTCCTTACACTTAGTAAAAACCAAGACATTTTGCTATAGGTGGAGTCCAGTGTTCAACATACATAAATGAGTTGCAGAAAGTCCATCTTTTAAATTTAGATTTATAAGACACGTTATGCAAAGACTTTTCAGGGAAAACAAATAATAACACAGAAGCTGCTGAGTGGAGCCATCGGCATCACCCTTACTCTGTGCAGACAGGAATGATGCACTTGCTAACACTGCTGGCATAATGTTGGGAAGTAATACAACTCATTCTCCTGATAAACCTGCATTTTCCCATGTACAGCTGGCTTTGAAGGAATCCTACCCCTACCACTTGGTTACTCAGCAACTTCTCAAAAACCCAAAACAGTGTTAGTCCATAAAACACTTTCTTGTGCTCTTTTTCTGACGACAAGAGTTTAGAAGGAGCTTCTTCTGAAGATGTGAAAGGGCACAGAAATGAGAAATTCTTATGGATAGCTTATTCTCCAGTCTTCAACTGTAAGGGTTTGTATCATATTCTTTTTCTAAATATAAGCCATTGTCTACTTCTGAGATGATGGACAACAGCCTGAACCCCCCTAGCAATTAACCACTTTTCTGTCAAAAGGTTTTTGCAGGCTGGAACCTGATCCATTCACCACCAGCTGCTGGATTTTACACTGTATTAAATGTTCTCTTTTGCAGATCTCTTACTTACACAAGCTTCACTGGCACAGTGAAACTGCTACCCTAAAATTCAGATTAAAAACTGTTTCCAGGAATCATCTCTTCAAGTAATTTTACTGCTAGCACGATCTTGTATAACTCTCCCGCACAAAATGTGGAGCCAAACTCCTGTTGATATAAGCCATCCAAATCCATGCTGCATTTCAGAGCTGTCCAGTGGGTTTATCTCCCAGTGCACATGATGCGTATCTGCTCTCTTCATAAAACTGTTTTTCATTCCTGGAATTGTGAAAAAACTCCATCCTTTCCTGGAATACCTGTGTTGGCAGGCTTAACCAACAACTTTAAATAAATATGTTCATTTTGGTTACCAGGCAACTTACTCCTCAACAACAGACCAAACCTCATCCCTTCCTCAATTGTTTTTCTTCTTTAGGTCTATGAGTTACTTCGTCGTAACTTGTTGGTTATGACAGCTAGCCACAACCAGAGCAAAACTACTCATTTTTGGGGTATATTAATTAAAGTCAGGCTTTTGACCAGTGTTTTAGATGGATGAGGACTTAGCAGCCTGTGTAGGCCAAGGGTGGGAGAATGCAGGGAGCAGGCAGCGGGAGGAGGACTGCTGTTGGTGCGGTAGGGACCTCACCTCTTCCTGCAGGTAAAATCTTTCCCAAACTCTACCTGAAACTGCACTGGTAAACATAGCTACAAAAATCTAAGTTAAAACAATGTGAAGTCTTCTACAATTCAGAGCAGATTTTATCCTTGCTGTATAATTTACAGGTTTGGCTGCATGCTTTCTAAAGCAATCGAAGACACTTGTTCTGCACGTCTCACTTTCTGCTCATTTGTCTCTTTGCCTGGCCCAGAGTGCCACAACCCCTATTTCTAACTTTGATCCTTAAAGAGTTATTTTTAAGCAAGTGCCCTGCCATGGCCCTGTTTGCACGCCAGCCTGCGGCTGTTTCCGGATGTGTTGCAATCGAGGCCCCCGCTTATGCTGTGACAAGTTGGTCTCAAACTCTGTACCAGGCTTCCTGGATTTCTTTTGGTCTGGCAGAAACAACATTCTGCAAGAGGATTTCTGTGAGCTCGAGATGGAAAGAAAGAATAAAGTAATTTACAATCTCCTCCAGTGGCTTTGATACAAAACTCAGTGACTTGCTGTGCCTGCTCTCCTCCAGTTTCCAGGAGAGCTGCGCAGTTTTGCAGCGTCAGCTCCCAGGTGCACAGCAGGAGGAGGTCCAGGTGGTTGAGCTGGGACTGTTGGGGCATGCAGCATGTAGTGAAGCCCTGGGCTTGTGTCATGAGCATATTAGTTGAGTAATCCTGGTGTTATGATTGGCCTCAGAATCATTAATGTTGGTATTATTGTGGGCTCACAGTACCACTGGGAGATGCCACGTGTAAGCATTTGGACTCGTGGAGACCACTGAATTCCCAATGAGGGAAAAAACCCCCAAATATGGACCAGACTTTACAAATGACACACTTTAGTATCTGTGTTTCCCCTCTACCTTATAAGTCTGTGTTATAAAGTGTCGACACCATACCATAGACTGACGGCAGAAGTGCACATAATCATACTTATTTACTAGTTTTCAAACATTTACTCACCTGCTTCCTCTTTCCCCTCATTTGCTGCTCATTTTCTTATCCTCCTGGCTTGCATCTTGTGACTGGCATCTCATCTGGTGGGACACCGGCTCAGAGTTAATCTAGACACATTTGCCCAGTCACACAGATGTCAGATTGCATCCACAGTGATGCAATAATATAACAATTAAATATAATGATTACAAGCCAAATCCAAACCTCTGATGTGAGGGGAGCTGTATCAAGTCCAACAGCACTTGCCAGTGCCAACAGTCTGCATGAGATAATCTGTAATTAAAGAGTAAGTGGATGTTGGTTGCAGCTGTGGAGGTGACAAGGCTGATGAAGTTCAGGCTGTTGGAGTTTTCTTTCCACAAACCTAGAAACAGATCTTTGGAGAAACTATCAAGTTTTGGAGCAGTCTGTAATGGTCTGCAGAAACATTCATCATTAACTGCCACAAAAATGTCACCCATAGCTCCCCTTTTACAGATTAGCATTGCAGACAGGTTGTTATAGCATCTGTGTGGGCTTTGAAGGGCCTAAGTGTGTCATCTGGCACATTGCTGCCATTGCTAGAGTGAGATGAAAGATGATGGGAACTGGAAGTCGGACCCCAGCCTGGAGTGCAGCTGGACATGATGCCAGTGGCATTGCCGTGCAATTTTACAGACTATAGGTGTTGGTTTGCTGCAGATGTTGACCACAGTAAAACACACACAAATTACATATTATAAATGTTGCTGGATTTAAAAGTTTCCTGGAGAAGCATTGCAAGTTTGCAAACCTGACAAGAATATAGTTGGGGCTTGTTGAAGTGCTCAGTATAAACTGTAACATGCAAGCTATTAAAATGAAGATATTTGGCATTCGCAGTCACACACATGGGCCTTTCAAAATCATTCTTTTGGTTTGGCAGCTCCTATGGTCCTTGAATGATGCACAACCTACTTTTACACGTTCCCGTAAGATGCTTTGGCAAAGTTGGCATTTTTAAAAAAACTTGTGGAGAAGAAATCTGGTGAAGAAACACAGATCTGATCTAAGCGAAACTTTGGAAACCTACTTCTTTTGCATGATTCCTTTTGCAAATCCAGTCTGATATCTGTGCTTTGTGTTCAGTTTTTCATTTGGCTGCTGCTGGATGCGCAAATCTGGAAGGAGACTTTTCAATGCAGCCCTGAGCCAGGCTTTGCAAATGAAATGTCAGTGCTGTCCGAGGCCAGGGACACTTTCTGTGCTGATAAGCAACACTTCTGAGTGGCCAAACTGATCCATCTCCTACTCTGACAGTGCCATTGTCTAACCTGACTGTTGAGCGAGGCTTTAAGGCTAAGCAGAGGATAAAACCCTACAATTGACCATGTCCAATGACTGCCTCCATCATGTGACATTTCCTCCACGTACATAAAGGCATAATTGACACTTTGGACCTTGCAGATGTTTTGCAATTCATTTGGTTCCCACAAAGATATCAGAAAGTAAGTCTCGTGAACTGGCGATACTGTGTTTTCCTCTGAACATGTTCTTATCTCTAAAACTTATTCAGATGCAAATTGCACTATGTTTCATGGCCCCAGTTGTTTTGTTTTGCTTTTTTCCTCTAAAAAGAGGGTGCCATTATTACTTTTTTTTTAGAGTATAAAAATACTCTAATATTCCCAAAATGGAGTATATTTGAATTCTTAGCAAGTGATCTGCTTCACATGTGAATTTTTGCCCTCTGCTCCTGCCACTCTGCTTTATGTTTCCTAATTTAATTTGTTGTTCTGACTCTTCAGACACCCTTTCCAAAGAGAAACCTCTTTGCTAAGAAGCCATTTGCTGTGCTCTAAACAGAAGAAGATGTTACGAACAAGTGATTGGCTTCATCTAGGTCTCGGAAGTCTGGACAAAGGCAGTGCTGCATGGTCAAGTGTGGCCCTCATACAGTACAGAGATGTCTTAGTACAAACAGCAAAATGATCACCTCTTTATGTAACTGAGCAAAGCGTTATCCTCTGCAGCTTGTCCTTCCTTTCTATAAAATGGGAAAGATGGCAATTCCCTCCTGATTCTGTTAAGATTTTTCCTACAAGCAGCTCTTGCTTTCACAGATGAAGACCCCTCAGCCTTACGATCACAAATCTTTTCACCTACTTGCTCCTAATTAGCTGCCCTGAAGAGACAGGGGAGCAAAGTTGGGGATGTTGCTAGATACAGTGTCTGTCTCGTTTATCTTTCTCATCCTGGATTTATCAGAGGCAAAAAACCAGCAGATCCTTTTTTTTCTACAAGAGAAACAAAAATAGCTCCTTTGGACAAACTGTTCTAGGCTGAGTCTGCAGACAATAATTTCTTCTAGACTTTCCATATTGCATGTATAGCTTGTGCCTCTGTGCAGATTCATATTTCTCCAAATAATGATCAGCAGTAATCTATATATTTATAATTTTTCCTTGTCTGGTGATGGATAGTACATATGCACACATACATCTATATACACACACTCTCCTCACTTTCTCAGATGATGAAGCTTACACCAGTCTGACCGACACTCATTAAAAGAGCTTGGATTAGCACAGGACAAGGGACTTCCCCTAATATTACATAGGAAAGAAAGCAGTTCCAGTCTTGCCCATTAGGCAGCACTATGCTCTGGCCAGCGGGAAAAAAAACCAAAAGCACAGATCCCACATTATTCTTCTTTAAAAAGATGTAGGGAGACCCATCCTCATTCAGGAATCCAACTCTGTCTCTTACTGTCCTGCATATTTTTCTCTCCTAAGTATTTAAAAAATAATTTCAAATACACTTGGTACTGTTGTAGGTATGGTCTGACAGCCATGGTAACCGACATCCTCTGGTCACTGCCGCAGGTAACCTGGGCAGCTGACATGTCTAGAGATACTGCAGCATCTCCTTTTCTGCCTGTCCCTACAAGACACATAAGGAATATTTAAGGATCCCAAAGCCTTACCAGTGGATTGTGCAAAACCCCCCAGTCATGAAGGCAAACTTGGGTGATTCTGCTGCAACAAGGCACCAAAGCAATTTTATTGCTTTCGAACAAGCTTCTAAAAAGCAAAAATACAAGGTCAGAAGGATAACTAAACATGGAAGGTACAGCACGGAAGGACTGGTTAAAAACTTCAACATTTCTGGGTCAGTAAGTGTATTTACCCTCACAGACCAAGCTTATTGTAATCTTTGCTAAGGCAGGATCACTTCCTATGCTAGAAGGCTTTTCAATTTGTCTGTGGAAAGCCTAATAAGAATCAAAGATATGGGTGAACAAATTCAGACTCAAACAAGAAAAGTTCTCCATTTTAACAGTGTGGGGATTAAGGCTGTGACAAATCTCAGGGAGAGAAATGGATCTTGGTGTCTTCATGTCAAGACTGAATACTTCCTGTAAGATAACAAGTCAGACAAATTGCTGGGCTCAGCATAGAGTAACTGGATGACATATCTGGCCCGTGTTGTACAGAAATTCAGACCAAGCGCTCTAATGGGCTTTTCTGCCTTTAAAACCTGTGAAATACTGGAGTAGCAGGGTTGTCCTGAGTTATGTGGATGAGTTCCCTGCCTTTGCAGGCAATCATAGTCTACGATATCCTTCACAAATTAATCAGTGGCATCTTAAAGCTGGGAGTTTTGGCCTGCCATATGTACACTGGAGTGCTGCTGCCCCTTCCCTGAAATTTAGAAACCTTCAGGAACGTACTCATCGGCAACTTACACATTTATTCTTGTGGTAACATGGTTCTTTGGGTGCAACAGCACTTCTCCTTCCTGTATGTATTTATGGAGACCAACTTTAGCCTTTTGCTTTGCTAGGTAGGACAGAGAAACTCCTAATACAGGCTCTCGGTTCCTCTGACCACCCTTGTTATCTTCCTTCTGCTCCATGTCACTTTCAGGAAAGATTCATCCAGCTCAAGTAACCAGACCACTAGGCAGCACTCCAGCTGTAAGCATGCAGCTTCCACGATTTCTAAAGAAATATCTCACCTGATAATATTCTCAGATGAGGAGTACCTTTTGCAGGAGGAGACTGCCCACTCTGGTTCACTTTCAGTTATTCTCATGCTCTGAAGCTGGAGAGATGCTGAGGGACCTCTGGGCTGCAGCCCCTCACCTCTGAGGTTGGAAGAGGGGAGGTAGGAAGGACTACACGAAGGGGAGAAACGTTACACGACTGATGTCCACTTTCCAATCTATGAGATATCACTGTATGGACCTTTCTTGTGTGCTCACAAACACCACAAACCCAGGTGCTTTGCTTGCATCTTCCCAGCTGGTTCCACTCTGTTGGCCAGGACGGAGGGCTTCGCACCTACAAAGATAATGCAGAGGCTCTGGTGGAGCGAATTGCTGATAACTTTCAATAGTTTGATGGAAAAACAGGAACTCCGTCCAAATCTATAACAAAGCGAGGATATTTCCAGCCCCTCCTCCTGGCTGTTGAAAGCTGCCAAGCAAAACACAGCTAAGCAAGCCTTGCTCGCGATCAGCTCTATCTCCTCTTGCATATGAATTCTAGCATGGGCTCCACTTTCATGATCACGCACCATCTCAAACATACTTACTGCTGTGGCACACCTAATGAACAGGTCAGGGGCAAAACATTCTGCAAAGCAAAACTGAATTTAATGAGAATGTTTAGAACCAGTCCTTTGGCTCAAGGTTACATCTCATTGTCATTTTCTGCCACCAGTGCTGAGGTCCACAAAGCAAAGTTTGTATCATTCTGGGAAAACCCTAAATTTTCCCGCCTCTTTTCCTCATAGTAAATCTGAAACATTTTAGCATCTTTAGAAAATTTAGTAATCTTTATAAAAATTGCCTTTTGGTGTTACTTGGAAAGTAAAAAAGTTATAAATGAGTGAAAACAATGAATCAGACTGAAAATTATAACAAATTTACCACAATATCAATATAGACATATATGTTACTATTATTCGCTACATAGATACAGAAACTCTCTTAATTATTATTGCTGGTTTTCTAATACTTGACCTTAACCTGAGTTTAGATGCATTATTTTAATGTTACTCATACCGTGACTGAGGAAAGTACTCAGGCCTGCATATTTCAACACAGTTGTGCTTATATATCACTACTATGTCCTTAATTGTGTGTTTTCAATACTTATTTAAACTTTATGCTCGATGTTTTAATTTTCAGAAGTACTTTCAGCGCCATTAAATGAGCAGCCTACTCCATGCAGATATGAGATGAATTTGGGGAGATTTTGACTAGCTATGACAATTATGGATACCTGAGAAAGGTAGCACTGCTAATTTAATTGTTCTGCAACAGAGCAAATGATTCAGTGAGAAGTGTCTTTTATTGGCAGAGAAAACGTCTATTACTTCTGTTTGCTGATTTACATTGCTAAAACTGAATTTCAGAGTACTATGAATGGTCCCTGTGCTTGATCATGGTTGTAGTCCAGTCCTTTGGTCTTTAAATAAGAGGAGAATATTAGCACTCAGAAAACAAAGTCACTTCAGAAGAAACCCCTTAGAAATCCAAAAGGAAAGCAAACCCCTTTTTCTTCTTTTTTCTTTTCTTCTTTTTTTTTCATTTCCGCCCCCCCCTCACAAATAGTACACAGCAAAATAAAATCCAGAGAACTGCAGTAGATCTACTTCCTCGAGAGCTTACTTATCTATAAAGGCTTTGAGTTTGTCTTGGGTCTGGATTAAAAGATGTGAAGACCTAAAAAACTGAAGCAGACAAATAAATAAAGTCACCTCAGTGCTTCACGGATACCCTGGCTTTTGCAAAGGCTTGTTCAACCACAACCTAAATAATTCAAACCATCGTTGTCAGGCAGCAGCGCGGTCCTCCTCAATAGGCACTTGCCTTATCACTCTACAGCAGATGCTTCAGCCAACCATTGGATATTGAAAACATAAATAATGAAACAAAATTTGGAGACAATGGTTTCTGGGCTGGGGACAAAATACTGATGGATATTGTCAGTCTCGGAGTAACCAAGCAGCAAAAGCTCAAGTGACAACAATAGGGAGGAGAAGAATAGGGACAAGTGAGGAGCCCTGAATCTCAATAAGGCCTGGAGCTGCACATGCTGCTGTTACCCTAGAAACTAACCTCTCCCCTGAAGAGGTTTGCCGGGGCATTGTCCGGGGGACACAAGATGTGTCATACACCAGATGGTCGTGTGCTGTATAACTCAGTTATCTGAGCGGCGGAGTAGAGGAATGTACGCCGCGGAGTGCTCCGGAGGGCTGCCCAGGGCACCATCTGTTCTTTCAGAAGGCACTGCTTTGGCTTCTTTTTTTTTTTTTTTTTTTTTCCTTCCAAAAAAGGGGGGGAAAAAAAAATTAAAATGATTCCCCATTCAGCAGGGAAAAAAAAAAAAAAAGCTTAATACAGTTGCCATATCTAGCTTTCATTTAGCTAATTTTATCCCTGGGTTTTATGTCAGGTGAATTGCTTTTTTACGCCCGGGAGAACAGCAATTATTCCTCTCTCAGGAGTCTATCATTTACAAATAAAACCCCTTTGAGACCTCATCGGTCACTTACCATCTGAAAACCCCCAAAGGCTTTCAGCCATATGTTCTCCAAAGTTTCCTCTCTCCTCCCCAAAGCTCCCTGCGAATGTTTCAGCAACGTGGGGAAAAAGCATTTTTCTTTTCCAGGAATTGTTCTTCCCCTTCGACTGGGAAGGGGGGAAGGAGGAAAACAAAAAGTCAGAGTTGAAACGGCGGTCTGAAGGACTGGCGTAGGAAGGAAATGTTAATCATGGACTGTGAAGTGCCAAGGAGCAGTGACTAATGTGCCTGCGAGGTGCAGGCATCAGGAAACATCCCGGGGGCTGGTCCCAAGTGCCACCAGAGCCAGCCAAAAGCCTTGCTGGCTCCTGCTGGCTTTCGATTGTGCCCCATATCAACTTTTGGGAGTGGGTCAACTGGAGAGAAATTAAAGTTCATGAGACTTCAGGGTACTTTAAAGGCCTAGCACTTCGGTGCAAGAAAATCAAGACAGTGTAGTAAAACCAATGCTCAGGTTGCAAGAAATTGATTGAAACATGTCCTTGGGGCAGGACTTTTTGCTGTCTTCTGGTGCACCTTTCTGCTCCCCTGCTTCTGGTTTCTGTTCTGTGGCTGCTGAGGATCCCCCCACTTAGCAGCACAGGAGAGAAAAATATATGGAAAATAAAACACTTGCTTCATTGCCAACTAAAATAACAGAGCAGAATATTTGCAACCATTTAAGCAAATGCATTATTTAAAATCCGCTCTGTAACAGCTGCAAGTGGGCACCCATCACGCTGGTGAGAGTCTGCAGCTCCTGCAGTACAGGCAGAGGAGAGTTTCAGTGGGGTAAGGACATCTTCTGTCATTCAGATTTTAAAAGACAAACTATAAACAAAGAGATGTTGCAGCTTGCAGAGAGCTCTTGTTCAGTTGCAATCAGTCCTCATGTGGGTAGCTTTTACCTGATGGTTCCCAAAGTGATCTGAAGGGCACACATCCCATCAGATTCGCATCCGGTGTTTCAGTTAACATTTAGAAGGAAATCCCTAGGGAAATCAAGGAAAAAGGATGGAATCAAAGCACAATATTTTTATGCAGAATAAGGGCCAAGGATACAAAAGGAGTAAAATCTGAATCACATTTACATTTAGGTTCCATTTATAGACACTTCAGTTAATAACGCCATTAGGCAATCATTAGAACTAACAAACTATGAGGCAATGCTTAAACAACAGTTGCAGATGATAGCATCTCACAAGCTGCTTGTAATCCTAATACTTCATATGTGCTTACCATTCTTACAGCACTGGTAGTGCTTGTAACAACTCTATCTAACCTATCAATGTTTATGAATTAGTGATCACTATACTCCTAAGGATATAACATACAACAGGACTGAAAATTGAATTTATTTTCCTCCTTGGCTTCTAATTGTTTGTTTTCCAACAAGACTGCCAGCACAGAAAACAGCAGCCATGCATTTCAGCACAGCTGGCTTTAAAGGTTGTGTGAAATGCACAGGCACCAGGGGCTCAGAGCGCAATGCTTCCAGACTTGGGAAATTATGGCAAGAAAACCTCTAAAGATTTGTCTGCTCACCCCTGCTGGGGATTTGCCCCTCTCTGATCCCAGAGAGCTCGTTGAAGGCTGCCTAGCCTACTTTCTGCACCTGGCCGAGTGATTGACCAGCAGCTCAACAGGGTCGTGGAAGCTTTATTTCCTTTGTTCCACCGGTGTCTGCCATGGAGAGCCAAGCCTGGATTAGCCGAGCCTAAATCCCTGGGCAGCTCGCCAGAGCAATGCTAGCTCTGAAGCAAACGCAGCTCTGAGATGGTTTCAAGACCGGCTTTATAGATCAGTTCTTCTTAGGCACAAATCCATGAGCATAATGCCTCATGTCAGGCTCCCCGGAATCCTCTCCCCACGGGCAGCAGTTGCCAGCACATGTGGGACCGATGTGAACATGGACAATGACGTTTCTTTCAGGCTAGCCCTCCCCTGGCAGTGCTCCCTCGCCAGTGATGTAGACATCTTTTCCCTGGACACCGTGCTGCCTTACAGGAACGCACATGGATGCGTTTTGTAACGTGCCTATTCGGAACCTGTGTTTTCTCTTTTGTGGTGCCAAGCATTTTGTCGAATTATCTTTCAGGTCACTCTCATTGGGAAAAAAATAAGAAAGCCACTATTTTCCAGCATCTTTCAATAGCTGATCCAAAGGCAAGGAGCACCAAACCTTGCAAGAGTCAGCAAGTCCTAAGAACATGTCTTCTGCAAGTTTCCTCCTCACCTCAGGATTTAGAGGTTGTCTTCTGCTCCAAACTGAGAGGTTACATCTCTTCCAAACCTTTGGGTTTGAGCTGGGGGGGGAGAGGAGACTTTTAGCCTAGTTCCTGTAGAAATAAGGTTAATGCACTCATGCTGTGTTTTGCCTTCTCCCAATAACTTCTGAACTTGCTGGCCTTGTTCAACTCAACTTGACAGAAGGGTAGAGGTCTACAAAACAGTTAAGTTCTTATAAGTTTTGTGAAAATAGGCACTGAGGTAAAAGAGAGAGGGGTTTGGTATCAATGTCCTTATCAAGGAAAGGCTGAGCATGAATGCACATCTTGTTGGGTACCAGGGGAACAACACAGAAAACAAACCTGCTTTACATCACACATCACAACCACAAAAAAAGCTTCAGCCAAAATCTGCACTTCTTAGACATCAAAGCCAGTCAATGGACAAGACAGAAGAAAAGCCAGCATTCATAGAACTACTTGCCAGTTTTGATTTGAACTCAACAACTTATGGAGTTGCACAGGAGCAAATCCTTCTTGGGACATAGATAAGTGTCACCTCCACATTGAGCTCGTGTACCAACTCACTGCCTCTCATGCATCTTCATCACAGCTGCCCCAGCCCAGCCAGCCCAGGATACAAAATGTTACACAAGCTATTTTAAATGAAGCTGGAGGGCTTGTAAAAAGCCTTTGCTCTGTGTGAAGGAACACTGCATTGTGTATGTTCCAGTGTGGTAGGTAAGGAAATTCATAATGCTGAGGTGGAAAGAAATACCTCTGATTGTCGTGGCTGGAAAACACAAACACCATGCAAGAGTATTATAGACCCATGATTTGAAAACAGAAACAAGTAACAGATACATGTGAATTCACCATGGCTCTGTGACCATGAGGAAAGCAATGCTGCATGCACAACTGAGCCCAGCTTCCACTCAAAGACCATGGAAAAGTATCTTTACTACACGTTTTGAACCTGCAAAGGGTTTACATTGACTCACACAGACTGAGTAGTCCCGCTGCAGACCATAGCCCAACTCCTGCACACAAATGAAACACACAAGTACATTTTCACAGGAGTAGGACATAAATGGGAGTTGCATCAGACCTTTAATCTTTTTCCTTTTCTTCTCAGTGCCCCTCCTTTTCTCAACCCACCACCCCATCAGTAAAATGAGAACAGTAATACCCATCTCAGCAGGGTACAAGAGGATTAGTTTAGAACTGTTTTGGCCTTTTCTCCTTTAAACTCCCAGAAAAAAAATTATTCCTGTATTTTACTTTTTTATATTTCTAAAAGCAATTTCTTTCTTGCCCAGACCTTTTCATCTCAGCGCCCTGGAATATTTCCACCTTTCCTCAGAACCAGTGGGCTATAAATCAGCCCAGAGGTGTCTGCTAGCAACAACAGCCCTTAGCTTGCTGCAGTAAAACGGCTATTTAATCTGCTGACATCCGAAGATTTCTGCCTCAATTAGTATTCGAGCATAGAGCTGGCCCACTGCACTATTTGAAATGAACCTGCT
Source organism: Thinocorus orbignyianus (assembly GCA_013400375.1). Lineage (NCBI taxonomy): Eukaryota > Metazoa > Chordata > Aves > Ciconiiformes > Thinocoridae > Thinocorus > Thinocorus orbignyianus. Next base: position 1,274,968 of record VXBW01008487.1, on the reverse strand, counting down.
TTAAAATACAAGGGTGCAAATGAGCAGTGGTTGGACTTGTGGTCTTCTTTTGTCCCTTCTACTATGTCAAAAGGGATCTAAAACTCAACATCCTCTGATTGTCAGTTTGGCAGTAGGCACTTCCAACTCTGAAATTCCTTGGGCTCAGAATTATAAAGACTTTCCATAGAGTAGACTCCAAGCTGGCTTTTGCCTCCCAAGTAATTATATGAGAGGGGTTCCTCAAGTGCCCAGAGTGCAGGTCTTTTTGTGCCAGGCACTGAGAAAACAGGGACCATCCCCGTCCCAAGGAATTTGTGGTCTAAACAGACAAGTGGGCTGAGTAGAAGAGAGAGGGCAACAGATGTGTCCAAACAGGTGAAATGACTTGCCCTGAGGTCACACTGTGGGTTAATGCTGATGCCAGGCACAGTACTTCTGACTCTTGAATCCCAACATAGCCCCCTAACCAGCAGCCCGTGCTTTTGCTCATCTCCTAAACCTCCTCCCTTGCACACATTCCCCCTACTCCCCAGTCTTTCTTTTTGGAAACTTGCACAATTATCTGTCTCTGCTGCCGACTGAGACAGCATGAGCTTTCATCACCACCTTCAGTTGTGCAGCCCCATTTTTCTTCTCCTCTCCTGTTCACTGGCTTCCTACCTTCTGCATCTGGCAGAGCCCCCAGACCTCGGTAGGCTGGGGAAGCTGAGCCAGCTCATGTTTTTTTAGATAACTTTTTTTTAGCTGACCTGTATTTTTTTAGTAAGAGATGGGGATCCAGGCCTAGCTTACACCAGTCTTGAAATGAAAAATGCTATTGAGCTGCTCAAAGGAAAAGACTCCTTTCTGCAGCCTTGGATGCCTTCATTTTAATATAGTTTACAAAAATGGAGTAGAAAATCATCAAGTCAAGACTGCTTGCCTTATAGTTTGCTTTGCTCTCCCTCAAGGTACTTACAAACATTTCCTACCTACTTAAAAAAAAAAAAAATGTCTCTGGACAGTTTGGATGAACAGCAGACATGAGCAGATAAGGTTTCAGCAGAAACACATTCTCACTTACTGGTTTACTTCAAGCTGGTCCAGCATTGAACCATTCAACTTACCTTCCTGCTGCTGCCATTCCACAATACTCCATGAAAGAAAGACGCTGAGGTACATACATCCAGGAGAAGTTGTTGAGGTATGAAGACCTAGCAGGCAGGATAAATTCTGTCTCGTCCTCTGAGCAGAGAGGTCAGACCTGTCTCGGGTGAGCAGTCAGGCATCTGCACAGCAAATTTGCATGGCTCATTTTACCTTCAGCTGGGAAAATGGATCATCTTCTTTTTCTTAGGGTGATGTAGATTACCAGATTTGAAGCAGCAGGTCTCCAAGCGAGAGCTCTTTCTGAAAGGATCAGCTGGACTCAGGTGAGGAATCTTCAGCACCACGACAACTTGCCACCAGCCTTGAGAATCTGTAAAAGCTGGTTATTCTCAGAATTCTGGTAACAGTGATTTTTGGGTGCATATAGACCAACTGACACATTAGGAAGGGGATATTTTGCATGAGACATTTGCTATGCCAGACTGTTACCACTGAGATTAGCTGCCGAACCGAAAATGCAGGTACGGTCTTTGGAACGGAGAGGTAGAAATGGATGCATTCTCTGGGTAACACAACACTCCTAAAAATGCATAGACCTGACTGCTTTCAGTGAGGGCTACAAGACACACCTTTCTTCACAAGGCCACCCCAGCTGATTAAGTCCCATTTTTCTTTTATTTCTCTAGTAAAGAATCAGCAAAAGGTTTCCAGTCCAACATTGCAAATAAGGCATCTGTACACTTTACAGTGGGCTAAAAGAAAAAAAAAGAAAAGCCAACAGCTTCCATGTGTGCATCAAGTGTCTGGTTTCAGAATAATGAAAAGACATGGCACTCTTGTCCTGTATTTTATTAGGAAATTAACAGGCTGATTGATAATCTGAAATTACATAGTGAATCTCATTTAAAAAATCTTCAAAATCATGACAACAATTTTGATTTCTATAAAACATAATGCCCAGATACAATTCCTGTTTATGCCTGTAAATTTCTACACCCTTAATATTTTTCTACTGTACAGCAGCAAGGCTGGATAATTGTAATATAATGTGTGCAGTTAAATACAGTATACTTTCCTCTGCAGTCCAAGTGAAAGAGATGAAATGTTGAAAAGGAAGCCCAGAATATGAGCAGCACTATGAGAAGGTTCCCTGTGATCTCAGTTCATTACACATTAGTATTTCAGGCTGCTCACAGAGATTAAAGGCTGGTGACATTAACTGCTGTGTAAAGTTATGAGGCTTTAGGGCATCGGTTTTCCAGGAGAGGGAGAGAGACTGTCATGGGATACGGGCTCTGCCGTCAGAGAAACAGGGTGCACTGGATGAGTATGATGCTTAAAGTGCAAGAGCTGATAAATCTGTCTATGTCTCTCTCTTTTGCCAGTGGTATGGGCTACCACCTCCACCACAGTGGACTAAATAGCTTTCCCTGGTACTCTGTCAGCTTTAAAGATGTTCCATGTTCAAAGCAGGGCTATTACGCTACAGGTGCTGACCATCTACAAAGGTTGAATTTCAACCTTGGTAATCAAAGCCCAAATCCTGTTCACATCATGCATGTGAAAAATCATACTGAGGCGAACAATGCTGGCTTTACCATAGCTATCATGTCGGGTAACGTGGTTCAGCTCTGTGGGCTGTAGCTGAGGCCCTCGGTCCTCTAAATTAGGGCTGGCACTTTTCAGTATCAAATGACTCTTGTAAGGGAGTTGAATTTCTCAAGACATTATTCAGGAAACTATTCAAATTGTCATATATGCTGTCTGGATGAGAGATGCTTTCCTGAACTGGGGCCTCGATTCCTGCGAGGATTATAGATGCTCAGCAAGTGGGCAGCCCAAACACTTGACCAGCAAGTCCAGTCACTTCAGCCTCTTGTACTATTCTTGGTGACTGTACGCTAAAAATCAGTAGATTTAATAGGTAGTGGCCCATCTCTTAAAAAGTTATTTCAGGACAAGTACATTCAGACCACTGTGTTTTATATTTATATATAAATTCTTTGGCAACAATTTTTTAGAAAGCAGAATCACTTTTTTCTATGTAATACTTTATTGTCTCTCCATGAAAAACTGATATCTGAAAAAACCTATAGCACTTTCCACTATAAATAGTATTGTTCCAGATCAAGGATTAGTCCTCCCTGAAGCAAAATAGATTTAAAAAACCTGGTCATTATCTGATAACTATTTATGTAGCAATGTTAAAATAAAAAAGAAAAAGAAAATAATTCAGTATGTGGTTTGTAATTTTCTAGAATGTTAGTGTATGTTTATACAATAAAAACAACATAAGTTATCCTAGCTTGTTTTAAAAAACCTTAGTCATAGAAATATATTGCTATCTGCAGATTCATAAAAGAATGCACTTTTTCCTTCTAAGTTCAAGTATTATTAGAATATTATTATTACTATTATTATTATTAAAGGAGCTCTAAATCCTTGCCATTTTGCCTGTCTTTGCATAGCTTTGGTCTTTCTGAGAAATGATGAGTTGTGATCATTTGTTCATGAACAAAATCAATGTGGAGCTTCAGTAAGTTTTGCCTGATAGAAGACAGCCTGGCAACCCTTTGGCTATTATGAGAGGCTTTAAAAGAGCATATCTGAGACTAGTGGTATAGATACAGTAGTCACGTGTTTTCTTGGCTAGCTGATGAACTTAATTCCTTCCAGGTTCTCAACATTCAGTCCCATTTAAAGGAGAAAGGTGGGAAGAACCCAACTCAGACTTAGACCACATCAGGATATATCATCTTCATTTCTTTTTGGTACTGTCAGCTGCTCATAGGTCGGCAGGGTGTTATTAGGGAGGAAAAGATCTGAATTGATGTTATTGCCTCTCTGAGATGATCTGTTGTTCCCTTGATCCCCCTGCTGACGGGAAACCAGATGATGCAGCATATCTGTAATGAGGTTCAGTTTCTGGTCCATTTGTGTAACCTGCAGAGGCAAAGGGAAGGTTTGTTTGCAACAAAACATGTGATACAAGTGCACTGTTAAAATGACAGTTTTCTTAATTAGGATCACAACCACCTCTGTGAAGACACCAACGATTCACAGTCCATCAAACAGAGCATTAGAAATTTAATGCAACAGGTCAAAGTTGGATGAGGACAGGCCTGTTAATACCTCTGGTATGTGCCTTGACACTTATTTTATACCTTGATGAACGCATGACAAGTGGGATTTTAAAGACATGTACTGGGACAGAGAACCGGGTCCCAGAACTGAGTTTCTGTGGGTTTTTTTTATTATTATGTCCACGTCTTTTAGGTAAACTTGGTAAACTTCTAACACGCTTATATGCCTTCATACTATCAATACACTCTAGTAAATATCAGCTCTACTTGCAATGATCTAATTTACACTGATGCTCTTTGTTATGTTACCAATTACCAGTTCAGGCCACAAAATGCCCCACAGATGTTTTTCCTGATGCAAGTGTATGGCAGCTGGGGACTGTGACAAGGGCTGGGAGTGGAGCATGATTCAGTTTTACACACTCTCCCCCCCAGTGACTGTGCTCTCTAGGATTGCTGCTTGAATGACATGATTCACAGCAAGCCAGAAAATCCTCTAAGTGGGATAAAAGCTAATTTTTTTAACCATGGAGCTGCAAAGGAAGGTTCAGGCTGAATTCATACTGCTCCTTTTCTTCTACCTTTAGACAGAAACACATTAAATTATTTAATCCCTCTTTTTTACTTTTTTTTCCCTGCTCTTCTAATCTTTAGGAGAAATATAATGAAAAATTGGGATACTTAATAGAGACTAGTTATGTATTTGTCCAAAATTTAGTCTCTATCTAATGTACATTTGTGGTACTTAGAGGAAAATCAAGAATGAAATGTTTCTAGGAACACCACAGTTACAGTCTCCGGTTTCTTGCATTTTCTAATCAAGAAGTAATCTGTACTCCCCTTTCCTCTGGCATGGGATGCCTCCTCTCTGTGCTGCCTCCAATTCACTGAGCCAGATGTCCTGAGGGGAAGATGGGCACTACCAGCTTCAAAGCCATGCCCACTCTCTGCCCCTTGGCATGGCAAGCATTACAATAGGGCAGTAAAAGCCTTTCTTATGGCCTCCTACTCCCTTCTACAAGCCTATAGAGAGAGCCACAATTTTGCCATTGTAGTCTCTGATCCATTGATCCACAGGTATCCTAAAACACTGTATAAATTCTAGGCAAAAAGATGTAACAGATTTTAAAAAGGGAAAATAAAGTAAGCAGAAGAAAAAAAAAAAAAAACGTGATAGGAAGAAATTGCTGCCTAAAATATCTGCTTGAGAGTAGTGAAAGGCACATAAAACCGCCAGAGAGAGCATGAGTGGGAGCAATTTATATGTGCCTGGCTATCATCCAAGTATCACGCAGGATAGTAAAAGACAGTAAGGCTGAGCAGAACATCAACAAACCTGGAGGATTTCAGCAGAGACTAAAATGTCTCTCCACCATAGAGAAAATGCTGGGTTTTTTTGAACACTTTGTAGAACTGGTAGGAAAGCAGATACAGTGATTTAAAAATATGAGGTGCCAGAGATTTATATGTTGCAGCTGGTTTTGAAAACATTAGGGAAAGCACCCTAGATGGTACATGAAACACTAGTAATTCTGGATGGAAACGGCTGCTGAAAAAGGAGATTCTTCAAAGAACATATAAGTTCAAGATTTCTAGAAGAAAATAAAGATGGAAAATCAAGCAAGTCATCAGATTTTCATTTAATCACTATTTGTTCACTCCCTTAAAAAAAGAGCATGCTTTGCACAAACGGTGCCCATCACAGATTGCAAACCCAAGATGTTCCAAGTGTGACAAATCAGTGCTACTGAATCCTGCAAAAATATCTCATTCCTCCATCCCCCACTGCCCAGGTATCGCTTTCTAAAACAGTTATGCTGGAAGGACTGTGGTGGAAGACTGCAGACAAACAACTATTTCAGAGTCTGAAAGACCACTTTTCCTCTTACAAGAGATGTCTCTTTGCTAATTATTTTAAGCTAACTAGAGGATTTATATACATATATTTCTTAATTTGTGATTCCAGGCAGGGATTACCAGAGGAAGCACAGGCTGAAGATGTATCTGGAAAATGTGCATTTATGAAACTCTTGCACTGACGAGCTCTTGAACATGACAGTAGATTGGACTGAGATCTGGATAGTCCTTCAACAGCTGTGCATCTTGGTGATGAAGTACTGGAGAGAAGTGAGATGTGAATATTCTTGCTTGGAAATAAATTCCCAGAGATAATAGTCTAATTTTTTCTAGGGAACAAGATTTGGCTGCTGCAGCTGTGGAGTACAGGAGGCCCACAGAAGCAGAGGCAGAAGCTAATTACTGTTGAGCTGAGCTATACCAGATAAAAAGTAAAAACCTTCATCTTCCACGTTCCTGCTTATTGGGGTAGGACTCTAAAGCCACAAAACTTTTGTGGAGGGAGGTCCAGATAACTGTTTGTGTTTAATTAGTTTTGCTTTCCAATAAAGCAGGCCATTTTCCAGAGAGTTCTGCACCCATGAAGGGCTTGCTCCAAGACACACTGAAGTCAGTGGTAGTTTTTGGCAATTACAGACTTCCAGTGACTTCAGCAGGCTCTGCATCAATCTTGGACTGAATCATCAATCCCAAATACTAACATATTCTTTGGGTATTACAAGAGAAGGAGCTGTCTGGATTTCTGTACAATGCTCTGCTCGTGCTTCTCGGGGATGGATCAGAAAAGATGATATTCTCAAATGAGATGGCAATGGGACGATGGGCCCTTATCCTCAGTTCTGCCAGAGGGATGTCTGCTTAAAGTTTGAGACGTTTTAAAGAGAAGATTACAAGCCACCAGAAGGCAACTTCTACTGTTATCACAGGCCCCTGATGTACAAGAATAGGAGGCTTGCTGGCGAATGGTTTGCTTATTAGCGTGCCCAATCCACCCATCATCATCCAAGCACATGTCCTGAAATACATCGATTGCTTTTTTTTGCTGCACAGATAATTATACCCACTAGAAACATGTCATTGTATTCAATACCCTTTTATTAAACTAGCATTATCCACTTAGCATGGAGAAATGTATCATCTCCCCTGAATCATACTTTCAAACACATTTACTTGATTAGAAATTAGCTATGATGCCAGAATGAATAAAGTAAAGCAAACAGAAAAACTGCTGATGTTGCTATAATCTTAACTGCTTTGGACAACTCTGATCCCTCTACTTAAAACAGCAAACAGTGTTAATTACATAGAAAAATAACTCAGACTGATTTGTTTCTTTTAGGAAAAACTAAGTAAGCTCTTTCTAGCTGATTTATGTTTTATTAGAAACATGATGTTTGGATGATCAAATTCTTTATATGCAAATAATTTCCTTTGTATTTTATAATTATTGGGCAGAAGCAGCAGTGCTTGAAACTGCAGAAATTACACACCAAAGCTGTTTCTAAGTCTTACTGAAATACTGTATGAAAGCAAGATTTTTCCATCCTCTGAGATAAGTTTTTAAAAAAACAGATCCAAGGATCATAGTTTGAGCACAGATGGAGAGAAGCAGATTTAAACAAGTTTTGAACCTAGCTCTTGGAAATGAATAAAAAAATCCCATCCATGGCAGTGCACTGAGAAAAAACCCCACCCAAACAGTTCTTCACAATGGCTGAAAGATTAGGGTACAAATAATGGCACATCATGAAGTAGTGTAGCTATGTAGCAGAACAGAATTTTGCTCTGCCTAAAAAATCATGTCTCCCCATGACTACTCTGACAACCCACACAATAGACTCGTGGCATTGACGTAGTTCCTGTCAACCACAAGGTCCTCTTAGGTCATGTTTTCAGGAGCAGCAGTTCTCTATAACTGGATACAAAATGACATGCCAACTTTTATGAAAGTGTCAAAGGTGTTCCAGGAGGTGCTAGAGAACAAGACGGAGACTGTTCTTGTGATGAGAGAACAAAATAATGGGCAGTTTATCTATCAAAATTCTGCAGATCCTCACATTATATTAATTTTAAATGTCCTGCAATTTTAAGCATTCCTAACAAACTCATGGTAAGGTTCAGCACACGTAACAATGAATTTCTATCCTTCCAACAAAGAATCTTGTGTGGCTCCAGGGTCATCTGGAGGAGAGTCTCCTTTACACAGCCCTGTAAGGGAGAACTGAAGACCAGCACTCTGGAGATACATTCCCAAATCTTACAGGGATTTACCAGGAAGGGACTAGGATGGATGGATGATTCGGGAGCTGAAGGGAGGTATTTTCAGCCATAAATATCCAGGATAGTGGGGAAGCCAAAGGACAAAATTTGGAGTTTGGCAAAATTTAGGCCACAAAGATCACAAATTACTAATAAGTTATGCCAAGCGCTGCTCCATGATCTGGAGGGATCAAGGCTGAATAGTCCTGTCCATTAAAGCTGAATCATCTGCCTTTCGTTCTCATTCTCAGAGATTTAAAAATTAAGTGTTATTAAAGGTAAAAATCATAGTCCATTTAGACAGAATAATGGTTTATAACTGCCTATGTTCTTAACATGGCTGTCTGCTTAAACAAATAATTTGTGATTAATCAAGAGATTTTTTATTGGTGCAGTGCTATGCTCACTCAGTGGGTTCAGGGTGACTGCGCTTGTTCTTAATGTGGAAAACCAAGAGTGAAGCTGACAAAGGCAAAGAGGAAAAACAGAACACAAGTTACACGCGGCTCAACGAAAATGTGATAAAGGAAAATTTCAGCTACTTCTGCAACATTAGACTCCCAAGTCTGCTAGCCTGACTTATCTTGAGTAGCATTCATTCCTGAGGGTGAAGCTTTTCAGCTCAAAGGGAGGCAACTCTTTAAGCCACTTTTTCAAAATAACTCAAAACGATTGGGGAAATCTTCATGTATTTGTTACTCCAGGTATAATAAGAATAAGGCGGACTCTTTTTCTCTGTAGTATGGGAAAGTTCTAGGGAAAGAAAATGATGCTTTAACTGTGCATCCACAAAAATGGTGTTGTATAAAATCTCTAATGTTCCCTATTCATTACTGTGCTCAATAATTAGCTAGCTTTATATTTCAGAAAAAAACCCACAAAAAAGTCTTTAACAAAATCATCATCAGGCACGCTAATGACCCAGTTGAAGAAAAGATAAGAGGCAAAAACTATTCCAGCACTTATGACACCTGTTAATAGCAACAACATAAAGGAAGGCAGCAGTATCAAGAAGTACTTAAGAAAACAGTGAGTATGTTCTGCAAGTGAAGGTATGGTTATAAATCACTTTTTTTTTTTTTTTGGTGGGATCCATCGTATTTAAGTCCTGCTCTGGAGGCTATTTGAGGAAGCTTCAGAGAGCAGCTTCTCCTGCTCCTTTTCTTGCAAAGTCCCTACACATTGTATTATCTTAATGTTACTGAAAGTTAACACGTTAATTTTGAGGATCCCATAGACAGGAACAAATACGATGTTAGGAGTGGCTTTCTAGAGAAGCTCAGGGATAGATATGGGAATCTTCAAAGAGGATTTATTTTAAGTGTTTCTCTGTAACACTGGCAGGAGAGACCAATAGTTTCAGTAGTATTATTATTCTCTCTTCATGAGAGAGGTACATGATTCTTCAAAAATCATGGAAAGAGTCTTCCGGAAGGAAGTACAGTACCCATGATCCCAGATTCCTGTGAATCCCCTTATCAGAGCTTCTGGTTTCAATTTGTTTATTTTGTTGCCAGAGATCAGACAGCAGTCTTACTGGAGGTTATATGCCCATCACTGAAGTGTTTATAGGAGAATGTAATCTGCATGAATGAAGATTTGTTCTCCAGACTGCCTGTACTTTCTCTTGAGAGTTGGCCAAAGAAGGGAGTATGTGTGCAGTGTCTGGGGGAAGGACAGAGGGAGTGGAGCCAGTGAGAAAACACTCTCCTCTAATAAAAGATTACTCATTGCTAGAAAAATAGAAAAGGCTGAGCTTCTGAGAAATTAACAGGTTTCAGGGGCTGAATATGACAAGACACTTTTTAGTCAATGAAAAGATTATATTAACACTATAACCACCGTATTAAATGACAAATAAAATGGATAACTGTAAGACAAAAAACATCTTTTGAAAGAAAGGCACTTGCTACACACTGAGTCCTACAATGAGCTCTCTTGCATATAGCTATTGGTGCCAATCTGTTCACTTTAAGATACTAAAAATTGTTCTGTTTTTTTCAGTAAACTGAGACTGTTGCTGGTGTCATCATTTTAATAGTAAAATATTTATCCTACACATCTCAAATGTGTAACAAAACCCTTTTTTTTTTTTGTAGTAGTAACCCTCAAATGGCCGCTGATAACTCTCCACTAAAGTTGTGTCTGTCCCTTGCACTTTCAACGGCGGGTGAAGACCTGGGGCTGGGAAGAAACTTCTGAGTCACTGAGCCAAGCTCAGAATAACCAGGGATTTATAAGACAGTCACTAGCTCTGATTCTGCAGAAATTACCGTGATATCGGTGAGCTGCTGTTAAAAAGTGCTTGGCTTGGCAGAGCAAATTTCTAACGCACCAATATAGAAACTTGGTTTTGTCACACATTTTTCTTAACTATGTTGGGAAATAAAACAAGCTGGTAACACCAACATGTGGCCATTGGATTATTGACTATAATACTTGTGACTTTTGAAACCAATTTTTGTTTGTTTGAAGACTTTTGTCCTGATTGTGTAGCATAAGCTCTAGGGTACCAGATGCTCAAGCTATAGGAAATGGGAGAAATGTCAGGGTTGATTTATGCATTCTTTTTTTCCATTAGAATTGGGAAAGTAATTTTGATAAGAAAGTAACTGTACTGTAGAGGATTATTTTTCCTTTCCAAATGTCCTTTTCCCCAAAGAAAAATATCTTTTTTCTAAAAGCTTCCCCAAAGTTTCTGGGAATATGACATCTCTGGTTAACTATTCACTCAACAACATTCCTTTCAAGTAGATTTTCACAATTCTTAGAAAAGTGTAGATTACAAACAATGCGAATTTTCAGGTTAGATGTCTTCCTTGAATTCTATTTGAAACCAACAATAGTGAGAGACATGCTCTGACAGGTCAAACACTGAAAAACTGTTATGAAAATCCCATTTAAGTAATGTGTGATTAAGTAAATAATATAATATAAAATACAGTATATATGTTAACAAACACAGAATATCAGCACTATGTTTTTATAACAACCTCCTTAATGATACTGCCATTTTTCCCCAAATGAAAATTAAGATACAGCTTTCATGAACAGCAGTAGTTGAAGATGTTATGCAATAAAACAGAAACCTTCATAGCTATTTTTGACTATTTCCAGCCACTTACACAAAACTCATGTACACAGTCCTTACATGAATAAATGCTGCAGATTGGCAGCAGGCAAAACTTCATGTACAAGAGCAACATATTAAATAAGACCTACAAAGAAACCATCAACAACAACAGGAGCTGTGCTTATATAAGAGAGCAACTCCCTTAAGACCTTAAAAACTATGAGAAATAAAGAGAAATAAAAAGTTATTAGCACACAACCTGATTTGGTTTTTACATGTCACCTTCATAAAATTATCTGGCTATAACCTGCTGCTGGACTACAGGAAACAAGATGTACTAAGATGAATATATACCTCTCCTCCTAATAAGGAGGCCAATAGGCCACTGGCAAATGGAAGAATTAGTTACAGGGAGTGAAATACACTTGGCCATGGACTGTTACAGAATACAAGATCTCAAAAGGTGGAAATATTCTGGGACAGTGCTTATTTTAGAAGCAGACAGGACTTAGAAAGGCCCAAGGGTAGTAAAAGTCAGAAAGGGATGACCTAAAATTCTGCTAGTCAAGATAGAAATGAGGACCATGATGGATGTGGCTGGAGGAGATAGTAAGAAGCAGAGGCTGGATACAGCTGCTACTTGAGAAGTGAGAGGCTGAGGAACAGTGGCCTCACTTCAGCCCTTCTGTTGTTGCTATTAACAACTTCTTGCAAAAATATTTGGTTTATTTGAAGCACCCAAACCATTGGAAATCAGCTTTTCCTGAGAATCTTTTGTTAGCTTTAGGTGTAGATTTGGGCTATGAGGCCCTGCTGGCCTCAGAGTACCAAGCGCAATGCTTGCAGATCTATCCAGCATCCAGAAGGCTACAGCCAAGCAATTAAAATTTGTGGTTGACTCTTGTTGTAGATAAGTGAGACAAGACTTAAAACACATGGAAATTTTCAAGTTAGGACAGTGTCCAAAATCTACAGTCTCTGGCCCAGCACAGCCTCAGGATACAGCATTTTTTTCTCTAAAATATTACAAAGGTCAGATATTTTTTTTTAACCCTTTCCTTTAAACTAACAGAGTATCAGTACATGAACAAGGGAGCTTGGAATGTTTTTCTCTCCTTGTGTGAAGCCAGGAAAGTGAAGTTTAGGGTCTTGACTCTAAATATAACTTTTATCAGAGGCTACTAAGAGGATAAAATTCATCTATCCTATTAACCGAATACTCTAGATCTTTCAAAAAATTGCTTATCTTCATAGCCGCACCTTCAGGAAATAATATCTCTTTAACCAGACACAACTGTCTTCCATTTCCATTTAAAAATAAGACACAAGTTGGCAAGAAGAGAGAATCTCTGTTTAGCTAACAGGCATTTATATTTCAGATGCTTCAGTTCCACAGATGTGAAGAAAACTCCCCATGGTACCTGCCTCAGGAGGACTCTTTATGCTGGTTTAATCACGGCAGTACAGCCTCTGAATATCACTCCATGTTTTTGTTGTCAGAAGTTTGGCTATCAGACAACAGCTTTCTCCTAGTTGTAGATTCCCATTTCCAATGTGGAACAGTGGCATATTTACAACACTTTCAGGTTTAAAAAAAAAAAAAAAAGAAAAAGACCCAACTAGCAAAAAAAAATGTCCAAAACTGTTCTCCACAACAAAATAAACCCCAACCTAACCCCCCTACCACCCTCACCAATTAAAGAAAACAAAAATGACTAATCTTGACCTCTCTCCAAAGAGGAATGTTTTGCTTCTTGAATCCTTGGCTCTGGCTCTTGTATGATACTGGGACTATGACTAATAACCTCTTGCTGGAGTACTGCTGATAATTTCACTATTGAGTAGCTGTTCTCGTTCTGGATCATCATAGTATGCACTTAAGTTGCCAAGATTTTATTTTTTTAAAAAACAAAGAATAAAATATACACTCATAATCCCCTGTGTTAGAAATACATTTTTCAGCTTTAACTGTTAAGTTTTGCCTGACAATTTTTTCTCTTTCCCCCAAACTGTTATTTTTCAGATGCCTGCTATGAAACGGTTCCCTTTTTCCTTTCTTTCTCTCAAATACTTTTCCTAATTCAAACCACATTTGAGAGTGCTGCTCTTTTTAAAGCAAATATGCCATGTATCACATTGAGTTAGGTCAGCATTGCTCATGTTATATTTCACACTTCACCCAAATGAGGATCCATACTGCCTTTCAAAGTAATAAAGGTGCACTGGGTTTTCTGGTTGGAATAGAAAGTGAGACACATCCACAGGTTACGGACCTGATCTTATGGCATGGCATGAGGAGGGAAGGGCACTACTATCTGCTATTTGCTTAAAATGTTAAAACCCAGATGACTTCAACTGTTTGTTTTCTTCTCAAAAAAGATTTTTGGCCAGTTCCTTTTAAAGTATCCATAATCTACTCATTATTCATGATTTGCTAGTTACTGTGTAGGCAAAAAAGGACATAAACACCGCTGTACCTAAACTGAGCTTAAAAAATTACTAACCGTATGATGACATCTGTGGCAATCAAAAATGGAAAGGGAAAAGGAGTGGGGGATAGAAAGAGAGAGAAGCAATTATAACAACAGTGAGTTTTGAGATTCCCTGAGGGCTGCTGGTAATTAAACCAACGGCAACATGAATCTCCGTTTGATGTGGTCATGAATTTGTTTTCAAAAGAAAAATCTTTAAAAGATTCTTTCAAGAGAAGTTTTTAGAGAACAAACTCAGCATGAATAATTAGACCAGAAATACTTTGATAAATATTATTATGGAGAAGTCATTTATGGGCCATGGCATCTGAGGGTTAGAAAACCCAGTGATAAATAAGGTTGCAAGTTTGCACCCATTCTGAACACAGAAAACCATGGCTGTATTCTTGTATGCCTGAGTCTGCTCCTCAGAAAGGAGGCAGCCTCTTGTTTTGCCATTGCGTTAAGCTTTACAAAGACAGAGATACAAGACAGAAAATTTCAGTGGGAAAGCTCAGTGGAACTAAAGAAAACCACACACAATTCCAAAGGCACTTTTCATTCCCAGGGGCTGCCCAGAGATCAGAGGTGAAATTTATCGGTGATAAAACGTCTGTAAGCCCACTCTACTCCCCCAGACTTTCCAACAGCCACTCACTTCTGCTGAAATCATATCCTCAGAAATATATCCTTCAGAATACTCTAAAAATAAAAATGCTTTCATTTGTAGAAATGTAAGTGATCATCAAAACCACCAAAATCCAGAGAAGATGCAGGTGCCCTCCACCCTCTAAAATCAAGTTGCCTTGGACACCCCAAAACTGTATTTCATTTATTTACTGACAGCTTCAAAAAGAGGAAGAGACAGTCAATCACAAGTCAGCAAATAACTAAGGAGTGAACTAGAACATAATATATTTACCAGTGGAAATGCATGTTTAAAAGGAAAAGAGACTGTCTGTTGGCTGTCATGGCATTATTCATAAAGGCAGACTAGTAGATCGTGTGGATATTAGGAGCAAAACTACAACAAAGGCAGCCAACTGCTAATGAAGAAGGGTTTTCAGTCAAATTTCATGGGTCATACAAAGTCATTACCATGCTTGCAGGAGTTCAAAAGCTCTGCCAGTTGAATTTGGGGGAAATGAAGTGATTATTTTGTTATGCATTTTGTAGCTCTAGACGTTTTCCTTTAAATTTCAAATTTTGAAGCCAACCAGCTATGCAAGAATACCAGCTTCAATTTCCAGAGTTAGCTTCTAATCATTATTGGAGAGGAAACCTTGAAAACAGGTCTTCTGTGCACACCAAGGTCTCAGAAACTAGACTTTAAAGACTCTGATACTTGTTGCTTTTTTTTTTTTTTTTTTTTTTTTTTTTTTTCTTAAATACAACCTTACGGTTTTAAGCCAATTTCCTAACACTCTGGGGGCTTAACTCATTTTGAAAACTAAGAGACAGATCATTTGGCTGCTGCAGGTTTCTCTCTGGTTATGAGTTAGTTAAAATATCAAGGCTCTTCTCCATAACATGTTAAGCTATAATGACTTCAAAAGTAAACAAATGTTTCTGATAAAATAACATGTTTGAAAATTTTAATGGATGGCAAAGATAACAAAAAATCCTTAGTGCTTTTCTTTGTCGATAGCTGCTTCTAGGAATACAACCAGGCCAGGCATTTATTTGGACTGGTACACCATGAGTCAAAAAGTGAATCTATTGGCAACGTAAGCAACTGCTCAGTGGTGGAAGCAATTGCTCAGTGGTGGAAGCAAAAAGCTCACAGTATTTCATAGCTGATTAATCATCATGACAGGCTTGAAGACTAAATGATCTGCCCAGCTCCAGATGTTAGATGTGCATCTACCTCTTGTTATTCTTCTGGTTCATAGGCAGTAGCCTGCGTTGTTCATTCTTAAGGTAATGATGACCATTACTGTTCAAAACAGAAAGGATTTGGGCTTTGTAATTTTATCCTATGACAAAGCAGGCTTCTACACAAGACAACACAGTACATATAGTCTAGACATGACGAAATACTGGAAGATCCTTGAGGCAGAGGTGGAGACAGTCTTGCATGTAAAACTTTGTGATGTTTCTCTTCTTCGCTCCCACCACCTACCACAACTGTTATCAGTTGCACAAGGATGACGATAAATATGTGGATCTCTCCCCTTACGTTCTTGCCATTAAGGGCTGCACTAGCCCCTGTAAATAACAAAATGTAGCTTCTATGTGATGGAGGCAGCATCTGTTTCAACAGAACAAGGTAACACTCCACAGCATTTACAGACAGGAACAGAGAGTAGCGATAAGACAAAAGCACAGGAAAACATCACAGTGGCAGAAAGAAGCTACCCAACCCTATCTAAGAGAGGCAAAGAGTGTCACAGAATCTTCAAGGTCTGCAGGTGATGAGAGACATCACTGTCATGCTCATCTATAGGATGGTCCTCCTATAGATGAGGACCAGTTTTGTCTCAGGCATCAGTCAGGAAGGACTTCATTGACAGTGGCACTCCAGGAAGGGAACACCCTGCTTTCTGAAGCAAGCTGCAGCCTGCTTCTCATGAAGACTGATCATTTGTGCTCACAGAAGCGAGATCATGCTTTACTTGGAAGATCCGAGTACCATGCAAACTGGTTTAGCTGCAGGCATTTCTTATTTTCCCTTTGCATATTTTCCTTGAAAGAGTGAAAGAGGTTACTATGGAGTTATTTATTTTCTTTCTTCTGCTAATCTCTTTTGCTAAGTAGTATTTTCCCTCACTCCCTGCTCCCTGTCCAATGGGCCTCAGCTACAGTACAATGGTAATCAGCTACTCAGTGGAGAAATTAATTCACCCCTAATCATTGCACCCTTTGAAAAAAGGTTGTCAGATAGCACCCTACTAAGGACTTTACAGATTAAAATGCTAATGTAATTCTGTATTAATTAAGACATTTTCATCCATTTTCATGGATGGCCTTATGGGATTTGGCTACCAGTTTTAGCTCTGACACATCAGTGCGGAAATGTGAAAGGAGCTTAATTGAGTCTCAAACACCACAGTTCCTACCAGGTATAAGTTGCTCCTTTTTACTTTATATTACTTGCATTCTTGATTTATATATTCAAGCAACAGTCTTTTCAAACTGAGAAATAATCTCAAATTATACCTAAGTTTTAAGATAGATACTGAACACAGTGAAAATAATAAAAATGATAAAGATACCAAGTGCTTCTGTTTTCATTTCTGAACTCCAAGTCTCATACCCAGTACTCCTCCCAGAGGAAATGGAAACATAAGATGAAAGGATTCGTCTCAAGTCCTGCAGAAAATGATGGCTGAGCCAGGAACAGCACCCACACCACCTTAAACCCCCAGAGTAACCACATTGATGCATCTCTCCCGTCTAGACGGGACGTGGACTGCTGTGATGATGTGTGTGTCTGACACTGCCTTTTAAAGGTTGATTTACAGAGAAGGTGGAAGAGGTCTGGTTGCACTTACGCCTCTCTGGCTCAGACAGTACTCACGGAGTATATGTGCAAGTGAGAAGATCATGTGTGACCGACTCCGATAGCATTATTTATAAAACAATTTTACTGACTGAAAAACTAATAAATCCACAGCCTGGAGATGATGTGCAGACATACAAACACGTCATCACAAATATCACTTTATCTTGATTCTTTGTCTTTTTTTTCCCCCCCTGATGCGGCACAACAGAGCATCTAGTACAATAGCTAAATAAGCCTCTGGCTAAAGCAACTGCTTGTTTAAATCACAGCAGTTCTCCTACAACTGACACATAGGAATAAGTATCATTTACCAGGGAAACATCTTTATATTAATATTTCACATAGGTCAAACTTTGTCAAACCTGTTTGTGATGCAGTGATGGAAGGTGCTCAACACTTCCCTTACTCTCTGAGTGCCCTCGGCTCCCAGTGAGCTTTTCAGATCCATGTATTTGGGAAGAAGTAAGTATATGTGAAACACGTAGTCTATAACTTTCCTTAACAGTGATTGCACAATGCAAGAGGTCAAAGTGAGGTTTCTCTCCTGGTGTATTGTAACCATGGCCTATTTATAATTCTACAGTTAATTTAGGACTTGTATATCCGTACTAGACAAAGAAGCCTGCCATGTGTAGAAAATGACACAAACTCAATCTTTGCAAACAGTCCCACAGCCTAAAAATGCTTTTGTTAGTACAGTGAACACCTGTACTAATTACACACTTCACTCACTTGGGGGTCATTGCTCATGGCAAAGGTTTTAAATCAGCCACCACAGGAGACAGACATCATTATATTGCTACAGCAGTCATTCTGATCCTGCAAAACTAGGCAATCCTGGAAATATATTTACACTCTCAAGTCTCTGAAGGTGAAAGACTGTAGTACCCTATTTCTGGGCACAAGAAGTCAGTCCAGAATATTTGAACGAACAGAGAAAATTTAGAGAGTAATCAGATACGGCTGTTGAAATCCAAAGTTTTGTATTATTTTTAGATTTAAGCATTTGTACTTCTTACTTTCATGTAAACATGATTGAACTTGATCTGAGAGGTCCCTTCCAACTTAGACAGTTCTATAATTCTATGACATTCTTTTCCATCTCTCTTTGTACACCAGTACCTGACCCAGCAAAATTTGTAAGCACGTAAGAAATATCAAATAATTTCATTATATTCACTTAGTGATTCATAGGTGCTATTTACATACCTAAAATTATGTTGGAACTCAAATGCCAAGGTCAGCATTCATTTTTTTTTCTCCTCCTCCTCCCACTGATGCTAATCACTACTGGTACTTCCCTCAGCTCACTGTGCAAAACTTGAAGAATCAAAGGGATATAATCTTAAAACCAGCATTTAACTGGTCAGAGAGGGCAGAGATACCTGCATTTTACATTCCTCTTCTGCTAATCTGGCAGATTGCTTGTGAAACTCAACAGTAAATTTCTCACTGGCAAATCACAGAGTAGAAAGTTACTTTAGGTAGGTGCTTCCTTCAACTAAGTACTCTCCAAGGTGTCATGCTGCCCTCAATATAAAACTAACTCAATTTCAACCAAAGGCAAGAAGCCTCAATGGCATGGGCAGGGTTCTCCACCCAGCTGTTCACAGCCACTTTGCATGCCAGCGCCGTACAGCTGGGGAAGTAAAAGAGGAGCAGAAGAACTTGTTCAGAAAAAACCCAAAGAACAGGAGCAAGGGCAGAAAAATAATGGAGAGAAGGGATATTTGAAGCATTCAGCATTTTCACAACTGCCTCCTGTGTGAATGCTAAAATTTTTTTCAAGGATGCAAATGACCAAATGCACAAATTCTTCATAAGATGCCTAGAAACATTTAAGCTAAAGACAATGAAACGATTCATTTTCTATCAAATTACCTCTGAACTCTTTAACCTGTACTTCACCTTGTACTTTATAAGCATACAGTATAAATTTTCACGGACACGTAGATGCAAATTTTTTTGCCCATTTCTGTGACCCATTTCTGTCATATTCACTAGGCAACATTAGAAAAAACACGAAATCCCTTGAGCTCTGTGTACCCCATGATCTTCTCTCTCCCTCCACTGAGACTGGGGAATGGGCACATATTTTGCAAAGTCTCTACATACACAATAGTCCCAAATTTGCTTCTTTTTCACTCCAGAGTAAGCGAGAAGTCTATTTATTGACGCCAATGGGATTAAGGTAATAAAGATGTCCTGAAAGCGAAGATCACTGTCAGCAGTTAGAGGAGAACACACCAAAGACTCTTCCATTTGCACACAGCATATCCCCTATAGTAATTGGATAGAGTAAATAGCATGTATAACTGCGAAAAACTCAGATTACTAAGTGGTATATTGTTTAAAGCAGATCTGTCTTCAGTGCACAAATAGAAACAGTGTTTTCTTTTACTCTTTTAAAAAACAACCCTGACATACAAATTCTAGCCATTGTCATTCTTGTTTTATCTGAATTTCCTGAAACTGCACAACTTCATAGAAAACATACTAAAAAATTAAAAAAAACCCAAACCCAACAACCAACCAAACAACAAACAGAAACCACCAAACCTGGCAGGATGCATTCAGAGAAACTATAGTTTTGGATAAGAAATGGCAAGGCTTTTAGCATACACTGTAAAAGTATCGAGAACCCAAAGGTTATCTAAAGTGTAATTTAAAGAAATGTGTTTGCATTGTTTGCACAGAAAACAATCCCGAGGCCATGTGTAAAAGTCCCAAACTGCGGGACAGTAATGAGTTTGTGAATCAGGATTGTAAATTCCCCGTGCTGTGAATGTGGGAGCCATCAGGAGTACACACGATTGAGTCAGCAGTTACCAAGACACATATATACAGTACAGGCCACTCAAGTCTCCAAACTGCCATTTATCATTTCCTGAGAGAACAGTTTCTTGGCAAGCCTCCTTTAAAAACATTTTTTTTCCAAAACAACCGACCATTCCAGCAGGCTATGAATACCACTGTAATTTGGTCTATTTTTCATATCAAGTAGACTATGGGCTCTGGTTTTCAGTTAATTAAAGAAACCTTCTTTTCAGATTTCCAAACGTTGTTTGCAGCAGGGTAGATCCCACAACGAGCCAGCTTTAAAAGAGTGCCAGTCAGAGCCTGAACCATATGGAGAAGGTGGAAAAAAAAAATGACATAAAACCCCCCACGGTTTGAAGTTGCAAAGCCCAGTTTACATAACGCCAAATTCAGTCGCCCTGCCAAACTGTTCTCTTTCGTCTTTGATGAAAACAGCCGTCTTGGGCTCGACTGCATTTTGTACTCGAGAAATTGGAATGACTCAGAGCTGTCTGTCAGAATTTGAACTCCATCTGTTGTTGTTGTTGTTGTTATTATTATTATTGCTCCTACTACTAATATTACTACAGTAATAGCATTTAGGGGCCTCATCTGAGATCAGAGCCCTGATGGGCTATGAGTTGTCCACACACAGAGAGAGAAACAGCCCTTGCCTTGAAAAATGCATGATCTAAATAGATGAGATTAAAAAAAAAGGGGTGGGACAAAGATCATATTTTAATTCCTGTTTTATACATACTGAACTGAGATATGGAGGGATTAAATGTCTTGCCTGTGTTCACACAAAAAGTATCTGGGGCAAAAGCTAGGAACTGAATCAAAGTTTTCAAGTTCAACTCAACTTCGTCTTCCTTCATTAACCCTATGCTTACTGACTACAAGACTGTATTTAAATCCGTATTTATAGGCTTAGACATCAGAGCCACATTCAGCCTTTGGGCACACAGGGCCTAAGCACTGGAGGGGGGCAATGTGCCTCTAACCTCTTGCAAGAATATATATGTTCACATAGCAATAGTTACTTGGAAAAGCCAAACTTCAGAAATGAAGTCCCATATTTTGATTTCCTATTTGGTGAAGGAAGTCTGGATTCTGCTATTTCTCTGCAGTCCTCTGTGCAAGCAGCCACAGAAACAACAAACTGTGCCATGCTTCAGGAAAAAAAGCAAATAATCACTTAATGGGTTTCTCTAAATATATGACCTGCAGTTCACACATTCTTACTCAAAAAGGAGAAAAAGGAGAAGTTATACATATTTCAGTAACAAACTACTATATTACCTTGTCTATAGAAGACTTTTGTCTGCTGAAAAAAAGAAAGTAGTTTTCTACTTCAGAAGTAGTTTCCTTCTGAAAATCAAATAGTTTTATTTGTTTTTTAAACCTATAATCACAGAATATCTCAAGTTGGAAGAGACCTACAAGTATCATTGAGTCCAACTCCCTGTTCCTCGTATGACTACTAAACCATGTGTCTCAGAGCATTGTCCAGACCCTCCTTGAACTCTGGACTTGATGCCCTGACCACTTCTCTGGGGAGCCTATTCCAGTGACTGACCACTCTCTCAGCAAAAACCTTTTCCCAATGTCCAATCTGAACTTCCTCTGATGCAACTTCATTCCATCTCCATGTGCCCTATTGCTGGTCACCAGAGAGAGGAGATCAGCACTTCCCCCTCTCCTGTCCCTCTCTGCCCTAAGAATGTGTGATTTTAGAGACTTCTATTATAGCCAAATAAAAAGTCAAGGTTTTGTTTTGTTGCGGGTTGATTCTAGTTTTTTCAAGAGAAAGAATAAATGTACCTGAAACACAGGGACAAAACTGGACATTTGCCAGACAAATTTAATGGTTTCATTCCAAAGTGTGGATGTAGGAGAGCATCTCAGAATACTTGCAAGATTTAAGAATAATCACAATACCATGGGCAAAATTGTATGTCTCTTCCTCACTTTCTTCTTGAAATGGCTGAAGCTTTTCAGCTGAAACATCCCCAAAAATTTTAGTCTGAGGTGCCTAAAATGAAAAACTTCATTTCATATGCTTCAAGTTGCACATAACTAAAATACAGTCTTACAATGGGAAATGTCTTATAAAGTTTGGGTAAGGCTCCGAAGCACACCCATTACCCAAGCAAGCAGGTCAACACACATAATAAATCCCAATGAGATTTACACAGGAGAGAAACTGGGCTTCATTATCACGCTTTTGGTTACTTTTACAGAAAAAAGGACTGTCATTACTTGCCTTGGTCAGCAAATAGAGTTTCTGTTGTATGGAAAATTATGGCATACTACAATTTTTTAATCTCACAAAATATTGAGATATTGCAAGTGGAAATTGCAAACTATTTTAATCTGGAAACACCTAAATGGCTTTAGTTTCATAATGAATGTTGGTAGCACTGAATCATTTAATTAAAAATGTGAAAACGCTATCGCTACCTCAAAATGCCTAGAAAGACTAAAAAGACAAACAAACAGACTAAGCACAGCATTTCAATCTCCTTGGATTAAAATGCTGATCCTAATGAAAAACTCTAAACTGATGTTTTCAAGAAGGCTTGACTCAAAATGTTATCCAAGCAGCCTTGTTCAGATGTGACAATACAGAGGTAATTTTTGCCAGCTCTAAGAAAAGGTGTTTAGGACTTCTTACTTTTTGAATAACCCTCCTTCTCCCTGACAAAACCTGACCATCTCACAGCCCTTCCTTGGCATTTGCTTGCCCTCCTGAGATGTTGACACAAGTGCCTGCTCATTTGAGAAGCGGAGTGGGCCTGTCATGAGGGCTATCAGTTTTAAAATCACTTACAAAACTGAAGAATTTCCTGTTTCTGTAAGTGGCTGTAACCAGTTCTTTCCAGCAAAAATCCCTGGAGAGGAAAATTGTTTTTTCCCTGTATAGAACTGCAACAGCTAATGCTGCAAAATAATGCCAATACCCTATGCACAGTCATTGGACAGTCAAAGTCCACCTTCCCATCTCTGGCTTTGCCTGACATGAGCAGGCAGCAAGTCCTACCAGGGCACCTTCCAAAGAAAACTGTGTTTTGGGATTGCTGCGTGAAAATACAGTAAGATGGGTGTCCTCTACAGCCAGTGAGATTTTTGCCATTGACTTTAAAAGAAACAGATATGCAGTTGAGCATTATTTTTTATCAGCAACATATTTACTTTAGGATTAGTCCCAGGGGCACACAGGTCAGGCCTGGCCCTGGAGGGGCTTCAAACTGAACAGTCAATTATTGTCAATGCTAGTCTACTTTCTCAAGTTTTGAGAAAAAAGTCTCTCCAAGACTTTAAGTTGTGGAAATGGATGGAAAATATAAATCCACCCAATTATTAGAGGTGAAAATTTTCCATTAAACTCTTGTGTTGTTGAGTTTTGGTAACACAAGAAACCTTCTTGATCCTGTAGCCCAATTTGTTCACCCAGTCTTGTACACATTGATCTGATTACCAGGGAAAATACAGAGGGCAAAGAAAACAGTAAGAGCCGGTCATGTGGTGTTATGAGACACAGGTCAAAAATCTTAGCCCTGATTGTCTCTTGAGGACTGTATCAAACTCTGGTTTACTAAGAATATCCCCTCTCCCAGAAAGATCCAGTGAGATCTGTAAACTGCAGGGGATAACACTGACCTCCATGATGCAAACAGCAATACTAATGGAGACTGACAACCACACCTGACCCGACTAAAACATCACTAGAAACACTGTGTGGAGGGAATTTAAGATGGAAAAGGAAGATTGCTGCGTGGAAAATCCCCTCACACAGGGAAATTCTGGAAAACATGGGGGACACTGTCCTTTGAAGAAACCTTGCTTGGGGACTCTAGCATGTTCTGTCCACTTCCAAGGAATGCTTGCACTTTGACTTGTATTCAATGAGTTAATACAGATAACATTTATTTCCTGGAAATCAGGGTGTGCCTGTCTGAAATGTTTTCTTAATGAAACCTTTACCTCTGCTGCCAATAGGACTCTTGTACCAGGCTGCCGACCTGGCTCTGGGTGACCCTTCTCCATCATCTGTACGGATCTCCCTCTTCGGCTATAGAGGTTTCTATACCATTTTCAAAATTCTGTTTCCTAGGCAGGGTCTCTACTCTATGCAATTATGACATTGTTTCTGATATGAATGGTTCTCCTTGCCACCAACCTCCTCCCTGCCTTTCCCCCAAAATAAAAAATCCTGGTTGAAAACCAAAACAAATAGTAGATTTTTATCACAGAGAATTTGTTAATAATACTTTCCCTGAAATAGTTCCCAGGCCTTTTTTTAATGCTGAAATAAAGGCCCAAACATTTACAGCCAGCACTTTAAGCCAACTAATAATTTATTTGAGCCATACTGAAAAGCTCAAGAGGGATTTTGAATGAAAAATTTAGTGAATAAACAGATAGCCAAATACTGCCTTGGAGTCCTGCCACTGTAATACACTGGATGCATGGAGCTCTGTTGGTGACCAAGGCATACACTGAAAAACAAACAGTCAATCAGAAGATAGTTAAGTCTTGTCAATCTAAGGTAGAAAAGATAATGTCTTTTAGTAAACTGTGAGACTTAATATTTCCTAACTTCAGTGGCACAGAGATGATTGGGTGCTAAACTGCTACTGCTTTAAAGAAAATTTAAGAAAAGGAAAAAGATATTTAATCATTTGACAATAAGATAAGATCACTGCTTTCAGAACTTCATGGGAAACTTACTACATGGAGAATTCCCAAAGATTTTACTGAGTGTTACAGAATATGCATGTACAGACTAGGATTAAATCCTGTAGCACTAGTACTAATCAGAAAAGACAGATCATGTTAAAGTCCCTTCAGAACTTTTGCTAAAACAAGATGATTTTCAGGGCTTAGGTTGCCATCTTGCCAAATATAAAATAAAATATACATCAAGAGGTAAAGAACTTTAGAGCATGTAAAGAAACAACCCTCTAAACTTAGAAGACTTTTTAAATGTCTTTAAATCTACTGTTTTGCAGCATCATGAATTTAAGCCCATGGAAAAAGGTCATTCTGCATCTGAAAAGAGTTTTTCTTCCTCCTCTTGTTCTGTCTTATATTTTTCACCCTATTTGGTAGCTAAAATATAATGGATTCATATAAGAAGAGCAACTTGAAAAAACAGTCTTTACAATTTACTGCACAGTAGTTTGTTTCCAATATTGCAATAGATTGGAGTTTCGAGCACCCTGTGGCTTTGGCTGGATCAAGAGGTCTGGTTTAGCCTTGATTTGAACCTGCTGTTTACAACACGCTGTAAGTCCTTCCCATACGGCAGACTTTTAGTGAGGGCTGTGTGAAAAAAACCTCACTGCTAACCAAACCCAGGAAAAAGTAAAACATTTTGCATGTGTATATTTCTTTTTACAATTACTTTTGAGTGTAAAAAGGAAGAATTTATATTCTGAGAAAAAGTACATATTACTCTGACAAAATAATTTTGCTGCTCTTCTGCTTGTTTTTTGGCTTACATGTAACATACAAAAGATGCGAGAAATTTCAGTTGTAGCATTCAGTTGGCTGGATGTCCAAATTGTTGCTGTCTTTGCAGCTTTACTGAACTGGGCTCCTGGTGCCTTTTAAACATTCTGTCCCATTAACCATCTTGGGGATATTCTGCACATCAGTCTATATAATCGATCGTTTCACCTTCTGAATGACTCAGAGATCTGGACATTACTTTCAACAAGCAAACAAACTGTTGGCATCGTCTCTGGAATTTATCTCAACCTCTGGAGCCTCCAACGTTGAACTAAATACACCAGGAAGCCTGGACTTGTATTTCAGCACTTCTGTTTCCAACTGCAACCCAGAGTCAGAGATGAAACTTAAAAGGAAAAACAATTTATAGCTGAAAACAATTCAAAGATAATTTAGCAAGGCTAAACTGTGTAGCATTTCACGTGCCCCAATTCTCCCCTTACTGTGTAGGTTTAAGCTCTAACTGAGACTTATGGGTGTGAATAACTGCACCGAGAATATCCTTTGTCCATTTCAACGGTATTCCTCAGGGTGCAAAGATACGTCTTGGTGACGACTGGGCGCTCTCTATCTGAGAGCTGCAAAACAACTTCAAGAAGAAAGATGCTGTCATAATTAAAAGTATACAGCATGGGCTTGTGAGATTTGGGTTAGTGGGATCCCGAGTGGATTGTTTGAGAGAGATATCTCTGAAGTATGTCAAGAATTTAAGTACTAGACCCATGGCTTTGCTTCATCTTTTCATCCTCAACTGTGCACCCTTTTCCCTGCTGCCACAGTTCCCAAAGTGTAACATACTTTGACTCGTAATGACAATGTCATGGACTTAAATACATCTTGTCTGCTGAGTGTTCACATTAGGCCAATAGATACCTACCAGCGATAGAGGTGGGAGGGAAACAGATTTACAATTGCAAAGGTAGAGTTAAGCCTCCCAAATAGAAATGAACTGGAAACAAACTCCTGAACTTTGGGTACGTTTAAATCTGTCTTTTCTCAACTCACAGCACTCTGACTCAATACTCATCTCAACGGCTCACTGCAGTTTGGGGAGACAGGGAATAATATTTTTATTATTCCCATTCTACAGATGGTTGAACCGAAGCACTGCAAGGTTTATTGACTTACTCAGAGTTGCACAGCATGCTTGAATGGAAGCAGAACCCCAGCTGGCCTGATTCCCACTCCTGGGCTTTTAGCCGTTACACTGTATTTGCTCCTTCTAACATCTGATTATTTTACTACTCTAATCAGCTCCCAATTTTATACTCAATTTCTTTCTTTAAGTAACATTAAAACCCTTTGTCACGACACCCAGACAAAACTACGGACATCCTTCCAGCAATGCACAGGCAGAAATTTAGCTTCTTTCGTTTAAATGCAAGCAAGCACCAGGTCAGTGAGAGGATCTGGCCACCAAGATATTAATTCTCCCCTCATTTTCACATTCACAACAGGAATTAAATTAAGAGCAGAAATTAGTCATCGGTGTCTTTACTGTATTTACTGCAAAACTAGTAAAACATCACATTTTAAATGCTTGTTACTGCATACTTTTGTTAGCATATCACCTCTCCCAGTACCAATGACTAAACAAGTAACATAGCACAGTAATGTTTTCCCTGTATGACTCTCTTGCTTAAGCAAATCTGAAATAACTGGATCTTGGCTGAGGCTGTTATATAACAGCAGGAACACTGGTCAAGCATCTTCCAAAAGTGAGTTATTTATCTGGCCAGGGAGCTTTCTTTCTCTATTTCTTTCTTTCTCCCCGCCTCCCCCCAGCCTTCTCCCCCTTTCTCTCTTTCTTTCTGTGCGCGCTCATGAACCTGACCCAACTTGTTTCCAGAAGAGACTCTGCGTTTGTTGTTGCCAGACAATGCCTGCAATCATTTTTCTCTAGCCATACATCCACGCTGGGGGGAGGGCGAGGGGAAGGAAGAGAGAAAAGCTCTTTTGTTTGGAAGTGTGAAGAGCTCTGTCGAAACGCATCTCTTCAGGGTAGATTTAAGTTGCAGAACTGATAAGAAAAAAACCAACATAATGATTTCCTTCTGCTTGCTGTGCCTACCCTCCGAGCACTCTCTTCTGCTCCTGGTGCCCAGTAGGAATGAGATAACTCCTGAAAAAAAGACCCTCCCACACCTCAGCGGAGATAATACATGCACTACACTTTACTTATTTTATTTTATTTTATTTTTTTTTAGGTTTTCTAAAGA
The DNA here is from genome assembly GCA_013400375.1 of Thinocorus orbignyianus. Classification (NCBI taxonomy): domain Eukaryota; kingdom Metazoa; phylum Chordata; class Aves; order Ciconiiformes; family Thinocoridae; genus Thinocorus; species Thinocorus orbignyianus. Next base: position 1,247,114 of record VXBW01008487.1, on the reverse strand, counting down.
TTGACAAAATTTTTGTCCTTATAATTCTCCCCCCACCCCTCAACAGGAATTTCCCAAAAGTGTTCCTGTCTCCACATAAAACTGATGGAGTGTCCCAAAGTGTCTGACATTCTTTGCTGGCCAGGCTGTTGCGTTCAAAATGACAGGCTGGGGGAGCTTCCAGAGGGGAGGGGACATTGCTTATTTGGAGGCTCTCTTCCACCCAGAGTCCAAAATTTAGGAGCTGGGGAAACTGCCGCTGGCCAGAAACCAAGCCAGAGAAGTTCTAATAGAAAAAAATATATCTCTTAATGGCTTAGCAATAAAACCATGGGATCTGCTGGAGCATCTGAGAGGTAGAGAGAGATTTAATTTGATGCTGATTCAACCAGGTTCACGAAACTAAAGAAGAAGCATCATGCATAAGTGAAAATGGAGTACGTTGCAAGAACGGGATGTAAGAAGAAATGGAGCATCCAACAGGCAAAAGTTCTTGATTGTAAGGAGAGTGGGAAAACAAGGCAAGTGGTTCTTTCTACACCAATGAATTAAACAAATACTATTCCTGCCAAAAAGTTGCCAACCACCTTCAAACTGAAGTATAACGTGTTCACACTAGATCCGCCTAGGAACGTAGCAGTTCCTGTCCATTCCTGTTTACAAATTTCTTCTTTTTTTTTTTTAGTTGAATAAAAAAAGTGATTTTGCTTTGGAAAGAATTTTCTAGTGTGTGACTACTGTAGTTCATAATAAATCAGTCTACTTAATCTTTTTATGAAAGATGAACAAAATAGATTGGGTTTTGTTCAAGTTTGTTCTAGAAAGAAGCTGGACCTAATCCTTTCATAACAAGCCCTGAATCTGTTCAGACACTACTTTAGCCATTTTTCAGAGAAAAACCACACACCTAAACTCCAAAGCACTCACGCTGCTAAACGGGATCCTGCTATGCTAGGCTAATTTGTTAAGCCAGGTTTCTTTTCCTTTTAAGAACATATTAGAAGAAACAACTGGGAATGACCAATCAGAGGAAATACTACAGTTAAGCTTGGGGAAAAGGTACTTTCTAGTTTAAATGGATGTGCAGCCAATGACAGGCATAAGGTAATGCAACGAACATCACGATTTCACCAGCCCTCTGACAGGTTGCACTGCCTCACTGTTTGAAATGAAAATTTACTGCATGTGTGTTACTCTGTCTCTCTGGTCCAGGTGGACACTGTCCTTCAGGAAGGTAGGATGGTTTGTCTCATAAAGGCTCTGGAAACCTTTTCACCTTCAGAGGGCTTTGAACCCAATGCTAGGCGGCATCGACCCAAGTACTCTTCTTCCCTTAATGCATACAGGAGTTTGGGTCTGAGTGTGGTTTTACCTAGCTCCTGTATCAGCAGTAGGAGGTTATGTCTTGCTGAACCTTGGACATGTAACTCTGAATAGACGAACTCTGCTAAAATACTTGAGAGAGGCTTGAGTTGACTGGTGTTTATCTCCAATGCAGTCAAACCTGCCTACATTAACTGTGAAAAGAAAAGGAAAATGTCCAGACTTTCCTTCCTCTCTACCTCAATGACAAAGATTTGCCTTTCTACATGGTGAAAAACCACGTAGAGGTTTAAAACCAAGGTATGAGGCAGTCTTCAGCTTTACTCATGTGGCAGGGAGGAAAATATGCCTAGAGGATACTTCTCTCACCAATCCTAATAAAATTAATCAGTTACTTCTATGGAATAGTAATTTAAGGAAAAATAGGCAGGCTGAGATTGGGGCTCATGTAGATAAAAATATCTACCACATCATGAAGAAACTTGATACATTCTTCATTTATAAAGTATGTCTCAATACTCTGGAGACATCTGGAAACTCACACATTCCTTTTGAAAAGGTTTAACTCTAATTTTCTTCAAAATTACTAACAATTTTAATATGCGCTTTTT
>VXBW01008487.1:1232821-1245178 GCA_013400375.1 Thinocorus orbignyianus | reverse complement strand
TGTCTCCTGACTCAGAAAAACTCGCACCCAAAACCAAGATTTTTTTTCATGGTTTTAAAGAATAGCCATAAAAAAACTTCACGGATGTTTTTTCTACATTTGGTGATTTGGTGCACACAGACAGTGGAGATAACATGAAGCTTTGGCACTGATGGAACCAAAGGAATGCATAAGTTTGTACTGCTGCTGATACCAGCTTCCTCGTCACAACTGTAAAGGACATGGGAGAAAATAATGTCCCCACCCCTTTACCCTTGTCCAATGAGCAGGTCAGACAATATGCATTTGACAAACATTTCATGAAGAGAGGGAAGATTGCTTTTGTGTCCACACGCAGCCCAGGGTCCTGGCTTCAGACCAGACCTCCCTCCTGTGACAACTCTTGGGCCAGCAGACTTCTTTCCTACATAGATGCGATTCAGAGGCCAGCAGAACTCAATTAGAGATCAGTGGTTTTTTTATTCTTATGGTTTTTTGGGGGCAAATTGCATAACAGCTTCATATATTGAACTCTGCAGATGTGTCAGCACACTGCTGTTTCTACACAACATGCAATGATAAATCACTGATCCCAAACTAGCTTCTGTCCTTCATGGAAGTTTCCTGTTCTGAAAGACCTCCTGTGCCTGATAGGTTCATCGGCTGCTGGAGAGATTGTGAATAAACTGTTCTTTATTTATGAGTGTCCACTTCTCTGGACACGTTTTCTGCTTAGTTTTACAGCTGTAGAAATCCTTCAGTAAACAGATTCCTATTTAATCATAGCATGGGACAAGAGCATCAGAAAATGGTGTTACTCCAGGAGCAGAGAAGTGACTGATACAGAGTCCTAAGGCGTATATACTGTATACTACCACAAAAAACACTCATGCATTTCTTACCAATTACTACCTTCAACATAGTTACAATGTCATGAACAAACCACTTTGTAAACCACTACTTGGAGAATGTAATTTTTTGCATTAACTAAATACAACAGCGGGAAATAATGCTTTAAGTTCCCTGCTCACATAGCTAATGACTAGACTTTATGAAGGGAGTTATTCAGATAAGTAATAGCCTCCAGCTAACCTTTTCCCAAAACCATACAGAAAGCAATAACCTCATACAAGCCTGAGCCAGCTGTCCTTTCCACTTAGATCTTCAATTTGCCTGACAGTAAATTTATTTTTCCTTTTATCAAAGAACCCTTAACTGACCATTTTATAGGATCTGATCCAGCTTCCAATAAAGTCAATGGCAATAGAACTGTCCTTAAAATACTTAGAAAGAAAGTAAAAATTATCTGAAGCCACTACATAGGCAGAAAACATTACAGTGAGTACATATCTTAAGCAAGGTAACCAGCACATAGAACAGTGTATATAATTTCTAAAGGACACAGAGGCAAGTTCAAAAATTGTTCTGGTTCTATGTGATAGCTCAAACCAAAGATAAATTTACTTTCATCTTAGTTAAAAGACACAGAGGAAAATCCCTTCTCAATCATAAGTGAATAATTACAAAACGCTTGCAGTGACAAACATTTTCCATTTCAAATCCTTTCTTAAAAGTTAATTTCACAAGTATGAAGTCTATGTGTCAGTGTCTAACCTAACTCTCTTTTGAACTTAGCTCCCTATGAATGCAATGACCCTGAGTCCTCCTCAGGAGACAGCAAGTCTCTTTGCTCCAAAAACAGCAAACCTGGAGAAGCTTATGAGGCCACAGAAAAACTGCAGTGCAGAAATGTGGTGTGAGTGTACGCTAGAAGAGTCCTTTACACACTTATACCACATATGTGAACAGTAATAACCATTACAATAATTTGTATTATGTATTTATTATCATAGTTCCATGAAAGACTAATCTGATTAGGACTTCAGGTGTGCTAGACTCTATAATAAAAAAAGAAAGGGAACAAGGGAAAGACAGTTCCTAGTTCATGTGTCTTCTAATTCAAGTGTCATACAGTGACAACAAACAGATGGGGGACAACAAGGAGATAATAGGCAGCATTACAGGCAGTTTATATTGGACATAAGTTTTACAGAAGGATCTGAAAAAGCATAATACCTTTAAGTTATTTATGAAGAATAACACCAAACACATATATATATACACACACACATACATATATATGAGACAAAGTACAGATGGGCTTCTCTAATGATCTAAGAAGTAGGTGATGCAAGCTAGTGTGAGTGATGAGCCAAAGGCAAGATGACAGACAGGAAGGAGATAGATCATGAAAAGTCTTGAAAATGGAGATAAGAGCCATATGCTCCGTATGATGGCGAAAGAGTCAGAAGGATACAAAGAGAAGGATGAAACATCAAAGCCTTGGATTTGAAAACTTGGAAACAGCAACAGATATTTTAACAAAGTAAGATATGGTGAATTTGCTTCTTGTAACACCAGAGAAAGTAGTGTTGCAATAACTGAAATTTAGATGGCAACAGCCTAAACAAGTCTTAATATCAAGTAACAGTAATAACTAATATGGTGTGACCCAACTAAAAATGAAACTCTAGAGATTTTAGGCTAAACTTACATCAGGGATAAATCACTGTTTCCAATGAGTAAATGGAGTTACAGCAGCTTACACCAGGTAAATACCTATGTCCTCACGATTCTGTGAAATCAAAACACTTAAAAAACTGTATGAAGTTTTGGAAGAAATTAGTCTGTCTTGCTTGGAAAGGGATAGGTTGAGTATGCTTTTAATATCATTGAAGGAAAATCACATTAGTTTCTATACCATTATTCAGTTTTGTAGTATTAAGCTCTGTACTATAAAAACATATTCTTTGAAGACTACAAATTCTGGCATCACATATCCACAACTCATGCTATAGATGTTGACAATTAGAGCTGTATTTACTTCTCTTTTTTTTCTTACAGCGAAGCTGATCTATTCTAGCACTGACAATAAGAAGTAGGAAGAACAATAAGATTTTCATCATCTTTAGTATATCCAGTTAGTGATGATTATTACGAAGAGAGATGAAAGCAGGAAAGAATCACCTGTGGATTCTTCGTAGTGAATTGTATTTTAATAGGAAATGGCATAGATACTGTCTGGGAACTTGGAAGCTCAGTTGAAAAAGATCTGGAGCTCTGAAGGAGATTTCACCATCTTTTTGATCGTTTGTGTTTTCTGTCAGGTTAAGCAGAGACTTTGGAATCTTCTGTATTTGTGTCTCAGTCCAGAATATTCCATTAGAGAGACTGGGTTTAATGTACAACAGTGGGTCAGTAGTAACTTTTAAAGGCACCTTTAAACACATATTTCTGTTAGCATACAAGTATATGTATGAAGAAGTATCTATTTTTCATTCAAAAATGATGAAACATAATTTTCTTACTTAGAAAACCCCAATAATCCAAACCAATTACTTGAGACAGCTGCACAGATGAAACAGTTATTAGAAAACCCAAACATGATGATTTCGAAATACGAATAAAACTTCATCCATCTAAACTTTACAAACTCGATAATAAGTTAGGGAGACTCAGTCATCCCATAAAGCCTTTTGTTTCATTTCTAGAAAAAAGTTGTTCAACATACTCAAAAGCTGAACAAAAATTTCCAGAGAGATCTTGTGTACCTTAGTGTTATATATATTTATAAGTATTACATACACTAAACTTATATTAAAAAATCTACACTTTGAAATATTGCACAGTCCACCCCTTTGGGAAATTATTTTTTTTTCACACTGGTAAGAGACTGAAAGATTCACCCATCAAATAAAAATGTGATGGCTCGGTACAGCATGAATTTGTTCTGGATATAACACAATTCACCTCTGGAACAACACTATTTGAGTGATCTAGATTACTGGCAAAGGCATATTAAAAAAAGTGAATGATTTGTCAAGAGAAATTGGAGAATAATCTATTTCTTGATGATTCAACTTTACACTCAAGAGTAAAGCTGTGTCATCAATAAGCCCAAATTAAAATGAAAAAAGTCAATATTATCACTTATAATAAAAGCTGTGCAACTTCTTGCTGGGTGGAACCTGTTTTAAAATGGAGATTACCTTAAAGTAACCTCTCTTCTTTTCACAAGACTGCATTTCCAGTCACGTCAGTTACTATTGATCACAAGGAAAATTAGCACTAGTAGATGAGGCTTTGAAATTCTGCCTGATTACTTACATGGTAAGACCACCAGTGGGAAACACACCACAGTTTGAACAGGCTATCCTAATTTTTTGTGCCTTATGTAACAACAGTTGGCCACTCATATGGAAAATTCGCATAATTATATACCATGTTAATCAAGAAATCCAATCTACAGAAAATTTTTGTTTCTATCCCTTTGTCTCCTTAAATAAATTGCTTGTGATGCATCCCTCAAATTCCTATTGTAGAATTAAGACAGCACTGTAAAATTATCAGATTTTTACACTAGAAACTCTAAAGCAAACTTGAGCTGAGCAACAAAGGAATTTCTTGAAGTTAGGGCTCTAGAGTCAAACTTTACTCATAGCTCTTAACTGTATCATATCTCAACTGTTTCCCAACACAGAAAGCTGAGAGAGTTCAAACGCAAGTATTGGCTTACCACCAATTTGTACTTTTAAAATAGCATTTATGAAAAATCATTGAAGCTCACTCCTTTGAGTTCAATGAATTTGGAGTCAAACCCATAATCCATCAACCTCTGGTCTTCCCCCTAATCACAAAATTACCTGCAGGTATACATTTTTGCAATACAGCCCTGTGTTTAGCAGAACACTGGCATGGCTCCACAAAGCTCACTTCAGAGAAGATATAAGTTCTTATCTCTTTCCATCCTCTTATGTTAGATGAGAAACACTTGCTGAGTTCATGGCCCTCATATTAAGAGCTATGACATGCACAAGCTACAGTTATACATGTCTTTGGTATTGTAGACACCTTGAGTGTCAGTCTACGGGAGAGACTGCAGGGAGGGAGAGTGGAAAGGACACAAAACTCTTCAATAGCCTGAATACATGAAGGAATATAATTTTAAGAGTGGGTTCTGAAATTCAGTGTCTACTCAACGTGCAGAAGTCTTAAGTTTATGTATTTGCAGGCATTATAAAAAATGGGTTCTCTTTTCATGCTTGTAAATTTCTGGAAACCTCAGAAAGCTCGATTTGGCAATTGATGAATCAATAAAAGTGAATTGAGTTTTGATGTCAAATAGCCCGTGCCAGTACTGAATAATCTTTATGTAACAAAATCACTACCAAAGGGACCATGCTACATGTCACAAGCCGAAAGCCAAAGCAAACCCTTGGATAAAACTGACTTTCCTTCAGTTATGTTTTGTGCTAAACTTCTCTTCCTTGCTTGGAAGATCACTTAAGCCTTATAAACATACCAGGGCAGAAACAGTTGCAATTAATTGCTGTAAAGTGTGGATTTACATCATTAATTCTTTTACTGGCAAAACCATACCAAATGCTTTCCTACACCTCTCACGAATACTTTAACAACAGACAATTCTAGCGCAACAGACAGGCACCATAACTTATTTTGGAGAAGGTCTTTCCTGTCTGCTGTCTTTCAGGAATCCTGGTTTGGGGATGAAGAAAGAGTGTTCTGTTAACTTTACACTACTTGACAAGTTACTTTTCATTTCATCTGTTTCTTCCTGAAGTTACAGCTACAGGCTTACAAAATTGCCTGAGCCTGGAGGGATAACAATAAAAATAATAACCAAAAAAAACATCCCATTACCCCTGTCATCTTTGCCTCATCGGGAAATATCTTAGCTTGATAATAATGCAAGTAAAGAGAGATACATCTCTCCCATGCAGAATTTTTTTTTCTTTGCTCTCCCTGCAAATCTTCTCAGCAGTGGCAAGTTTAATAATAATTCATCTGGCAAGATTCAGTGGCTGAAGTGACTTGGACATCATAGAAGCTCAAGGTTTCTAAGCCTTTTGTCAAGTAATTAATAAGCGTGCATTCCTCCAGTGTAGAAGGAACAGATGCAAAATCCTCTTCCCTCTGCTTCTGAAGAAATGACAGGCTAGGAAATGAGCTCACTTCAGAACCAGTATGCTTCACTTCATTTCAGACACTAGCCTCCTTTGTGATTGCAACACCTCAAGTCAAAAAGTTTCATTTCAAACACAGTAGTCATTCCAGTTGTCATAAAATTCAGGGCACTAACTCATTCAAGCAACCAATAGCAGTTCCATGTGACAACATATGGTTCTTAGTTTTGGAAACTGAATTTTAATATTATAACCCTCACAGTTTGGCAGTTGAAAGTACCATTTCCTATCATTATAGGGTTAAGGACATACTAAGTGGGTTTCATGATTCACAGAAATTTCATTAAGTGGACATAGGCATAAACATAATTGTAACAAAATACTTTTGGTGGAAATGTGACAGCTCCAAACTAACCTATGTTTCTGCACTGATTATGATCTTGGAAAGAAACACCTGCTTGTCAAGGAAGCCTCTTCCAAGAAAAGTAGAATAAAAACATAGAAATCATTTAGTAATTCAGTGGGTGGATTAACACAGCAAGCATCATCACTAGTCATTGCCTCACCCAGTATATGAGACAGAAACTCATTCTCAAAAACATGGTAGTTTTATGGCTAAATGTAGCCTTCCTATGATATATTTGTTTAAGACCTTTGGATGACATAAATTCCAACAAATAACAGGGAATTACTAAAAAGAAGTCAAGAACAATTTCCCTTAAAGCAGGGTATAATTTAAAATTTCCAGTGCTAAGAGTTAATCAAATTCATAGGATTTAACAATATTTCATCCTGACAGAGCTAAATCCTGCATAGTTGCTTGCTGCTTGCATTCCCTACCAAGCTGGAGGATTCCCTTTCTCCAGGAGAGTCTTGGGTGGTGGATAAAGTTGGCACAGCTGATTTATCACTGGCATAACTGATCATATAGGGAAGTACTGTATGGAGGAAGCACAACCAAAAGGTTGTGATTATTCGTGGAGCAAAACACTCCTTAGCTGACACTAGATTACGACTGCCTGTAGGCTTCTCCATGTAATGGCCAAGCTCTAGGGCACAGATCACCTATTTAAAGCTGCCTTTTCACACTTACAGCCAGAGCAGATGAAGTACTGGCCCCAAAGGAGATGTCATAATGCTGGTCAAACATCACAAAGTACTAAGTTACTTAAAACCACCAGTGTGTCCACTTAGCAGAGGATACACAGAGACAATGAAAAATTAAGATACGTTCACAAGAAGCTGGGTAGGAAATGGCTTTCCTATATGTTCAAAACATAAAATATTTCTTATTTTTTCCTTTCCAATGAGGACAATCTAAAAACCTTGCAAATCTGTGAGCACAAAGCCACAGAGACAATCTCAACTCCTTCCCCCTTGTGACAGCAGGGTCTAGTGGTGAGGAAGTTACTGGGAAGGGAGAAAACCCAGGTTTGCATTGGTGCTCTGTGTGATTTAAACCAAGAACGAGTCTTTTGCACCCCAGGTGATAGCCCCAGCCACCATGGCATTATCAAGTTCCACAGCCTTCTCTTTATGTAAAACATTTGCTGGAGCAGAGAATCCAACCACAGCCTCCTCCAGTGCATGTGAAAACTACTACTCTAAACTCTAGAGGAGGTGAGAGGAGGAGTTTGCTTGCTTTCTGGTTTTCCAGGGATTCCAACCTGGGCCCCTGAATCATCTTCCCATTAAAGCGTTGTTGAAACTGGCATGCTCGTTATTTTTTTTTTCTCCTTATTTTCAGTTTTTACTAATTTGACACTCTCTAAGGGAGAAAAACCAAAATCATGTTGCTGGAAAATTTTTAAACAGCTCTTGTTACAAAGTGTGGTGGTGCCAGACCCAGGAGCAGAACCTAGGGAGTTTAGAGAATGGTCACAGCTCTAATCACTCAGCTGTGTGCCTTCATACTACTAATTTCTCATAGAAAAACAGATGGTGATAGTGGTGAGCTGGGCCAGATTCTTACACCTCTTTAACATTTATGACTTGTATTGCAACAGCATCTTTGGGACTTCAGGAAGCCTGGGGCCCTGTTATGTTAGGCACTGTACAAACAGAGAGTAAGATACAGTCTCTGCTCTTAAGAGCTTCCTGAGAGACTCAATAGACAAGACAGATAAAGGAGGGAGGAAAAGCAGAGGAGTGATTTGCCCAAGGTCACATAGGAAGAGCGTGCAGAGCTAGGAGTAGGTCTCAGATCGCAGGTCAGCGTATTTCCACTTATCCAAACGCCCTCTGCAAACAAACAGCTGTGGCCATTAAATCACTTGCTGAGCCTCCAAGAGCAACTCACCACTCCGTAACTACCCTGTGTATTTTTTCCTACAAAGATAGCAGAAGTTCACCAGTATGACAAAGATGGGTGTCATCATTGCTGCACTCGCCAAGGACACAATCAATCCCAGAACATGGGTGTGCAGTAGCAAAGTGCTGTGCAAAAGGGGATTTTCAAATCAGAGCGGCTTTATGCAGAAAGTTGTATCAAAAAACACTGACACTGAGGATTAGAGAAAATGTCATCTTCCAGTAGATCCGAAATACTACAAAAACCCAGATGACCAAAGGCTGAGGCACTGTTTGTCCTCTGGTATTTTGCACTTATATCAGATTCACTTAAGAGAGGCTAAGTGCACTTTAACGTTTTTGTATCATGCATTCATAAATATACTGAGCAGATGCACCAACGTGTGCGTCAAGTTTCTGTTTTTGTCTTCTAAATGTTAAAGGAACTGTCTTGCAATTAAGGTATTATTTTCATATTTCATTATTGAATACATGAAATGTAATCTGATAAGAGGTAACAACTACTAAACTGCACGGATGTCCATTGCATTCTGTGATACATGTGTTCTACCCAGGCTGACAAAAATCATTACTTTTTACATGAATTTTAGTAGAGGCCAATTGATAACTGCTTTCCCAGAGCCTCATGAAAAATTATATATATTCTAATAAGATCAAATGTAGTTCAAATGTTTCACTGTAGGCTTGCTCTATTCTATGCTGTTCACTGCCACGGGCAGGAAAGTCAGCTAGCTGGATTTCCCTTTGGATAAATACATCCCCTCTCATGTCTCAAGATAAATAGGGACCCGGAGCATGATAGCACCAAGGCCTACCACGTTCATCATACCCAGAAGCGCTTTATGTCAGAAATGGAATTGATTTATAGTCCAAGTGTGGCCCATGGGACACACTCTGGAGGTCCCTATTTCTAGAGGGCTTTAGGTGACAGGAGGGTGAAATTGTGTGGAATGAGTCCAGGCTATATGACTGTATAGCTTTTCCTACAATAATGCAGGAAAATATATAAGATCAGAAACTGAATCTTGGCCAGCTGAGTCCAAGGGGTTCTAACCACAAAGCTATCTTCATTAGTTAAGAATAATAACTAAGTAAAACATAATCACACAACAAGGGGCCATGTGTCAGTTTGGTTTTGGTAAATTTGGCTGAAACCACAAGACCTGCTGATTGGGCATTCCCATTTAGTGCAGAATAAAAGATAAGGGGAGAGAGTTCTCAGAGTTTGGGAACCAGCGGCTGTCTCTGCACCAGCAAGCAAGGCAGTGCAAGGTGGGAGATCTCTGAGGCAGAGTAGCTGGTGTGGCAGAGCCACTGTCACAACCACATGCCTCTGGAGGTGGGTTTGCTTGGGATGAGCTCTAGTCTGGACCCTGGGAAGGAATGTCCCTTAGGGGCGGGAGTCCACTAAGTGTACTCCTGGTGCATATGTACAGTTCGGTTTCAATCATAAGTCTCTAATGTTCTGAGACTGCTCTCATCAAAAACAAAACTGTACTAAGTGGGGATTGTCAGATGATTGCTTCAAAAGTCCATTCCCACTCTGAGCTCAAGCACCAAGGCAACCAGCGAGACCTATGCTGCAGTATTACCATTACTTTTTTAAAATCAAACAATATGAAGTAATTTAGCATTCAAATTGGCATTCGATTTTGTCAAAAGCAAAAAGCAAACAAAATTCAAATTCTTAATATCCTTAGGAGTGTTTTCATCACTCCTTTCATTGAATTTTTCCCTAGAGCTTTTGCAATCCCACCGCACCAAATTGTGAAGCAGGAAAGATCTTCACTATAATAAAGTCTGACAAGTTAAATTCTCCCAAATTGAGCAAGAAGAACAAAATTACATGAGATTCAGAACAACAGTATTAACCCAGAGTATGATAAACAAAAAAAGAAGAAATACAGAAAGCACTTAAAAAAAGTAATCCTGATAAACATCCCTAGAAATTATTGGAGTAAGCAACGATAGGTACTGATAGCAGCAGCTCTTTTTTGGGTAGTTTATACCTCTCTGCCACCACACACTTGACTGCCCATCCTAATGTCCCACCAAAAGCAACAGCAGGAGTGTACAGAAGAATCTTTGGCTCCCTCACTTAACAGTATCTTTTTTCCTTTCTATTCTCTGCTAGTTAGTGTTGCAATCCTTGCAGCATATTAGGCTATCACTAATCATTCCTGAAGCAGAAGGATCAAAAAGGGCTTTTCCTGGTACTTGCCTAGAAGGCAGCAAGACCCTTCTCTTTGAGTGAGGGCACTGCCACACTTGGAGTGCAAATGTTGCCCTTTTAGGCTGGGTATTCACCCAGTGGTCCCCCTGGGATGCACTTCTAAAGCACTCAGACACCCCTAGTAATGCAGAAAACAACTGGTTGCTCATTGAGCTGTACTTCATGGACTGAAACATTAGAGATACAGATTTTAATCTATAAATCACTATGCAGCTTAGAGAAAAAGGGGAGGAGCTACCATGTTCCATAATTGCCTGAAGCCCTAAAGGCAGCTGGTATCTGAGTCCTAGCAAGAAATCTTGAGCAGATTGCGGGTGCTGGATTTGGGGAGTGGTTTCTTGCTGGCATGGGAGCTGGGTGTTGATTCAGTGCTGGCAGAAGCCTTCCTCTGCACCCACAGAAGTTCAATCCTCTATCAACTCTCAATGAGTACATAATGATGGTAGAAGGCTTTTTTTCATAGCTGATGACAAGGAAGCCTGTGAGGCTTTTCAAGGATTAGAAGAAAACAAACACAACCAGATAACACCTTCTGTTTCTCTAAGGTGATCCTCAGCTTCAAATAATCTTGTTTAGGGAGTAAATGAGATACTATGGTGAGTTGGCAGGGAGTTGTACAGAGCTCCTCTGAGTAGGAGCAGGGAGAGGATGGGTGGGCAGGATGTCAGATGGGAGGTACCACGCACAGCCTGTGTCCAAATGATTCTACTTCCATCCTGTGCTGCTGAAAAGAAGGAAGCTGCCAGTATGGATTTTATATTTTCAGAATTTATGACTTGCATTTTAAATTTAAGGACACAACAAAGAAACAAGGAACAACCATCCTCCATGATAAAGCACAGAAAGTCTCTCCAGTAACAGTCACACTGGGCTGCCTTAGAGACAATCTGGGAGACCAGCTTGCGTTTACATTACAGCATATAAAAAGGGACCATAGGGCTGTATTTGTTACATGCACACATAGCACTCCAGGAGCTGTGCTTCTGTGTCCAGTGCTGCTGGGACCAGAGAAACTACTTTCTGCAGCATGTGGTTATACTCAATAACCAGAAAGACAGACTTTGCAGGGCCAGAGCTGGACTCAAGAGAAAGATCAGGTGGCAAAATGCTGCCTCAAGGAACAAATTAGCCAACAGAAGATGAGATTAGTTTTAGTTTCTTCTACTAAAGTCTAACATTTTCAACAGATGTCTTTGGATGATGTAAGAGAGATTAACTGTATCTCACGTGCAAAATTTCAGTGTAATTTTCTGACAAAAAATTTAATCATCAGACTTACAATTAAAAATTCAGGCTTAAAGGGAAAACTGTTAGTGATCTGTCAAACTCAACACTGTGGGACACAGTCTTTGAGTACATCTTTTGCTTTGGTTGGTTTTGTGGGCTGAAGGTTAGGTGTCCCTCAGTTTCAGTTCGAGGTTTTGACCCACAAACCGCATGGGAGCTGGATTTTCCTCATGTTGCCATGTGAAACCAGAAATCAGCTCCAGTCTGAGTGCAAAAGGGCCCGGTTTTGCTGAGCAGTCTGGAGAACAGTCGCAAAATTTTCCACACACCTGGACTAGGCTTTGAGTCTGTAACAAAGCTGAAAGCCAGCCAAGTTTCTCCTGGCTTTGTTACTGCGCTTTTTGCACAGATCTATTATTCACTGCATTAATTTTTTTTTTCCTTTTTCTTTTAAAACTGAACCATTGAGGGAAAAGGCTTTGGGGGAGGGGAGGAGGGTATGTAAAAGAAACAAAGGCGCGTGTTTCCCCGCGGCAGGGAGATACAAGGCTGCAGCAACCAGTACTGCTGCACGCACCAGCAGCTACAAGCAGGCTGATAGCTTCAAATGTAGGACAGTTCGGG
>VXBW01008487.1:1214722-1225945 GCA_013400375.1 Thinocorus orbignyianus | reverse complement strand
TTGGTTGGGGTTTTGAGCAACCGGCTCTAGTGGGAGGTGTCCCCGCCTGTGGCAGGGGGGTTGGAACTTGATGATCTTTAAGGTCCCTTCCAACTCTAACCATTCTATGATTCTATGATTCTAAAGCAACAGAGAGATTTTCCTACCAAGACATGAAAAATCACCCAAAGCAAAGATCAGGACTTGAGACCTTTCTTTCTCTCTGTCCCATATTTATTCCTCTAGAGGACACTGTTGTATAAGAGCAGATGCTCAGTAAAAGCTAAAAAACACCTTTTTTTTTTCTTTTTCTTTTTTTCTTTTAAGAGATAAGACCCATGAATGCCTGGTATTCCAGGAAAGTATCACTCCTGGATGATTTTTGCAGCTCATGTATATGTTTCTTGGGCATGAAAACTTGCTGAAGCTCTGGGTAGGCAGTATGAGGGTTTCCCTCTGTGTAACAGCACACTGCCATTGCCATCACTAAACTATTCATGGAGCCGCCATATACGCAATAGTGCCTTTTCCTTCAAAGCACCGCCTCGCCAGCCTGGTCTTTAGCTGAGGGGGACTGGGTTGGGTGCTATGGTCAATCCTTCCTCTGTGCTCTCCTTTCTAACTTAAAAAGCAGCACAATGACCACATAATTGCACCACAGAAAGAAATGATTAGAATTTGTTAATGGGGAAATAGAAGGGAAATAAAAAGCCTGTCACTTCCTCAGGTATTAGGGTGGAAATAGGATAGATGCTAACTTGGGTACAGGTCTTTAATGACTGAATAAATAGCAGTAAAGAGGCAGTTCCAAAGTTTATCAAATGACTGTATTCATTTGCTCTAAATATCATATTTAGTGATTTGTGCTGATTCTTCAGTTTGTGGGATTAGTTACAGTTCATTGTAAGTTCTAACTGTATTTCCATGTATTGTGTTAAGACCTGATTCAAGAGTAGTTTTATTTGATAAAAAACAGATGTTCTTAAAAAAGACTCTCTCCTTCACAGTACAAAACATTATTCTTAGCAATTGTATGTACCTTACAAAATTAATAAGCACAGCATCTCCCTGCGTGACATATGACACTATTATATTTTTCCCTGTTGAGGGACTTTTAAGCCGTTGGGGTCACGACCTCTGTGCCTTATGAGAAATGGAGAAGCACATGGTTCTAATTTTATCTTCAACCCTGCCCTCCTGCTGACATGTATGTTTACAATACGGTTCATCTGTTGACCCTTCACTCACATTTAAAATATTAGCTAACATTTTTTGGTCCCAATCACAACGGTGCATGGCGATTAGCTTTTAAGACCAGTTGTTTTCTTTATTGCCTTTTGACATACACATCTTATCTGAGAGCCCTTGACTGTTTTTCCAGTTTGAAAACACCACCAGCCACAAAACCAGATCCAGTTTGGATGCTTCTGCTCTCCTTTTGATGCAGGGCACTTCAGATCTTTAAATACACAGTATTGCCCCACTCGCAGAGGAGACGGGAAATGTCCTGTGCTGGTTAGAGACATCCCCAAGGAGCTGCCAGCTCAGACCCCAATCTTGGCTGCCCTTCAGTCCTGGGCTGAGGCACGTCAGGGTGAACTCCGCCTGACATGTGTCCTGGGGGACACAATCTGTCTCCCCAGTTCACCTGTAGAAGGTTCCCTGGAGAGAGTGGCTCTATGCCATTATGGGTGAATGAGGAAGAAAATCCTTCCAGAGAAACCAGCCCTCTCCCTGGCCTGTATTGGGTGCTGAAAGAACACGTGCTCACTTTTCAGCATAAAGCAAAAGAAAGTGCAACCAAATAAGGCTGAATTTTTGAAGAGGGGGCCCGAAAAATGAGAGCTGTTTATTTTCCACATCATAAGAAAGGTAGAAGAAAAAGGAAAGAAGTGGAAAGTAGGGGAGGTAGAGAGAAAAATAATGTAATTTTGATTTTCTTTTTAATAAGGGGAAAAATTTAACAGGAAAAACAGTAAGTACACTCTTTTTATATTACAGTAACATAGAAAATTTAGAAAGATAGCTTGAGCACTTGAACCTCTTAACTTTTTTTCTTATTTTAAATTATAGTTTTATATTTTCAACACATCAAATACATATAATGTGCTCTTATAACATGATTGTGAAAATCAGTGGGAGGTGTCCCTGCCCATGGTAGGGCGGTTGGAACTCTTTAAGGTCCCTTTCAACTCTAACCATTCTATGATTCTATGAAAAGAACACAGAGCACTTTCACTTACGTAAAGCAAAATGATTGACTTGGTTATTTTCACCATACGGTATTAAATGATACCACATTAAATGAGGTCATATAAATGGATGCCTTTGCTCAAACTACATAATAGGGCATCACATTCATCACTTGCTCAGTTGAAAATATTTTCATAATTCTGAAGCTCAGCACTCTCAGCTTCCCCATAATCCACTGTCCCAGTAGGTATTTTCTATGTGTTTATTGATGTATCTGGCTTCCCATAAAAACTGTAAGTAATTTCCAGGCCTGAAATGTACCAATCTTATTACACTGCTAAAGAGACCTTCAGAAGTGTTTATGCCTTATTTCTGGGGAGTGAGAGCAGGATCCCTTTTCAGTGGTTGTTATGGGAAGACATTTCAATGAAAACTGGTCAGATTCAGGATTACCCTGTTTCTTGGAGGAAGGGATATGGATATCACAACTGTAAGTCAGGCTCTGAAAAATCCTGTTTTCTGCAAGTTTCAACCCTCTCATAATATGTCCTCAAGAACCTTAGGAAAGGCTGAATAACAAGGTAGGGATAAGACAGAGAGAAAATAGCTTCAGACAACTGTAGGTTAGAGCCACTTTTTGTAGCATGGAAAAAAAAATGCAGAGAAAACTAAAAGAAGATGCTATCTTCACCCTAATGAGCACAGAAGTACATCTAGACACTATGGAGATATTGTATACAGCTATAATCTCATGAACTGCAGAGAGATTTCCTCTTCTATATATCTGGGTAATCCTATGCACCCCCAGGTTGCAATTTGGCTGTATATACACATACCAATATCCATATGTGTATTTGTTTGATAGCAACAAGCTATCTTGTAAGGGTCCAATCCATAAATAATCCTGTTGAAGTGTTGAAGTCATTGCTGTTTGCAGTGAATTGATATTAGCTGGAGAATCAGACTCTAAAATCGTCTTACTTTGTCACTCCTATAATTCCCTTAATATTTTTTTTTCCTTTTTCTTGATGGCTCTAATTGCCAAAACAGCAGATATTGGCCAAGAGACTTGGCAACCCTGTGTCTCAGAAGCTGATGCCAATGGCAGTTAGGGGAGCAGCACTGGTGTTCAGTGTATTTGGCTGTTTTCCTTTGAGTAATGAAGACATCATACTGCTTCTGCCCTCCCATCCCCATAACCTCTGATCCTGGATGTGGAGTTTCTGGGCATGAAACATGGAGCCTCTCACTGCTGCATAAAATCAATCAAAGCCATTGCCACCAGGGAAGCTGTTACTTGCCATGTTGGCAATTCACTAATCGCTTCCATTGTCACTCCAGTGAGGAGGACAGATGGATGTAGTACTCCTGAGTCAGCTGCAAACCGAGATCAGTTTCCACATGCAACTATTTCTAAAAACTTCTAACATAACTCATCTTTTTTTCTTTGCATCTTTGGCTTAAGCAGAATTCAAAACTGAATTATTAGCATGTTGGATCTGTGCCAGTTAGACAGGCATGACAGAGTCACATTTTTCCCTTCAGTAGTTGGGTGCAACTCAGTTTTTGAAGAGAAAAAAACCAATCCATAAAGTCACCAGCTCAAAATTATACTGCAATTTATTAATCTGTCACTGTAGGAGGTTGGATTTCCTGCCTTCATTTCCACCAATCCATAGCAATGCAAGTAGAGTACTTGAAGCTTTTGTAATGCCTCCTTGCTCACAATTCCTATAATCTCATGACTAATGAGTTTAATTAAATAACTAAAATATGGCCATAAAAGTATTCTTTACAAGGATCAGTAGCAGTAAGGCACTGCAATCACACAGCATTTTGCATCAAAGACTTTGATTTTCTACCTTTTTCACGGTTTCTAAGCTCACCATGGAACTACTCATATTTTATCAATAAGGAAAACGACACAGATATTCTTCCAATGTGACAACTTTTCCAACATGACAATGAATGACTTAGTACAAGAAAGAAAATCAAGTATGTCTCAGCTCTCAGTCCTCCGCTCTTTGTTTTCCCCTCTCTCACTCCATTCCCACAGTAATAACTTGATGAACATTTTACTCTTCATGCAGCAGTTTACAATGCTGAAGTGACTTCCTGAAGCAGTTCATAGGAACATATAGCTTTAAACTATGGAAAATAGGTAGGAAAACTACACCAATAGCTACTTCTAGTATGGGCTATATTTATGCCAGAAGAGGTTTTTGAATATTGTGGCTCTGATACAAATCTGTATTTTTGGTATGTGGAAGAAGAACAAGTTCTTAACTTTCTCGTAACAACATGAGCAAGAAAGTCAACAAGGCCCTGCAAGATTGCAAAGTGCTTTCATGGATGGCTAAGGTACAGAAGGAGGGGCTGATGTATGTGAATATGAGTCTCTTCCATGAACAAGGCTACTACTGTCAGCACAGTTTGCAAAATGTAAAATAGAGTTGTCTGCATAAACTGGGTAAAAGCATAACACAATATAAATTCCAATATTAAATAAACTACTTCTCATGCATAATAAATTGCTACTTGAAATACTGTTAAGAAAAATCTCAATTTTTGCTTTAAAAGAATCGACTTGTTTCTATCCACCAGCTCTTTAGAAGACGGAGTCTTTCTGGCTTTGTAGTCACATAAACCAACTCCCAGAAAAAAAAATCCTTATAAAGAACCTCTCTACACTCAAATCTTTGCTTCCTTGATGCTGAAGAGCACCACTAACATCATGTATCACTGCTGATCTATAAGTTCATTTATGTTTCACTGTAACACATATATTTTTGTAATTAGTAGAACACACGAGAAGCCACATTTTGCTAACTTTTTATGCCAGCTCTGTGGTTTCTGGGCTTCTGTGGACCAAGTTTACTAGAAAGACACAGTAAATGGTGGTGCTGTAGCAACCAAAGGGATCTGCAAGAGCATGCCTTGTAGTCACATTGGCTGAGGCCCAGTATATGAAGCAATAAAAAGTCAGGTGGAGCTGTTTCATTTTAGATCTTTATACTGGTTGCATTTCCTTGCCTGCCTCTGATTTACAAATCAACACTAACTTAGGGTCACCCACACAGATTTACTTGCATGTAGTATATCCCCAATTACATCTGATTTGAATTCAACACTGCATTTTTCAAGCCTGAGGCTTAACATATTAAACCAGTCCTTTTGGATTTCAGGTTGGCAAACCCAAACCAGACCTGCTGGGGCTTCTTCAAATAAACCCTGGAAATACAGGGTTTTCAAGGGGAAACCTGAGTTGCTGGGTGCTGCAGACACTTCTGCCAGCCAAGAGGGGAGTTGGGCTGCAGCAGGGACTCTGGGCTGGGGCAGGGACCCTGCGGCATACCGAGGAAGAAGCTGCAATGACAGCAGCAACACTGCAACAGGCTCTGGCTGGAACACTTGTCCCCTGAACTCGTAGGGGGATTACTGAATAATTCAGTATCAGTTACTGCAATAAGGAACACAAGATCTTAGTGGGGATCAATGTAACTCCTCGTTAAGCCAATATATAAGTGGTTAAGATTCATCCTTCTGGTTTTCATGCACTCTTGACAGCTTCTCATTGCTACAAACCTCCTCTCTCTCCCACTGCCAGTCAAGTGGAGGTTGTACAAGACTCCTAAAAGCTGCTGATCTACTTAATTGCTTCTTAGCTGTGGCTGGAAAACCAGAGGTAGCGAGCTGAGGTCAGTACAAGTAGAAGTACAAGTGCAAGTTCAGCCACATTACTACAATACACACAAGAGCATTCAAAAGTATCTGACTCTCCAAATCAATCAAATGTGATTATTTTCAATTTCTCTGATACATGTGCCATTGCCTGCATCAGTTCAGCTGCAGCTCACTGTTCATCCTCTCCACATCTGGTTTCCAATTGATCTTTTGTCTGGGATGGGACTCTCTGTACTCTTTTTTGTAAAAACCTAGTGAGAACAGGGCTGGACCTTGAGGTACTACCATAATTCAAATATTATGGTTACTGTTAATAATAACAGGAGCAACAAGAATAGACATATATGTCACATTGATATTAGAAGCACTGTGTTGACAGGTTCACTTCTGCAGAGGTAAACACTGATGTTTAAAACCATAAAAAGCAAGGGAACATTAAGTATATGCTGACTTAAAAGGAGATTGCTTGAACTGTTACAGTACTGTGGAAGACATAACAAGAAATGCTTCAGATACTATATATACAGAGATTTATGCACACATATACTTTATCCACTTGTACATGATGGATTTTCACACAAATCCTTTGCTGAAATTCAGAAAACCATCAAGTTTTCCATTTACTCAGATAAAACAGTTACAAAACATTAACTCTACTGAGGGTGATTTAAGCAGAGAAAGAAACTCCGTAAAGTGAAAAACCACTTTCAAATTCTAACTGTAGCAGATGTTGTTTTGGTCATTTCTAGCTGGCTGCGAAGTTAGAGTCCCAGAACTGTGGTTTCATATGTGGTTCAAATGTTGTCTGCATTTGTGCTGGGGGAAAAAAAAAAAGATGCTTGCATGCAGGACCTGGCATGCACATTTTAAAAAAAACAAAACAAAACAAAACAAAACCTCAAACTGTGGCTGTCTTCAATTATTTTCCATTACAGCATTGTCTGCATATAATTGCTCCATGTTTTCCATTAAGGAGTGCCAAATAAGTGAGTATGTTAGAGTATAGGATGTACAAATTCCACTGGTAATGCTGCCTCATATCAGTAAATAACATGAAACACGATCTCCCTTGACCTGTATGACATTTTCATACAATTAATCTGCGTTTTTCAAGTGTCCAACATTATTTACCATATCTTCTATCAACAGCTGAGACTGGGGACTCAGAGAAAATGCAGGCAATGGGAAGTTAGACAGTGATTTCAAAGAGGTCTTAACTGGGACTAAATGGTCAAATGCCTTGTAAATTGGGCTGTTGCCAGAAAGTGCAGACAGGATTTTGGGGTTTGTCTCTTGTTTTCTTTTTAAAATCTGAGAGAACTATACATTGCATAAGTCTTTTCTGTGCTTGAAAGTAATGACTTTTCACAGGTTTCCACGGATTTGAAGATCAGGTCTCACATGTCATTTTAGTTGCTCCCCAAGATCAATATTTTTCTCGTCTTTCTGTAAAAGGCTTTGTCTGATTTTATATACTGGCTACCTGGATCAGACTCATTAGGCTGGAGACAACAGGAGCCCCACGGAGCCGGTGCCTAGGGATGCCTAGTAGCCCCCTGGCTGAGCAGGGCTTGGGCATCCTTTCCCAAAAGCAGAAGGGATACAGTAGCAAAGCATGCCAGGAAGCATATTGTGCCAAACTCAATGCAGGGTAATTTCTCTTATGGAAGAATCCAGGAGACATTGTCACTTGCCAGCTGTTATTGTCCTTGAGCGCAGGGCTGAGCCTGGACTCAGCTCAGCTACAGTGACGTTTGGCTTTTAAATATCAATACTTATTAACACCTATAACTAAAACATATAGTACACAGCCCAGAATAATTACATTGTACAGCAGAAGTTGACATATCTGACCTATAAAAATACACACGTGACTACTTCTGCCAAAGGGATCTCAGTCAGCAAATTGGCTAGCTTTGGCAGTTCATAAAGAAGTTGTAATTACACACTGGAAACAGCATAATTACACCTTAACTGTAACATAGCAATACTCTTTCCTTATTACTTTGACCAAACAAGCAGGATAAATATATATATTTCTAGACAAAATAAATCCATGATCCTTGCATTACAGATTGAACTACTGCATCCCTTCCTTTTTCTCATCTGTGCAGTACCCCTCTCAGCAGTGCTAATTGTAAACTCAGGCTGCACACTCGGGTATAGCCAGCTGTGCTTTGAGATTGGAAATTTGAGCGTATGCACACTCTGAAATGAAACTCAAATAACAGTAGAGGAAGCAAAGAAGAAAAACGAAGTTTCTCATGTAAAAGAAGACACAGTCACACTATTTTACATTAATGAGGGAATGATGGCCAAATGCAGACTGATACTGTGTCATAGAAACATCTGCAGAAAAAGTTTTGAGAAGGTGAAGAAGTTATAATTTGCTATGGAAAAATACTCAACTGCTATCTGAGTTATTCATAATGGAACTTGACAGAAGACGTGTGCACTGACACTACTAGGACATTGAGAAACTGAAGCTGGATCAGCTTCCTAATGGAGCAAGAGAGAAATATGTCATCTGTTAAAGAGACTGAATTTTCACTGGAATGGCTGTGTTTTCTTAAAACCTGATGTGATAGAGAACAACAGCAATTATAGGACACGTTGAACAGAACACATTTTAAGTACAGCTGCTAATTCTTGGGTATTTTGAGGGGGAAAAAAGTACAAAATATACAGAGTTTTCCCAGTGGTACAGCTGAAGATGAATATTTTGTTAAAAAAAGTAATCAGTTATGCATTCAGACTACTTCGAAAAAACCAAGCTCTTACTCTGAAAGCAAAAAGCCATTGTATTAGCAGAGCAGACTTGTTGTCTTACATTCACAACAGCTTTCTGTGTGCTATGGGCTTTGAGCTTCTTCAGGCAGAATAGCTGCCTTCCATGCCTTTAAGTAACTCTTAATACAATGGGGTCCTGACGATGACTGGATCCTATTGCAAGAGAAACTACCCCTTCAGTCCCCCAATAAAAGGAAAAAAATGAAAAAGACTATATATCTGAATCTATTAAATTACAAGGATCTGCTTCAAAACCACACTGCAACTGCAAAATGGAACCAAGTCCTATTCTCATGCCCATTCCACATACAGTTTGCATCTAGTTGGCAGCTAAAAACACATTCCTCAAATATTTTCCTTTCCAGAAAGGAGACACCTCCAGTATCAGCTTTCGCTAGCCAGTACCATGGTGAAGTAGCCTTTCTCACAGCTTTTAATTCTACCTCAAGCATAGCACCTTATTCTCTGAGAAATCACATGGACTACAGAGGAAAACTACTAGAATTGCTCAGCACCTGAATGCACGCAAGGATACAGTTTTAGACAGTCAATTTTGAAACAGGCCAGCTGGCCTTTTTTTTTTTTTTTTTTTTTTTAAGATGGGAATCACTAGATTCTCTTTTTGGATGCACATGCGTAAAACCAGAACATTTCCCATGGAAAGCAACAGTGAGGGTTGGTACATGGGCCCAGTTGGGTGGGAACCAGGAAACTCCTTGCAGCTCTTTTGGAATATATCCAAAGCACTGTTTGCCAAGTGCTTTGTAGCACTGGTCTCTGGTGGTAGATGCTAACATTTGTGCAATCTTACCATCATTTCTTCTGAGAAAGAGGTAAAAGTAAAATCCTGGTCTAACTGAAGTTAAAGGAATTTTTTCATTGACTTACATTTGGATGCCCCAATCTGTGCTTTGTTGCTTTTCACAAAATGGAAGTAACAGAAATCAAAAGTGTGGAAGCAGTACGATTTCCAGAGGAGTGTGACCAGCACGATTTGTAAAACAGCACATGGAATCAAGTGCAACTGAAGTGCAGAAGCTGGATCCATGTACAGCATTCCCTGCCACATTTGAGCTCAAACCTGGGCTTCATAATAGGGGATTGGAAAAAAAGAAATAAGGAACTCTATAGTATTTAGTGATCTAAAGAACAAGAATAAAAGCCCAAATTTTCTCATGGTAGGTGACAAATGCGGGAAGTAAAATATGTGTTTCCTTTTATACATAAGTCTACCAGTACCTCCCGTGTCTTTTCTACATGTGAGAATGGCATGTGTAACTGGGAAGTAATCATTTTCTACAGCACGCCTTTTCAGCAGCTGTTAGGACATCTGGATAGAAATCCATCTGGTGCTTAGTGTAGCAAACACCACCGTAAACTTTCAGAGATTCTCCTTCCTTTTGCACAGTTACATGAACATAAAACGGCAGCAGGGCTCTGAAGTAAGTCCTGCTTCCAGGACGGGAGGTGGAGAGCTGTGAACAGAAGGCAGCTTTCAACATGGAGCTTTGGATACTAACACAAAAGGTCCTTATTCCCTACAGAGTCTCAAGGATAAGCTTTTGACCAGGTACCCCCTTTGCCCCAGGTCTTCCTCAAAGGAAGCAGCATCTCCAAAGGATTGCAGAGAGTCTTATTTCATCTCATCCCATCTTTCCTGGGGTATTTTTCCATTAGGGTTTTGCACAGAGCCCACAGGATTAGGGAAGAGCCAGATTTGAGTCTGTCAAGTTGTGGTTCTGTTTTCAGTGGTTATATATATTGTGCTCTGTCTTGAATTAAGACGACAATAAAAGTCCTCTCACTTGTTACTGTATTTGTGTAATGTTCAAATTAGGCAGGAACAGTTATTTGAGAGAAACTAATCCAATGCATATTCAAAACCACATCAGGTTTTAATATAGAAACTATCTACTAACACACTGCATGGTCAAGTGGGGAAATTCAACCAGGTCTGTACTACTCAATGTCAAAGACCAGCAAAACCTGACTATCAACCCCCCTGCTGCCCAGGATAACAACATGAACTCATATAAATTCACAGTGTGGAAATCTTCTAGGCAGAATGATAGCTTAATATGAATTTGCTGTTCAAATGATCAGTTGGCTGCCTTCGTGTACGTGATGGAAGTCCTGGCATCTGAGAGGTGAAATGTTAGGAGGTGGCTGGGCTAAGCAAGAATTACAGATGTGCGTTACTAGAAGCAGAAACATCTGAAATCTGGAAGGAGGATCCCAATTCAGGTTCTTGAGCAGTGTCGTATGAGTGGATATGGGACTGAGTTGCGAAAGAGCTCTGGTTAGAAGATATGTGGAAGAGTCTATGGGCTGGGCTCCTTGAGATATTTTGGCCCTTCATTTTCCATATATGTATAGCCTGACCTATATAATTTGGGTGGGGCCCAGAGTCCCAGGTATCCAGTTGCTTCAAAGGATGCTGATAATGCAGGATCTGTTAATCAGGTTTTGAGTATGGCTGCATTAAACAACTTACTCTTTTAAGCCAAAATAGATTTGCTACTTCTTTTTTTTTTTTTTTTTTTTTTTTTTTTTTTTAAAAATTTTTGTTGTTTTGTG
>VXBW01008487.1:1169635-1214663 GCA_013400375.1 Thinocorus orbignyianus | reverse complement strand
TTTTTTTTTTTTTTCAAGAGCAATGTGGATTGCCTGGTGTACTCATGGTGGATTTGCACTGCACACATGGAAGTCAGGTATGTGGTTTTGTAAAATTATCCTTCACATTTAAATAATATCTGTTACAGCAGGTTTTGATGGTTAAAATTGATACTAAACCATCTTTCATTAATGAGCTGTTCACTGTTAGCAGTAAAGGTGAGAAATACTAATTGCAACCAAAAGTTAAAGATGTCATGGGAAGAGTGCATAAAGTTTAAAACTGGAACTGAACTGTAAAAACTAGGAACATATATGAACTGGAGCTTTGGTTCAACCATTCAGAAGATGGACAAAGGCTGACTGGGGTTTGCATTGGCTGTTGTAGGTTGAGGACTTCTGGGGACTGGTACACTTGTAAAGTTGGATCAGAACTCAAGTACATTACCTATATACATATATATATCCAGTTTAAACAATAATATCTCCAACCTAAACGAGCCTTTAGCACATCAACACCAGTATGATTTTGGTTTTAGGAGGAGACAATTAAAACAAGCACTGCCTAGAACTACATTCTGCCCTGAAGCTCTGACTGAATTAATAACTCGTGTTACGTAGTTTATCAGGAACTTATCCACGGAAGAGCTTGCTCAATTAACAGCTCAAAAGGAATAGATTGCGGCAAAATGTTGCGGGTCAGGGGAAAATTAACTCCAAAGTATTACACTCCCAAGCCCAAATCCTTCACTTACGTTACTGTGGATTTACGCCAGTGTAAATGAGAGAAGAATTTGGCCCCTGACCTTCTCCAAGCAGGTCATTATAGTTGAAATAGTAACTGATCTTAGAAAAACATTTTTGCTGCGAGGTATTTATTTCTGTATAAAGGTTTATGGAACATCATATTCTTTGCCCTTTAAGACTGATACTGACATATGTAAACACCACTGGGCTTGGTGTGCCATAGCTTAATCCAGCCTCTCTAAATCTGGCTAAAACAATGGAAATATCTTCTGAAACCATTGTGGGTTATATCCAATATAGTTAAAAACATCTGACTGTAACCGCAAATATGCTGGTATTTAGTTGTGCTATAAAAACATTTTTATGTCAAATACAACTGGGACTAATACAGTAAACTACAAGTATAGTTAACCCTTGGAATGAACCACATTTAGATGCTTGAAGGTTAAGGTAGTCTGCACTGGTTGCATTTTGTTATGAAGAGAATAAAACCAGTGCAGAGCATAAAAAGTAATTACTAGTACTAATAGAGTAATTGATATTGAAATAGCACCTTCCATGCCATACTATAAGCACACCAGCAATGTTATAAAGTCCTTTAAGTACTAGCTATGGACCTGATCATGTCCTGCATGCTTGAAAAAAAATCTCCAGAAGTGCCCCAATGCTGCTTCTATTAAGTGAGTAAACTTGTGCTCCCTTCCCCCTCCACACCTATGTGTGCTCACATGCATACACACAGCTCTCACCAAAACACGGTGTCGCCATAGGGCTAATCTATGCTTAGAAAAGCACAAATGAGGAAAGGAAAGCAGAGGTAGGAGGGGTTACAAGGGGTGCATTTAGCTGGCAGAGTGGTATTACACACAAGGGCAGGTAAGACATCAGGGGCTCTTGGTTACAACTAAATAAAAAATTCAATTTAATTGGAAGTGACCAGGATACTCAGTTGAGAAAAATGTTTTCCAAGTAAGAGATGTTCCAGCACAAGACAGGGGGTAGTGTTGAGCAGACTGCAGGGTCTCAGTTCGCTGCTCCAAGGCCCCCGGCAGCACTGTGCTGGGTGCTAGCACAGTCAGAGCATCTCTTGTGACAGTTCAGTCCATCATCAACAGTAACATATTGAAATATGCTCAGGAGCCCATGTATCTTTACCTAGTTGGATTCAAGCACAGCAAATCCTACACCTCATCAAAAGCTGTTTTGGACAGAGGTTGCTGAAAGGTATTGCTATGGTGATACATGAAGATAACTACTTCTAACTGCCCCTTCTAGGTAAAGTTGTTTGGTCTTACAGCAAAGTGGGTAGAAGGGAACACTGTGCAACTCCAGGGACACTGCCCTGCCAGTACAGGCATCGCTGCTCAAAGCCCTCATCTGTCCACAGTGCAGACACTCAAACACTTGATAAAGTAGAGCTTGCACCCTTGTACCATGGCACTGCTTTGGAAACCCAGATTTGTTCTGTATTATATTAATAAGATATTTATTATGTATAAAATGCTTGTTTCATTTTTTGTGCCATTCCTAATTCTTCTCTGTACAGCATCTGGGGGGCAAATGGATGTTTTCACCTCATCTCTTCGCTGACTGGTAACAGCTAATTCAGAGCAAGCCTTGTATATAGCAAGAATGTTTCAATCCATATACATTGCTTTGTACTTATTTACACAGAATTTAATCTACTAGTCACTCAGTATCATGCAACTCCACACAATTAGTTTTAATTACCATTAGTTTGAATAACCTTGGATCACTAGCCAGTGCTGTCATCTCATCATTGTGCAGATCATTTACGAATACATTGAACAGCTCAAGCTATGGGCCAGGCCCCTGTGGGAATACACCACTACCTCTCTAGCCATTTACTCTAGCCATTTACATGTTGCTTCCCAGCTTTCGAATCTGTGGGTGATCCATGAGACCGTTGTGAGACAATTCTATGAATTTAAGAGTCCTTTATCAGGGATTGTGTCAAACCCCTCTGGCAATCCACACACAGCATTTCGAACAGGTCACTCTTGTCCATGCGAGTAGTGGATCCTGAATGTGCTCCTACACCATTCCCTGGCTGGCAAGTCATTAAAATATTGTTTCCTACTATAATATAAATGTCAGCTTTACACTTCTAAAATAAATAAGCAGGGCTGTTATGGACTTCAGCAGTAGTCATTTTACAGTTATGTGTAGAAACAGAGCAAATAAGATAACCTTCTCCAGCTGCCTGCAAATCCAGACCTGCCCAAGTTTCCTTGACCTTCACTACTAAATCATCAGTAACTTATTTCAATTAACTTACAAGTATGAGCGCCATCTGTTTTCATATCAATAAGCATGCAGTGGTTTTTATTTGCACATTCACTACAAAATTCTTCTTCCTCACAGTCTAACTACTTGCCTAATTTTAATAAGATCATATGTATGGCTGAAGACACTGAGTACCCCAACATCAGTTCGTCAAAGTGGGTACACAGGCAGGTTCCTCACTTAACTGCTATCCCTGTCCAGCCACACATCAAGTCTCACTGACTTTCTCACATGCCTCTGCCTGTGAAGAACATAAACAACACCCAAACTTGGACTGATCCTACTCCACTCAAGTCAAGGGCATTTTTTCCAGCAATGCTATAGAAGTATAAATGCAATACTATGAAAGCTGTCAGATGCTGACCTAAAGCTCTCAGCACCTTCTAGAGGCAAGCCAATATCTCCCTAGCAGTTACACAATGAACCTGAATGCTAATAACTCAAATTGCCATGTCTGAAAACATTACTAGGAAACACAGTTAACTGTTGCTTAACTTGACCATTCAGCCCTTTCAATCCATAATAACTTTGTAATCAAATGGGGAGCACTGAGCTCCTCTCTTAGATCACTGGTCGATATCCACCACAGCACAAATACAAATAAGACCCCTTAACACACTTCATCATTGGGAATCCTTTCTAAATGAGCTGTCAGCATTGTTAAAATTCTGGCATTTTAATTGTAGATCGGTTGATCCTTATTTCCCAGGTGGATAAATCTGAACAGACCCAAATATCACAGGCTCTGTAATCAGTTCACACCATAATTTATCAATGGCTTCAACTCCATTTTTTTTAGTCGAGAACATGAGTCTGTGGTTTAATATCTAATACAGAAGAACCAAAGTTATCTTCTGCAAAATGAACAACAAGTTTGCTTTAGCAGTGATGCATTTGCCTTCTTTGTGTTTTGATTTGAGTATTTAAACTCCTATTTATATATTCCAGTATAGAAAAGCTTTGCGAACTAGGTAAGAAAGCATAATTTGTATTTTACTTTTTGGTATCAATGAAACAGAGAGGTAGGGTTAATTGTGTAATTCCTCTGATCTTCATAATTGAGACCACCCTATTTTTACTGTATCTCATGTGCAACTGATGAAAACAAATGAGTGGGGGATGAATTTATTTGATATTCAGAGCTGTAAGAGCAGCTGGTCAGCAGGCTTAGTCCAGTCCTCTCTAGTAAAAGTAGTTCAGGACCAGAGAGGTTTAGATCTTTTATTAGAAGAAGTTTGGAAAGAAATGCAAATTATTATTCAAAACCAGACAGCTGGAGGGCAGGAAAAGTGGGGAGCAACCACGAACCATTAACATGTACTTGCTATTCCAATTAGTCTGCCAATGAGAAAAGAGTGGGATATGTTGTGCCTATTACTCACATATATTTTAGTAGGATATACTATACCTATATATAGCTTAATTTGTTTCTTTTAACTAAGGGTCAAATTATACCAAAATAAAAATCCTGCCAAGTTTTGCTGAGCAGTCCATCCCTTTCCTGCTTCTCTTCCTTCCCTCAAATGAGTGCTGCCAGCACATCAGTGCTGAGCAACAGCTGAAAGACGGACAAATAAAGCACAAAACAATCTTAGTGCAACAGCACTCAAACAATCAGACACAGGAGTGATACAACCCTCCCCCCCAAAAAATATCCTTCTGGCTCCCACAGAAGAAACTGGAAGGAAGAGTTAGCAGAGCTGAGCTTATGTATATGGAGGATACAACCACTTAGCTCTATAGGAAAGGAAAGAGCATGGCATATAGCCCTTCTGCATTCACCTGGTTGCCAAACGTCTTAGCTGTGTGGACACACCTTCAGTTTTACCCCAGGTAGGAAGCCCACAGCCTTCTGCTGGGCCTGGAGAGAACTTAAAAGCAGACTGCAGTTTCCCAAGCTGAAGGTAACTTGTCCTGTATTATCTTTAGACTGCCTTCTTGGAGAACATGTACAGAAAATAAACTGCACTGTGGAGGAATACTTTTCATGCCTTCCATACTGAAGCACACAAAGACTCCAAAGATTTTATTAATTCAGTTCATCCGCACTCTCAAACCTTTAGGCAGTAGGGAGTAAGCTATTTATCTTCTGGTTTCTTGTAAGGAATTCACACTAGACTTGCTGCTAAATCATTTTCCCCGTACTACTAGTACAGGAAATTAACTATAAATGAACTATGAAAACAAATCATTCTGCTACAATTTTCCACTGATATTGCTTTACAGTTTTAGTACATTTAGGAAAAGCAATATAGATTAAAAAAAAGTTACAACTTATTTATATACTGATCCTTAAATTATGCTCTTTCCTCTTTTGACAGACCCTACTTTTAAGGTATTTCTTGTTTATTCTGCTGTGTAACAGTGAATTTGAAAGCATCCTTATGACTAAGGGATCATAGCATGGTTTCATAGTTCGTGCTGAAGATGATTTCACTTTGAGACTCCTATTTACTGAAATCTGGGGGGGATGAGATAAAAGTCAGTTCTTTGTATTCTTTACTATAAAGCAAACAGCTTCTCACTGTTCATATAAATGGCAATATTGAGATATTCTGCGTTTTTTCATCAGTTAGTAATTTTTTCATAATTTCCTCCCTCTGCAAACACTACTGTGTTTCTTTAGAAAGATTAAACACCAAGGATTTATGCTTTCATTATGGTCTATGCTTTTCACCTGTTTGAAGAAATAAGAGATGGCATACTCTAAACATGTAATATGCAGCTTGCTCTAAAAATGTTTTTAAAGCAACATACGGGGTTAATTGTGAAGAAGTGCTACAGTTCTGGGGAGGATCTCCTCAATACTGTTTGAAACTCCCTTGATAAAGTCTTACACCAACAGATTGTCAAATTATTTAGTGTAGAATATCTGCTGAGAGATATTTATTGAAATTTAACGTTATACTGTATGTATGCTACAAGTTGGGGGGTTTAATGCGTATTTACAGGACAAATAAATCAGAAATGAAAATGCTCTGATCTGAACACAAACAGCAAAATATAAATTCTGTCCCACTGTAATACAGTCATTCCAGGAAATATAGAATATTTACTGAATGCTTATTGTGCATTCAGATCAGGACTGTGTGCTCTCAAGCACTAAGCGCTCGCTGGAGTGAAAGCAGTGGGCAGAGAACTGAGTGCCTTTGAGTTGATGGCAAGGGCAAGTCTCCTGTGCTCCAGAAAACAGGCAATAAACATGTTGTTCTCCACACTTCAGAGCAGATGAGCCATGTGGAAATGAGGCTTTCTGCCACTACAGATTGCAGGCTGGGACTGTTGGCTGCAGTTCTGCCCATCCATTTTAATGTAGTTTATCATTTAAATTGCTAGGGTCAAATGCTACAGTGAGGATTTGGAGTTGAAGTCTTTACAGGGGTGAGAGGGAGCAAAATGTGTCACTGCTTTTCTCTGGCAGTACAGTGGCAGTTGTGAGAACTGGTGGAGAAACCAATTTTTAAAAATAATAATAATAAAAAAGTAAATCTGCAAACTGAAATCTGCAATGCAAAAGCAGTTTTCTGTGAGAAATCCCAAGGCAGACATTTTTGAGTGAAATCCTGACTCGACTCCACTGGACTCAGTGGAAAACCCTTGCTTCATTCTCTAGAGACATCATTTCACTTTTTGTTGGAATTTCTTTCAAATTAACATTTCCCTGCAGATAATGTTTAAACTAACTCCTCCCCCCACCCCCCATAGGAATTGTTTTTTTGCCAGAAGCATTTTGGTCAGATCTACAAAGGAGCTGTAGACAGAAGCCATGAACAGATGTCCTCTTGGGGACCCCGCTGTGAGTTGGAACAGGTTGCTACTCTCAGGCTGCTCAGCACCATTCCCTGCTCTCCTCATTAGGGATCACCCCCACTGATGTGCTCATTGAACAGGTTGTATGAACACTTCCTACAAGGCCCAGCTTCAGGCTGAGCCAGTTATCTTGGTGCAGACCAACAACAAGAAAAACAAATGGAGTTGATTTCACTTAAAACAAATGAGGAAGCTCTTACATAGCTTGCTGTGTGAGTAGACAGTGAAGGCAGCTGCTTCTGGCATGGGAAGAGTAGTGAGGAGCTAAAGGTGGTAACTTCTGGGGACACGGCTGAATTGGAAAAGTCTGTCCATGGCCTGGAAACTAGTAGTCTCTCCAGTATGTAATGCATGTAGAGTTAGTTTGACTTCAGGAGGAACCTGGCTCCAAGGCACTCAACTAAATGACCACTTGTGCCAAAATACATCGAAAGCTACTAAGGAATAACAGAAATCCCAACTTGTAGTTCAGTAAGAATCAGAAGTAAACTAAATGATAGTGTACCTTCCCACTGAAACACACATTGTTGTAGATTCCTGAACATCAGCGTCCCTCAACTACTTTGCAATTCTCGGGTGTATTTTGGCTCTTGAAATCTGCCTCACAAACCCTGTGCTGGAACCCAACTGCCCTCACCAGACAAGCAAATAAGCAAACCTCTGCAGCCACGCATTCCTTTCAGGAATCCAGAAACATTCATAGGGGTTCTCACATCTTCCTAACCACAACAAATAGTTAGTCAAGTTACCTTTGTTAAGCAAACCAATTTTCATTGCTTTCATTCAAACAGCCTTAAAATAGAATTCTTGCCCAGTTTATTTTGTCAGATGTAAAGAAAACTGAGAAACTGTATCCATTGTTCTTAAGAGAGCTTATTAGTGAAACAAAGACCTTTTTTTTTTCCAGTGAGTGCTGTTTGTGCAGTTACTTCATGACATTTATTTGGATTCAGTCCCAGGGGAAAAAGGCCAAATTCAGTTTCAGCATTTGCCTACTACAGCATAAACACAGTCATTAGTTAACAGATCTTTTTTGGCAGTCTTTATGTAGCCTCCAACATCAAAGCACGTGATATTCATGAAATAATCAAAGCAACATATGTACACTGAAGCACTGTACGTACATTATTTTTCAGTAGCCTAGCAATCCTCAGAAATTTGAAGAGGTTCTCCTAGGCCTTGAGCCAAAGCTCTTGGAAGTCGATGGAAACTTTTTTTTCCTTTGACTTCAATGGATGCCGAGTCTGGCCCTTGCATAATCACTGCCATGTTAATGGCAAACTACTTTCCATTTTTGTATTAATTTCCTGCTCGAGGAAGATACAGGGCCGAAAGCACTGGAGAATGAAATCATTTGCCCTGTTTACAGGCAGGGCAGAGAAAGCCTGGGTAATGCAGTCAAATCCCCCCTTAGGGCTTCACTGATTCATCCTAACCACAGGATGGAAGAATGACTGGACGCTGTTCCTTTGCCACAGCTTTTCCCCTTATTAACGACACCATTAGCAGTACAAATAACTACAAACCATCACGATGCTTTTTGTGCTGTGTCCACTAGAATTGGGAAGGAGGCCAGTTTCTTTTCTCCTCTAACACCAAGCTGCTGGCAGTCATTTCTCCTCTAGTTCTTAGGGAGATCCTAGTTATCTCATACCTGATTTTGCCTCCCATTTTTCTACATCCTGCCATGCTTCTGGAACTGCCTGTACTTTCAGCTCCTGTGTAATGTCACTGTTCCTTTTCAGGTGCTTCAAAGCCAAAGAAAACCACCAAGCCTACAGTGAAAAAACTACAAAGTAATGCATTTTCCAATCCCTCCCAACACAAATGAGTGGCATTATTTGACATGAGTCAGGTAGGGAAATAAATTTTCCCTGCTACTAGCATCCGAGTATGCATCTGGCCCTTCGCTTTTGCTCTGCATCTGCCCTGGGGCACCGCTGAGAAGGTTTGGCTTTTGAACAATGCAGAAGTATATCTATGTAACCTGGATATATTTCCCTTTATTAAGATCCTGAAGTATCAAAATCCTTTTCAACTCTTAGCAACAACAACAAGAAGTCAGAAAGAAAGTTTGTTAAAGCTGCTGAAACAAGGACCTTGAAAGAGCCATTTTTACAGAAGTTAATCAGGTTGATTAGGTCCTGCTTTAATAATCGTTAACTAGTCTTGAACCCAAGAAAATTGCTGACACAGCAGAAAAATTTTAGGTATGGAAATTAGATGATAATACGCAGCAGAAGGATTTAGGAGGGACATTTGCAAAGGCACCAGTATGACTGACTTTTCTTAATACTGCAGTGGTAAATGAAGAAAGGTGATTTTTATATTGCTAGGAATCTAGTTTGAAAGACTGAATGCACATTCAATCAGAAAAAACTATATGCTAGCACTGAGAGCTGGTAAGTGATAGCAGCCATCTGGCTCAAGATTTGAAGAGTAAATTCAGTTTTGCAAGACTGGAGAAGAAAGCCAATGCCTTTAATTTAAGTCACTTCAGCTGTTTGAGAGGGAGCTTTACTTTTGCTTTCTTGCCATGTCTGTCCTGTCTGGCTCAACACTGCAGCAGGGGCTGCTCCTTCCCTCCCTGTGCACATCAGTCCAGCACAACCAAGCGTTGATTTTGGTTGTAGCCCCTCCTCCACTGCAGTGGTACAACTAATAAATCATGTGATGATTAAATAAAGCATGGAAAATAAGACCAGTATTTAATAAGGTTCTCAAATTCACTGTCTGAAATGATTGTGAATACATAGCCTGATTTGATTAAATGAAATCTATTTTAAAGAAAGAAATTTGCAATGTTTACTGACAAAGATGTGCAGTAGACAAGATTTGAAGAAGTTGAAAGAGGTGGTGGAGTTGGCTTGAGAGGGACATATGCCCTTCTGGAGAGTGAAACCTAAAACTAAATCCCGCAAAGGACCAATCATAAGTAGTTCATTGTTAGCTGAGTGAAAACAGAGTTCTGAAAAAGAGAGTGAGAGATTGAGTGCATGGGCAAAGGACTGCAACAAGGTTTGAATTTTACAAGAAGCAACTGATGGAACATAAAGACAGTATTCAAAAACATATAAAATCCATGAAGGATAATGAATTTTAAAATAAAATAACTTTGAGACATACTTGAATGTTGAAAATAACATGAATTTAGTGGAACTATTAAAGACAAGATCCAAATCCCAATGAAGTTGGTGGAAAGACAATCACCGACTCCTACAGAGTTGGACTGGGACCAAAGAGAACAACAAAGAAATTTCCAATGACTGAAAAAGAATCAAGAAAATCTCAGTGGTTTCTTCACATCTGTGTTCGATAACAAAGAACACTGGTGATGTTCATGAAGGATGTGCTTGTGGGTACTAATGAGGACAAAGTAAAGGAATCTGTGAAGTAACCAAGTACAGGAACAAAATAAAGACTGATAATAAGTAATAATGTATTACACCCAGAGATGAAGCACAGTATTTTGTGAGTGCACACTGTAATACTTGTCCTGCTCTGCTGAGGAAAATCCTAGAAATAAACAGTATATGGCGTTTGTGAGTGTACTGTGCACATTATAATTAAATGTCAGTAGCTAAAAATAGAATAGAAGGCTAACATTTTTAAATACTTCATGTTTTTAAAAGATAAATATATATTTTGGCAATAAATTAGTAAATTAAATAGACATTTTTAGCTATTACTTTCATACTTCCTTCACAAAAAGCAAGCCATGACATGATTTGTGATGAAACAGGAAGTCCTTTGGACTAAAGGTCTGGACTTTTTGTTTAATTTTAAAAAACTCATGTCAACAACAAACTTGCAAGCTAAAACATTTCTGAATACGAAATACCATATGTGATATGGGCATAGGACACACTCACTAGATGTAAATATGTCACTATAAGAAGGAGCTGAGGCATGTCTGAACAACATTCTCTGTATCTTGGTGTACGAACATGCCCACTGGCAATCCATGGCTTTTTGTCTCAGCACATCTTTAGGAATTGCAGTGAATTGGAGAAGTATAATTTCCTAGGTTTGCACCTTAATCATCCTTTCCCACACACTATGCTGTTCCTTTGTTCCTGTAGCACACTGTCACAGCTGAATGGAAAAGTCTGGATGGGTGAATACAGTGGGTTAACTGCAAACTGCTGTAGGTACTGTGCATTGCTGTTAATCATCCTTTACCCACTATGCCTGTTCCAGCTGAAGAAGTTGGGAAGACAAGACAGACTCCAGTAAAGCATGCATGTGGAGTGTAGTGGATGAAATAAAGGGGTATTTGCAAAGTTGGATGCTAATGCCGTTTTAGAGAAAACCATCAGGACGTTATTCCTTTGGGTAACCAAGAAAAGAACAGACCATTCAGAGACATAAACATCAGTGCTACTCCACAAGCCCAAACTGACTTCAGTTCTTCCATCAGTCAGTCCCTGTGAAACTTGTAATTTCATGACCCAGCTGTGAACTGTTCCCTTCAAAAGCAATTCCTCTGGGCATTGGGCTTCTGATTATCCAAGAGAGTCAGATGCAAACAGAAGACCTGCACCACATATTTTAGGTGCTATTGAAATGCAAATATATATAAGGTATATTCCTGCTACTTCTCCTGCAGACACATATTTCAAGTTGTTTCATTTGCAATGCAAATTTATTATGGGAAAATATCGTGCTCTAAAGTCACAAAGAGGTAACATACTCTTAAAGGCCTACACACACTATTCTGATTTCTGCCCTCCGAGAACCAGGAAGACTTTAGACCTCTGTGGTTTCATAAGTAGGATTGCAAAAACGCCCTGTGGTACAAGCTCCTCCACTTCATTCTGAGCTGTTTTAAATGTCCAAAAAGATGTTGCCTTTAGCGCTCTGTCATTTCCTCTGGGAGACGATTTCTACTATGTCAGAGCTTTTCTCCCTCTTCTGTGATACGTAGCCCCTACTGATATTTAATGATATAAATCACAACAGATGGTTGGCAGAGCACTGTGCTAAACTAACAGCAACTCTTTTAGGCATTTAGAAGCTTGGAAAATCTTGGAAGAATGCTCAAGTATGGATTGTAACTAACATGAAAGCGAGCCACTGAGATAACATTATAGATATTTTGTCTTACTTGAAATGTAGGACCTGTCACTGTTACCAATAAAAGAAGAAAGATTTTATTAATAAACTGAAAGGCAGTCAAGAAAAAAACTGTCCCTCTATAAAGTGAGTGTTCTTTATGCATGCAATAACTCTTTGGTCTGCTTTCACAAATAACCCCCATTTTGTATATGTTGCTTTTTCAAGGAAAGGCAAAGTAGCAGGTGATGGTGTTTCATGGTATTACTCATCCTGGCTGCAAATTCCTCAGGGAACATCCCAATTTGGCACTCCAGCAGGGAGCACCAGCCCGGTGTCCATTCCTGACTAGCCAACTGTGTGGACTTGGCAGGTGCCAGGTACAGGTGTGGAGCCGCATAACTGAATGAATAAAGCGGCACATCACTAAATCTGACCTTGAAATAAAAGCCTCCACCACATTTGCTCTATTAAAGCAAAGTGAAGTTCAATGTCTTCAAAGTCCTTTTCTTGAACTCAGTAACCTCTAAAATACACTTAAGTATTCCACTCCCACTGACTCTACCAGCATGTAGATACCTAGATACCACTTAGCACCCACCCAGAAAGAACAAGAGCTACTTGCCTGAATAATTTAAAATCTGAATCAAGAGTCACTTTTGCCTCTTCATCCTCCCAGTCCAACCAAAACCCAGGCATTTTACTTTCTTTAGACCGGAGCTACCAAAAAATCAAGTATATTGTTTCAAAATCCTTTCCCTTTTGCCCCTCACGTTTCACTGGCTGTGAAAGAGGACAGTGATGTATTATGTGCTTTGGCTAACGATGCTCCAGCCTGTGCTGCTGCACAGCTCGGCCAATAACCCGTCACTGCGCCATCCCAGCCCAAGCCATTTTATGAAATGCTACTGTATTTTCTTACATAGAAAACAAACAATGCCCCCGAGCTGCGCCCCGATCCCCAGCAGTGATGCTGGGGAAACTAATAACGCCAAAACTCAAGCTACAGGAGCATAAGGCTGAGTTTTTGTCATAACTTGCATAGTATAATGGGGTCTGGAGAGCTGCTGATTTCTGAGAAAGAGTGTATTAAATAGACTTTTATAGCCTGAAGGGTGGGGAGACAATGACTTATGTGAGATTTTCATGAACAGACATTAAGGCTCAGACTAAAAATAAGTCACTTGGAGGACTGATATGTACACACACTCGTGTAACATTCCTGTTGATTCTACTTGCTGTGATTACAGCTCCTGGGTGTAATGACAGCTCCCAGTTACAGGGCAGGAGCTGGCTTGGCCAAGTGCCCTCTCCTAGGTGGGAGCTCTCCTCCACGCAGGCTTGGTGTGCAGAAAGGGATGGGCTGAACTCAAGCAAACGTAAGTTATAAAAAAATGAACACTTCAATATTTCAGCACTTTCAAAACTTTATGAAGTTTATAAAAGGGAATATGAAATGCTTGTTTATATTTAGGTCACTTGTGTAGGGCTGCGTTTACTTTGTAAATCTACCATCCCTCTTTTTTTTCCCCCCACTCCTCTCCATTCAAGCCAGGTGCCTTTCATTTTTCCATTATATATATAAAAGCACTGGTTTGGCGTTTGGCAAAGTCTCCTGGCACTCCATCCTATCTTAAACTTTTGGTAGGGGAAGCTGGAAGGATTTGCAGGTGAAGAGCGCGAAAGTTCCTTTATATAAAAATCGTCTTTTAAATTTAAAATTTCAGGAAAGCAGCAGAACTTGTTATACAAGCTCCCAGGTCCACACCAGGGGCTGGAGGACCACTAGGTCTGGGCCCTCTCCTTGGAGCCTTTGCTCTCCTGAACTACCAGCTGGGCTGGAAGAACATTCCTGAGATAAGGGAGTAAAGCTGGTGTATCTTTATACTTTGATGGGTTTTCCCTCCTTTTTAGCGTTTGCTGAACCAGAAAATCTAGGTCACAGAGAAATACCCAAATCAAATAGCAAAATGCATTGGAAATGGAATGCAGAAATGACTGTATCAGGGGAAAAAGGTGCAGCTTTAATATATTTATCAGTTGGTTTTATGATTTTTCTTGTTCCTGGGGACACCAAAGGGCAGATAAAACAGGAAGGCAGAGATTTGAAAGAGAAACAGTGATAGATCAGTGAACACATAGTTAGTGCTTAATGTAAAGGACTTTTTATAATGCTTTTTCCAAATAT
Organism: Thinocorus orbignyianus; assembly: GCA_013400375.1. NCBI lineage: Eukaryota > Metazoa > Chordata > Aves > Ciconiiformes > Thinocoridae > Thinocorus > Thinocorus orbignyianus. The sequence goes on along the minus strand of VXBW01008487.1, from coordinate 1,200,577 downwards.
GCCTGAATTTTTGTGTTCAGCTCTGACATCTATTTTTGGTAGGTGAATTAAACAGGATTTTTTGCCAATTGACTAGGGCCTGACCGTGGCTTTGTCATACATTATTAAAGTCCAAGTTTCTAAAGCATGGTTCCTTGTTCATCAGAAAATCCATGTAGCCTAAAGTAGCTTCCTTGTACTAGCACTGCATTACTTTTTGCCACTGACTTCTAACACTTAACTGATTATCTAAATATTTTTGGATAACGCATACTGAGCATCTCTGAACTTTCCTAGAGCTCTGACTGCTGGATCTTCAGAGAAGTCTAAAGCCAGCCTGAACTCAATGAGAGTTACACACCAGCTGGGAAGTTTCTTTTTGGCTTGCTATTGCCAAATGTAGGTACAGTGCCACAACATATTTAGTCGCTTTCATTTTTGTGTACTCAGTAAACACTAACAGATGTCAGCACCCATCTACTCTTAATCTAAAAATAAAACTCATTCACACATAAAAACCCACTCTTTGCTATTGCCATGACGTAAAGCAGCCTTGCTTTCAGAAACTCTGAACTTGTGCTGAATATAGTGGCATAGTTTTAAAGCTAGCTTAAAAAGAATGAGCAGCAGCAAGTATTTAGCTTTTTTTTTGGTAGCTCTTCCCACTTGCAGATCAGAAAGTGCTTTAAAAAAGCAAGGAAAGTATCATGATCTTGGCTGCACAGTTTCCTAGAGACTCCCCACGCAGTCAGTGCTGGAATGCAACATCATGGATGCCGTCTACTCTGATGTCCTGCCAGATCAAACAAGCATCAGGGTGGTAAGGTGGCACCTCAGCTGCCTGCTAACAAAACAAAAATTTGCCTAGGACTTTGGTGGCTGTGCATCTTCTATGAAAACCCATACTGACTATTCATGATCCCAAGCCAGTGACAGGACTAAGTCTCCTTGTTCCTGCTTGAAGAATTTTCAGGACATGCTCAGCATGCCATACAGCAGGGCTTTTCTTTAAGAAGAGAAAACGAGGATCCTAAAAGAACAGGATAATGTATCTTTTTTTCCATTTTAAACAAGAAAATGAACCAAGTCAAGCTAGGATATGAGTGAATACAAATAACTTTCTTTAGTAACATGCAAAAATAACTCAGGTAAACTAGAAATCTTTCAGAACTAAAAGATTATTTTGGTCAGAGAAGTTGTGAGCTGAAGGATCCTTACTTGGGCAAACTTAGTACCATTACCTGAAGCGCGATGTAGCTGAAGCACCACCTCTCCATGCAGATGGCAGGACTAGTCTTGGTTTCTTGAGTGGCTGCTTTGATGTTACTAATTGTGCACTATATTTAAGAATTCAGAATAAAATGGTGGCCAGTTTGGCTCTTTGATGAGCTATTATTCATAAGCAAGTGGAGAGGTCACTGTGAGGACATGCTGCTGGGTGTAGCTAAGGTTAAGCACAGAAAAACAACTGTTCTGATTTCTAATTTGAGTAATGCAGCAATTAGTTCTCCCTGACAAACCTGGAAAGCAAACAGAAGAGTTCACCTCCTCCTTTTATTGACCAGACAAGTTAAATCACAGGTTTTACTTATCCTATCATCACGACCTAATTCCTTACAAACCTTCAAAATTAGCCTGATACTCTGACAGACTTAATAGGGAAGGGGTAACAAAAGTACATTATGGAGTTGCTGTCTATCCAAACTAAACAAAACATAACCTCACTTTTGGGCCTTCATTTTTCCCTTAAAGTTAATGCAAAATTCCTTTTCAAATCATTATATTTTTACTCAATTGACTTCTATATCATTTGAGTGCAGGATAAGAAGGAACAACCCAGGAGGCAGATGACTCTAAAATCAGAACCTGATCTAGGCACTGATGAATGCAAGAGGCAGATAGGAAAGATGCCAAAGAAACTATGGGCTGCCTAATTCCCTTATTCCAGAGCCCTGAAAAATCACATTTACTAAGGAAAGTAAGGGTGTGAAAACAAGGGGATGGGATGGAGAATAAAGAGGACAGAACTGAAAGAACCAAAGCTTACTGTTGGGTGAGAAGAGCACAACAAACCCTGTCTGTTCACTGTGTCTTTCTAATCCATTTAGTGGCATCTGGTTCAGTCAACACATACTACCTCTGGTTTCTACCCCTGCTGTGTCAGTAAATACTGAGCCTGTTAATGTGGATGGTTTTGCAACTATGTTGACCTCATACATATGGCTGCTCTCAGGCACACATATAGTTTTTGCTGCTAAATGCAGAAAAGGTGTCAGTTTAACTCAGTTTCTAGCAAACGCATTACTTGGCTACTCTTGGAGTAACAGTGCTGACTCTCAAGGTATACAACTCTGACGCCCTTAGCCAGGAGGTTCAAAAGGACCTGGAGATACTGAAGGACCTCTTCTCAAAATACTCTTCTCTCAAAAAGCGGGCTGACTTAGTTTCTAGCATTCCTATTTACTAGTCGCTTCAAGTTCAGGTCCTTGCTACAAGCAACATCACACCAGAAAGCAAGCAGCAGACCAACCTGACATGGCACTCACGTTCCATGACATTGCCACAGAGACAAATGCAACCCCTTCAAACTGCAGTTACCAGTTTGCTGGATCTCACCTGAACAAGCAATGCTTTCTCTTCTGCAACCTGGCCAGGGTTGCCCAGCGTGGCCACGGGCCAGAGACTTTCTGCTGAACACTAGGGGAGAATGAACTTTGTAGAGGCCAGTGCCACATTTGGAACCCAGAGGTGGCAATTCCTATGCAAAATGGAGAGTAGTCATAACCTGTGAGGTGGTACTCAAACCCTTGTTGCTCTTACATGCTCCCACTTTCAGTGACCATTGAGAAGCTAAGCTCCTAGACTTCTTTGAAAACCCAAACCAGAATGCACAGGAACAACATTTATTGCCTTTCTATTTCTGACCTGGAATATTTTCCACCATTATGTGACTTGCTTCCAGACTAATAATACCTGTGTGAAAATCCCATCTGCCCCAGAGTTCACACACTGCATGTGAGTGGATATTGTCCAATGATCTCTGCATAAAATGCACTCTCTGCAGCATGTCTTGCTGGTAAAAACAGTTAAATATTTTATTGACTGACGAATTGCCAATGGGCATATTTGGTTTTCCTGGCATTAGACAAATTTAAGTGTTCTAGGCACAGAATCAATGTTCTGGTAATTTTCTTATACTTTGGCTTCCTCAAGGGTAGAGGCAGAAGAACACAGAAACCTTTCCACAGGCAGAACCACTCTGAATTCAGTTCTGCAGTTCAATGGGTATTAATGCAACCAAAAAAATCCAAGACATCTTGTCATATTTGTATTATAATACATGCTTTTCTTTGTAATGCTATTTTCATCCTGTATCAGACAAAAATTTACAGCGAATCCGAAATACCGAGAATATTTTCAGAGAATGTGATTAAACAGAAAAACCCCAATCAGAAAAGAAAATCCACCCAAAGATAAAGAATATAGCATTCCTCACGCCATTTACCTAGGCATGCAAAACTGAAGCTTTACAAACTAAGGGAGTGTCTGCGTCTTTTAATGCCTGTCTTACAAACATCCTTTTCTAATACTCTCAAAACACAAAACAGACCCCAATCTTTAAATTAACTTGTCAGCATTTGCGAGATACAAAGCTAAGGAGAAAAATACAGAAGCTGTATGTGGCCACAACTGCAGATTTTGTGTATTCATGATGTTTTCTTTTACCATGTTGTCGACCCCAGTCTTTCACTCCCATTAACCACAAAGAGATGCACCTGTAGCAACTCAGAGCCTGGAAATCAAGTCTTTCAAAATCAACTTCAATTAGCACACCTCCGTGTCACCTGATGTATCTCTGAGGCAAAAAAAAGTGGACATGAAAGTGTGTTTGTTTTCCTTCGCCATGCATTGCAGTAAGAAATTTCATTCAATATTTATCTAAGGATTTCAGCAGTAAGTAGAGAGTTTGTGGCAGTTCAGTGAATGTTTTCACAGCGCCGTTGTTACTGCAGTTGTAAAGTTTCACTTATGATTGAATGTTCGGGGCTGGTAAAACCCTGTGTCTCTTTACTGCTCACAGATGTGTCAGAAAAAAATCTACTAAATGCCTGTTTTTTATTACTGCTCCGCTGATCCTTTTTCTGTGGACATTCCAAAATGCAAGTTAAATCCAATGGTGAATGTATCTTCCAGATATTCACATTAAAGGACGTAATTCATGTAACATAAAACATACTACCATAACAAGGCTGTAAGATTTAAAAACAGATTTTTTGGAAGCAAGATCTAATTTCATCCCTCACAAATGTTCTTAATTAAATTCTTGAAATAAATATATACGTGTGCATATATGTTTTATACATATCTATTTTAGAAAAATATATGCAGATGAATGTGGCTATCTGCAAAAGGTACCCAAAGGTTCTGCCAGTTAGATGTAGATGTAACTGCCTGCCTCTGAGGGAGTGTTTTACAAATGTACATAGACATTAAAGTCTACTTTGGCATTTTCTTCATTTACTTCATCTAGCTTTGAATCACTTGTATAGCAACTCCTGATATTTCATGAGATCACAACTGAACCTCAGAGCTCATCATGCATCCAGCATGAACAGTCCTTTGGTTGGACCAAACTGCCAGGAACTTTCTGCAAGTCAAAGGTCAAACATACACTGACCATTCAAGGTCCTATTTTTATAAACATTAATGACCAGTGAATACTAGGAATTTATTTTCCGTTTTTAGGCCAACAACATACCTTTTTAAGTAATAACGATTAGAAAGATGGGAGCAGCCTGCCATCCTCTCTTGAATGATATCAGAGTCTATTCCACCAGTGACACAGGGCTGTTATACTGGTTCACATTTGTTGGGTTTTTTTAATCCCATTACAACTTCTGTGGTCAACTACACAGAACAGATAACTGGACAGTTTTTTTCTGGAAACAGTTTAGACAGGGAAAAAAACCCCACTGTTTCGATAATCAGAGAGAAGAAATCATTGGCATCTTACAAGACCGATTAATTTAACATACTGTGTTTGCCTATAACACAGATACTGGCAAAAAATGTTTTAAATATACAGCAGCCCAATACAACTCTGTGGGCTCTTAATCTTTTCTATAATTGAGATGATGTAACTTTGCACAAAAAATTGTAATGTATTTCATCTAATAAAGTACAGGTAAGACTGAAACTAAACAGTGTCAATACCTCTTTTCAGACTGTAAAGGATGTTAGGTGTACCACAGAGCAAAGCTACAAGTAACATCTTGATTCTATAACTTTTCTCTGCTTTTGTGAACACAAAATCAGCTATTTAAGTTACCAAAATGGATTTTCCTGTGATATATGACTAATAAACACTGATGCTAAAGCACCTGCAAAAGAAACGCTGCTGCTTTGTAGTCTCTGCCATGAGCACATCACCTCCTATCATCTGAAATGATCTTAAATTCTTCTCATCAAAGTATATGTGACCGAGGCGAGGGACCTACTTTAGTACATTAAACACATGTTATGGTATCCACTCTATTTAATCTTCCAGCCTTTTTCCTCTGAAAAGGATGCTGTCACATATGAATATACTGTTCCTTTATGCAACTTCTGCCACAAAACCAACCACGTATCCACACAAGCTTTCTCCTTTGTTGTGGTTCACCGTCTTTTAAAATTATCTTTTCAGCCGCACTGGAATTAGTTGTCATCCATCATACTATGTACCCAAATAGATTTAATGAAAACAAAGCTTAATTTCAGAGATTTTGTTCAATGAAAACAAATCTCTTTTATGCCTGTGTTGTTGTTAACCAGATGACAATGCAGATACTAAACATCTACTGAGGTGCCAGAGTGGGAGGGAAGTAGCATCTCCTTCCAGCTCTCAGGAAAACGATCTGTGTTGGTATTACAGAAAAAAATTAACATTAAATATACTGAGGTAAACACCATTTGTACAGTGATAGCATAAGACAGAGCTGTCTTCTTGGATTGAGTCTCTGTGACCGAGTACCTGCTTCTTTTGCTCAGAATGCACTCACTATCTGCTAACCGAAACAGCTGTGAAATACATCAACTGTTATGAGATGAGCTCCACCATATGCATATATAAAAAAACAACAAAACAAAACCAAAAAACGCTGCAGCACTTCAGTTTTAACTAGTTTTGACACAAATTACATGTGGCACGCACCATCTGGCTTCCTCAAAAAAAAAAAAAAAGCAGACAAGGCAAGGAATAGGCTGGGAGACTTCACCGCCTTTCGTGACTGAGTATGATCAGAGAAAAGCAAGCTCAAGCAGCGGAGATTTGCTGCAGGTAATGGTATCAGGGTATAAAAAATGGCAGCTGTCAGAGGGATCCTGAACTTGTTTCAAAAGGCAGAGTAACAGAAGGACCTCTGCTAATTAAATATTCTATAAAGCAAAGGAAAACTATGGGACAAACAATAAATCACACAGCTCCTTAGAAGTCACTGTGCTTTGAAAAAAAAACCCAGTGATTTTTATGTGAGGAAAAATATTTCAAAGCGAATATTCTGCGCAAAGCCATATGCAGAAAGTGTTTCTGTGTCGTGTAAACTTTGATAGAGTTCTTCTGTTCTCTGCTCTGCGCCTCTGGGACCCAGTCTGGCACCGTTTGACCTCCAAGGAGCTTTAATGAAAAGCACATCAAGCCCAAGTGAGGGACTTTTTGATGTTAGCACTGCACATCACTGAAGAAACCAATACTTTTCAAGTGGTGTTGCACCTCCCCTAGTAAAAGCAGCTTCTACTCAAGACATAAGAGTTTGAAAATTCAGCCACTAACTCTTGTAGCTCTCATGCTTGCACAGAAACACCCGTAAGTCCACTCATAATAATACCCACAGGGAAAGACTATCAATGCATTTTTATTATGGTCAAAGTATACATCACCAGAAAACGCGAAGTGCCACAGTGTTGTACATAAATACCAACTCCTTCTTAAATGAGTAAAATAGATATTGTCAAAATACTGTTTCTGAGACTGCCAGGACATTACATGACGTCCGCCTGGAGTAGCAGAGCTGACCCATGGCATAAACAGTTCAGACAGGCAACTCCACCTTCCATCCTTCTAGATGGATAGACCTCTAGCTGAAGTGCATTCCCTGTAATGCATCTGATCAGCCAGCCCTACACCACAGAAATCCACAAGTAGAGGACTTTATAGGGCCTTAATTCAGTAGGGAACTTGGTCCAGATGGAAGAATCATAGAATCATTTAGGTTGGAAAAGACCTTTAAGATCAAGTCCAACCATTAATCTAGCACTGCCAAGTCCATCACTAAACCATGTCCCTCATTGCCACACCTACACATCCTTTAAATATTGCCAGGCACGGTGACTCAACCACTTCCCTGGGCAGCCTGTTCCAGTGCTTGACAAACCTTTCAGTGAAGAATTTTTTCCTAATATCCAAACTAACCCCCCCCTGGTGCAACTTGAGGCCATTTCTTCTCATCCTATTGCTTGTTATTTGAGAGAAGAGACCAACACCCACCTCGCTACAAACTCCTCTCAGGTAGCTGCAGAGTGCAGTAAGGTCTCACTTCAGTCTCCTTTTCTCCAGGCTAAAAAAACCCAGTTCCCTTACCTGTTCCTCACAGGACTTGTGCTCTAGACCCTTCACCAGCTTTATTGCTGCTCTTTGGACATGCTCTGACCCCTCAGTGTCTTGAAGGTGTGTCTTCCAAGCTTCAATTATAATCCAGTAGCTCATCTGCACACTCCAGTACAAACTTAGATGACCTCTGTAGATATTTAAATAATGCTTAAGTAGCAGACAACGTTGCCTGGTCATTAGAATTTTAGACTAATTCCTCAAATGGAACTTAAGCATTTCAGCCAAAATGTACTTTCATTAAGTATGAAAATACATTCCAAAATGCATTTTTACAAAAATATTTTTTTTAATAAGTGAAAAGTACCATGCTAAAGCTTTCTTGCACAAAATTCTCAAATAGCTTTTGAAAACAAATGTAAAAAATAATTTTACATTATGAAAAATGTAATGAGATCTCTCCCATGCATAATTACATACACATCAATAGTCCCCTCAGATCAGAACACAGGTCACTGAAATTTACTGACTCTAAAGGTGCTGCTGTATTTAAGTGTAACATTGCCTAACTTGCTACTTGTGATGCTACTTCTGATCTTAGAAGCAAGGTCATGATCCTACAACCTTAAAGTTAATTGGCAGTTTTTCCACACACTTTGATGTGAACTGAAGTGGGGCTTAAAGTAATCATGGATATACTTAAGTTCTTTTAAATCAAAGTGACTGAGGAGATGGCCCTTCAAGAGCCACTCTGTAAAAATGGAAATTCTTCCTTCCTGAAGCAGCTCCCATTCTCTGCATATCTGGAAACTCTGACAGAAGTTAATACATTAGTTATATTTTCCCCTGCATTTTTCTCTATCAGCTGTAAGACACCTATAAAACGTCAGAGGTTGTGCTACGAAAATTTACATGTAATAATATTCAGTGTAAAATAGTGCCATAGCTCCTCCTCAGAATTTATTTAACAAATTATTCTTGATGGACAAGTAGTTATTCCATTTAGAAAAAAACACAAAACCAACGTGTTATCCTGAAAACAGCTGGGACAAATGCCAGATTATGTACAAGCACACAGACGAGCGCCTTCATTGGAAAATAATGGAAAAAGATGTCAAGTTTGGCTTAGGAAGAAGTGTCAGCTATTGATATGATTGCATTGAATGCAAAATTTCCCACCTCGTATTATTAATTATTATTGTTCTTAACTTTTAGTCTTTCAAAGCTTTGTGGATTGTATCTTTCTGAAGAAGCTGCTGAAGGATCCTCATATTTTCAGTAAAATAGTGATAAAATTATGAATTTTAGGGTTCAACTGTAAAGTTCACAATGATTTAGCTTATGGAGTATTTTTGCCATAATTTCTGTAAAGTTACACTGATTGCACATAACCAAACAACTTAATTCTACAACAGTTCTGGGAATTTGATACAGTTGTTGTAACTCTGATGGGCGCACAATGACCCAGGTATCTCTTTCAGCAAGTGGCATTTAATTCAGAGACAAGCAAAGAACAAGAATGAAGTGACACAGGAAAACCGAAACAAAAAACCCAAATGCTCAAAATGCCAAATGTCAAAACATGGGGAAACCCTCTGGAGAATATGAATTGGTTGGTTATGTGTCAATCAACACATTTTTTAAAAAAATAAGACTATGACACAAAGTCTTTCCTGGACTGTGAGTGCTTCCCTGCAACGTCAACAGTTTCTCCCATTCCATCTCCTTCCTTGTCGTCTCAGTCAGCCTGGGTTCTCACACTCTCCTCTAAGCAGATCCCGTTTCAACCTCTCTTTAGAGGATATCTGCCAAATCACACTCCATGTCTTGCACTGTTTCTCAGACTTCTGAACAAGTCCTCCAGCAGATTCAGCCCACTAAATGGAAGGAGTATGCAAACAACTTATTTAGATTTTTGGCCTTTCTCTCCCAATTTTATCTGTATCATCAGCTCCACTGACAGCAGAGCAAAGAGGATTACCAGCCATGACCTGAATGCCATCAAGCCAGCTGAAAAGAACTTCTTGGTTTAAAATAAAGAAATCCATAACCAGAAGGAAGGAAATATTCTATCACCATTACACAGATTTGATGCACCTATGTGATAAAGACTAGGTCTGCAGGTGGGCTTGGGCCTTGCCAAACCTGAGTCAGAACACCCAACCATTACATAGGTAGCCTGCAGTTTGAGTTCGGTATTTAGACTCCCCAAATGACGTGCAGTGAAAGACAGGTGACTCAGACTGGGGATGCTACAGGCCATGTTTTGAGCTGTTTTAACCAGCCAAATGTAGCAGCATTGAGAGGAGCGCCTGCTGCATCCCATCCCTCTGTGGTTGTAGGTATCTAGCAGGCTGCTAGGAAACATCCAGCTAATCTCAAGGTTTGCTGCCTGTGACACACCAGGAGATGACTACACTTGGCTCTGAATTGATTTGCTGTGAAAAATATACCGGGGAAGAAGCTCCCATGCAAGTCTTCTGAGCTTTTCTGATACTTAAAGCTTACACACCCAAGAAGCAGCAACTGCCTTATTTATGTAACTGATTTATTTCTAATGAGCCTTCATAATTATTTTCACTATGAAGAACCTGTTCCTATGACTAAGACTTTTTCATTGCAGAAAGTAAGTGAGAAATTACATATAAACCTACCTTGCAGATGTCTCAAAAGTGCTTCCAGCTCTAATCATACCCTCTTTCCACTAATCTGTACTGCCATGTGAGATTTATCAGTGACTTCCTAAATACTATACAACAGTGCTGACTGCTGAAAAGGAGTAAAGGGCTGGAAGGAAATCTCATGAGTCCTGCATAAATGAATGGGACACATGGGACTCTGCTGCTTTTCAGCAGTCAACACTGTAATATGTAACGTATTGGCACATAAACTGAGCTTCTGAAGCTGTTTCACCCTGATTTCACTGTAGTGATCTGATGTTTGGGAATTTGAGGTTTTTGTTCTAGCAAGTTATCTAGTCCTTATCCCTGGAGATAAGGAAGTTAAAAATTTCTAGCCATACGTGGATTTTAGGGCATCTGGTTAGATGCTTTCATCTGCTTTCACACACTAAGCAGGTTTTATACATACAGTAACAAAAGGCCACAGCACTCATGATTCATCTCTCCTTGTAAAAGCTGGAAGCTTCTTAAAAACCGTAAAGTCACAGTTGTTTTTAAAGATAGAGAAAAAAAAAAAAAAGAAAAAAGAAACCTAACTACAACTCAGAAACTTTGTTCAACAAACTACTTAAGCAGAATATAAATCTGAAGCAACAGTACTTCCAACTGATGTGGACAGTAATCATTTATACTTATACATGGCATGTACTTAAGTACCTTGGTGAATTAAAGCCAAGTGTGCAATATTAAATTTGGGAACAGCCTTTTTCAAACAAAATGTTTTTACAATGAGCAAATAACCTCGAAATGAGCTACATCTTAAGCTACCACTCCCAGAGACCACAACCTGCTACAGTGAAGGTCAACGGAGTTCAGTGGGTTAAAGCAGCGTAATTAAACCAGTGTGTAATTCAACTTGTGGTTCGGCCAGGCTTGCAAAAAACTGCTAAGCAATTCCATATTATGCTAATGTCTACTCTAGCTCCCTTAAGTTTTGTCATTCATGTGCACTTTATTTTGTCATGTATCAGGGAAGTATACACAAAAGAACATAGCTGCCTTAGATTAAGAGTTAAATACAGCTATTGCTGTTCAGTTCCTGGTACTTTTCAGAGTCAGTTCTAGGAACTTACTGCCCTCTTCTCTAGCACGCTTGTAGCCCTACTGACTTTAATGAGACTTACACACAGGAAGGTAGAGTGGAAACAAACTTTGAAATGGTTGACTGATTTTTAAGTGCCAGCTTATTGCAACATCCTCATTAATACTGAGGAAAGAGCCTGGCAATTTTACTGTGATGAACTACTGTAGAGGTATCAGCAATGGTAGGGCATGGCAAGTTTGCCTTTCTCTCTTTTATCTCCTGGCTTCTCTTTTGCTTTTTACAGAATCACAGAATTTTCATGGTTGGAAGGGACCTCTGAGATCATCGAGTCCAACCATACAGACACAAAAAACCCCCACCCCACCACACACATGCCATAATAAAAACAAACCCCACAAAATAAATAGCCCAATCCAACAACCTCAGCCACTGGAGCATACCCTGAAGTGCCACTTCTACACATTTCTTAAGTACCTCCAGGGATTGTGACTCCACCACCCCCTTGGGCAGGCTGTTCCAGTTCTTCAACACCCACTCAGTGAAGTAATTCTTACTAATATCTGCCTCCGCACTAAAGTCCCAATGTAGGCTTCATACTCTCTGAGCAAATCTATTGTGTCACAGAATTGTCATGGTTGGAAAGGACCTCTGACATCACCAAGTCCAACCATACACGAAAACACAATTCATACCCTACAGTCTCAGCCACTAGAGCATTCTGCTAGAGCATCCCTCCAGGGATACTGACTCCACCACCTCCCTGGGCAGGCTCTTCCAGTGCCTGACCACTCTTTCAGTAAAGTAATTCTTCCTAATATCTAGCAAAACACCCCCTGCCACAACTTCAGACCATTTCCTCTGGTCCTGTCATTATTCACTTGGGAGAAGAGGCCAACACCCACCTCTCCACAACCTCCTTTCAGGTAGCAGTAGAGGGCAATGAGGTCTCCCCTCAGCCTCCTCTTCTCCAAACTAAACGTGCCCAGTTCCCTCAGCCTCTCCTCATATGACTTGTTCTCCAAGACTTAAGCTCGCTGTCCTCTGAAGACGCTCTCTGGCTGCTTACAAGAAGGCACAGGGACCTGGAGTCTCCCTGCTGCACTTGCTACAGATGTACTGCCTGATATAGTCCAAAAGGACAGAGTCAAGGCACTGACAGCTATTGATTATTTTTTTTTTTTTTTTCCTACAGATAATGTTTTAAAATTTTCTACAGAAAAACCAAAGTAACACTTAGGAAGACATATATATGCATGTACACACACACTTCTAGTACAGAACTACTTGTTCATTTCACTAAACCTTCCTAATTTTTCAGTTTTCCTGAAAAAATAGACCTATTTACCCAGTGTAACAAATTGCTTGTTCTCTGATAAATTATACTGGCTCACCAATACTGTCTTTTTGGCAGAAGAAATTTTTACAGGTTTAAGAAGACCAACAAGAAAACTTGCTTTCTACAGTCATAAAATCAAATCCTTAAGAGGACACTACATCTCCCCCTTCAGTTAGTGTTTAACATGCTCAGCTGTAAATGGTTTTATAATCATCATCAGAATGTATATTTAGAATTGTAAAACAGTTCAGATGTTCACTCAGGTAATAAAAACAGTTGTAACTAATATGTCAGCAGTTGCATAGTCTATCCCATGCTTCCTGCTAGATGATAACTCTGGTAATTCTGCCAAACTACAGCTCTTGGGCCCGATTTTTAAAATGCTGAATATCTGCCTGAAAGTCTTTGGGAAATTTCAGGCAAATTAATTGCCTTTTCTAAGATGATGCCAAGTAAACATGAATTCATGTATTAAAAAAGGCTTTTTATGAAAGCTCTGACTCCCCATTTTCTGAAGAAGAAATCTTAATTCTTATAAGACGACACATTGGACAATGGATGTGTTTTCCTGCTAATCACGTGTAAACCACAGTATTGCTGTCTGAAAAACAGCAGGTTTTACCTTCCCCATACAGAGACTCCAATGGCAAATATCCTTTAGTAGTCTGTGAGCTTATGCTCCCAATCAGCAAAAAGCCTGGACTTCCCCTTTGCCTGACATTCAGGACTGGGATGTGTTATGCCAAGACTGAGCACAGGAGACTTTACCAGCGCTGCCAATTAATCCTGTCTGAGCCAAGACAACACAGAAAGAAACCTCCAATTGAAATGCAAACAAGAGAAACAACATGTATGAGGCTGGAGTAGGAAGCACCTGGAAAAAAGTTATGGCAGAGGTGAGCCTGAGATCAGTGGGGAAATAGGATGGTAAACATGAGTGAAGATTGGAGAGAGTAAAGGAAATCAACTTCCAGACCCCAGGGCTTCAGATGAAAAAAACTACCTGGAAAAAACCCATCGAGCACTACACAGTAGAAGACATCAAATCCGGCAGAAAACAGGAAGAAAAATCTGTATTCATCAAAACACCACTGCCTTCTGCAGCCTTGAATAGCAACCACAGTTACCAAGGCTCACCTGGTCCTGATCGCAGCAAGCAACAGTAAACATGTGGGTTGTGTGTTTGGCCCTGCAGCTGGTCTCTGGAGGGGATAATAGATTACTCTAGTTTATTAAGCTGCTTTACTCATATAGGCAAAACAGAAGTTTGTAGTAGAGGAGTCTCCAGCCCAGCTGAGACACCACATAACCATACGACTGCAGCTGACGAACCTTCTACTTTGTTCTGTTTAATTTCTGAAAACCTAGTAAGAAACTATTTTATTGCATGCTTGTGTTTTATTCCCCCCCCCCAACCCCCCGCCTTCCCGAGCTTTCTCTGTCTCACTAACACCCAGGATGGGCAGCCTTCAAGGAATTAAATAGGAGGGATGAACAAAGAACTCGTTATTTCTTGGAACCTGCTCTATGTACTACAAAAATTGTAGGTGCAACTTTCACTTTTATTTTGTTTGGTTTGTTTTCTCTATCCTATTTAAGGACATGTATAGCCATATTATCTTGAAATAATATTGCAATATAATCTTTCAAGACCGTAAATTAAATGGTCCAGTTCCTACCACAACCTTTACTGAATACATTTTCCTCATTCCCTGTAGTCCCAAGGCTTACATTTGCTCCCTTTGTATTTCAAGTGAGGTACATCACCTATGTAAGACCGTTACTGTACTCTCATTACTGAAGCTATTAAATTGCATTTAATGTGTTTGTGATCAAAAGCACTTCCACAACATGAGAGAACTCAGCAGCTCTTTTTGCAAATCCTACTGTGTCAAGCAAGTTATTAACTTGCTTGTCCAAACAGAGACAGAATGATAAGCCATCTATTAAAAGACCTTCCTTATGTAGCCCAACAATTCTATTATTCACTCATAGGCTTTAAGGGTTTCTTTAGGAAAAACAGAGAATCCAAAATCTAGGCACTTATAGATCTTAACCCTTTGCAAAATTAAGAGGGAAATGTTTCTTCAATAGGCAGTATTAAACTATTTTCTTGAAAAGTCTATTGAGGTGCTGGACAACATCATAGCATACACTGTGGCACTTGTATCCAAAGAAAGAACTTGGACCTGGACATGGTATAGTCTGGGTATTCCCATACTTCTCTGTCTATAGCAGGAATTCCTCACCAGTGCTTTCCATCACACTTGTGATCATATGCATTTTATCCCTCCTGTTGGCCACTGTATACCATTAACCTTGCAACTCTGCACCAACTGTCCACTAGAAACAATAAAACACCAACAATAATAATACTAATAATAAAAAGTGGTTTGTGTGCTTTGACTTCTATATATTTAAGTATCCACAAGCTGGAAGAAAGGAGTAAAAGCCTGAACTATGCCACTGTCCAGGTTTTGACTAGACCTGAGCAAACAGCCCACAGGCTGCCTTCTTGAAATTATATTACGGTGTGTAGCTCGATCTTGGCACATCAGCTATAGGTCAAGGGCTAGGATTATATGATGCTACTGCCTCAGAACAGACAAAACTGTAAAAATCTAGACAAACCAAAGAGCGAGGGACCCACCAAAATGAGTCAGAAAAAAAATCAGAAACCAAACCCCTTCAGCTAGAGGTTGAAGATACAAATCTTGTAAGTTCCACATTTGTGGAGTTTTTATCTGTATTTTTGCCCACTGGGAGAACAGAAGTAAGAAATAGATGAAGCACAAACTATACACAAGTCCAGGCAGGGAAGGGCTTCTTTAATTCCTGTGGGATTGAAGGGAAGATATAAAGAGGGTATCAAGAATGATACTACAGGACACAAACAATCTAATGAACATTCTGCTATATATAGAGGAAAGGCTTTTTTCTTTTTTTTTTTTAATTTGGAAAAGACATATCTTTCAAACATAGCAGGACCACTGTTCTGATGACAAATTAT
Organism: Thinocorus orbignyianus; assembly: GCA_013400375.1. Taxonomy (NCBI): domain Eukaryota; kingdom Metazoa; phylum Chordata; class Aves; order Ciconiiformes; family Thinocoridae; genus Thinocorus; species Thinocorus orbignyianus. The sequence goes on along the minus strand of VXBW01008487.1, from coordinate 1,184,941 downwards.
ATTTTCAATTGTATTATAATTATGGTATGTGAATTCAGAGCTGTTTCCCTGATAACATTTTATGTGCTCTAATGAGACAAGTTGTATCATCCCAGAAACTGAATTACTTGCCTCTTCCCCTCCCAGGGAATTCCTCCTAGCAAGGCACTTAAAACACAAGATCAATATAACTCATTTCTCAGGGCTGTTCTGACTAGTACCATTTCGTAATTGGTACAGACACTAAACTTGCAACCAGAGATGTAGGCAGATACATTACTGCTGAATAAACATCACTTGAGTGCAAAGAGAAACAGGATGAATACTTGAATTGGGTCAGAATTCTCTGCTATAAATATGTATATTAAGAGTGTGTGTGTGCATGTATAAGAAACTGCTGACACAGCACTGTGGAAAGCACTGCTAGAGAGCTTTCGGTTGTTGCCAGCAATGTCATCATAAATCAGAAGGCTTCTCAGGAGCAACTCTGCGGTTAACCTGTGTGACGATACTGAACAACAGCCCATTGTTGTCAGAAGAGGACAATTTGACACTACTTGGCATCACCTCACACACTTAGTGAACTAGACTTTATACCTATTTCTTGCTTAGCTTAAGCAGAGAACAAAAAATAATTAGTATTCCATAAAAATCAAAACAAACCTGGCCCCAGTCAGTATCAGGAAAAACACAACACTGACTGCCCATTGGCTAGCAGTTTTCCAGACTATCTATTTAAAGACAAATACTCAAATACCTCTGTATCAGACCTACTTTTAGAACACCAGGAGAGAAAAAGAGCACAAAAAATGCTTACTCCTGGAAAGGTTTCATTGCAAGACCTAGCATCTATGGACAACCTGGCAAAAATCCAGTTTAGAATGGGCCATCCTGTAATATGAGCAAAAGCAAGAGATTGCCAGGATCTTGCAAAGCCACCTGGCAATTGCAGCTCAGCCCTGCACATTGCAACAGCCTTGGGTTCACCCCACCTGCTCTGCAGAAGCTGCCTTGAGGATCAAGTCTTTCTCAGCTGCCTGGAAAGGGATGTTAGTGCTATTGTTCCATGTCTCTAAAATTGCACTAAATTAATTCAGGCCTTGGCCTCATGGTTTTACCAAAACCAAGGTCCTACAAACACTGCAAAAGTACTGGGATTTTCATGAGTTTGCTAATTAAACTATCATTGATGTGTGAAGATTTCTGCATAGCAACTGGTAGTGGAAGAGATGACGAATGATGCTCAGAAACAATGGAACACCAAGTTTTCTAATATTTCAAAGATACATACTGTAAATGACAATGCTTAGACAACTGTGTGAGAGTTAACTTGCTGATATTTAAGGATGAGCTTACATACATCGAGACAATTTTCAAACTTCTCCAAACCATGTGGGAAGATGGCCAAAATCAGATTCCTAGCATTTTATTTTCTTTGTGATGGAATTTATTTTTGTAAATTACTGCCAAGAAAGAAAGCCTGCAACTTACTGAAAGGCTACAATGCACCAAGAGAAATGAGCAAACAAAACAGGAGATGCATTTCCTCACCAATTTGATGAGATCAGGAAAACAAGATTACAAAAACACAGAGCTTCACTACTGCATCACTCCCAATGCAACTATAAGTTGTTACTTGAATGCAATGTTTCCAAGAGCATGTTTCTTTTCTTCCTGCCTTTTATTCTGCCTGAGGCAAAGTTCCCGGAATAACAGATGAATTTGATTTAGAAATTGTAGAGTGACACCTTCAGTTACAGGAAGACGGGAGCAGGGTGAATCCTCTATTTAAAGGAGTAACTATTTAAGATCTTTAATCCTCAGACTCAAGGTGCATCGGTGCATTTGCCCCCAGAACAACACCACATCAAGATATTTTGCATGAGACACCATTTCCCATGTGTATGCATGGCAACAACCAAAGCGCCAAGGACTCACTGGGAAGTAAACGATGATGTGAGCAGTCCTCTGATTCCCTGAGAGCCAAGATACTTCATAAGGATCATCAGATTTGCACAATTTTTTTTCCTGTTCAGTATTTTCTGAAGTTTTGTTTTGTTTAATTTTGTTCAAGGGTGGTTATTTTGCCCCCCCTGAAGTTTTTAGGAATTTTGCCTGCTCAACACTGTCTTGAGACAAGGCACTGCTGGGATCTTAAAGACCCCAAACTGATTTCATTGTTGAAAGAGCCATTCACCCTGCAGCCTTCATGTACCTTGCCTAGTTACCTTCTGACCGAATACAGATCTCTCTTTATACAGGAAACTTGAGACTTTATGGCACTGTTCCAGAGGCTAAACAAAAAGAGGTTGTAAACTTTAACCAATCCGCCTCCCGACAACTAGCTACAGAGATGAATTTTCTGAAATCAAATCCTCTTGTCTGGAAACAGAATACATTTTTGGAAGAGCTTTACAGACTGCCACGAACCAAAACCAAGCAATCCTCTTCTTCTTGCCTCTGGTAAACAAGGATAACATCAGAAAGTCTTTGACAGAAGCAGTCAAATCTGAACACTTAGGGAAAGCATCACCACCAACAGTCATAAGGAATGGACAAATCTGAGGTGAAAAGCAAGATGAGAAAAAAAGGATGCAATGTATTGTTCCCTATTGTGGGGAAAAGCCCCCTTCCCAGAGTGGAGAAAAAACAAAACATGGAGAAAATATGGAAACTTTTGATCATAGCAATCTCTTCCAAAATTGTGTTTTAGAGTAGCTGATTTTCCATGCTTAGGAAAAAGCTAAGGATAACCAAATAATGCATCCACAAAAAGTTTCTCATTTGTAATGCTCCAATACGATAGTGATGGATCTCTAGAAAAAAACATGCAAATAAAACCTCATAAAGTCAACTCCCCCACACCTACTTTTTCTTTTTATACTCAGACTTGGGCAGTTTCCTATACCCATAGAGGAAAAGCAAAGCATATTAGCAGGAGATACACTTCCCCAGCCTCACCCCTAATAGCACAGGTAGCCTTTACCAACTTGATACAATGAACAGAAAACAGGAAGAGAAAGGCCCCTCTTAGCTACTATCCAGTTGAAACTCGGTCTCCTATTTGTACTTGAATGGATCCTGGTGCCACTATATATGCTTATCCATTTCACACCATGATCGTAAGGTTAATTACACCATTAGCCCAACGTGCAGATTGTTTGAGAACCCTGTCAAACTCTAATCTTTCTGTTTTCATAAAGAATAGCAAGGGGTGGGTTGAACTCTTCTGATACTCTGTGTGGAAAGCAGCCATCTTTCCAACCGTGTGCAGGCAATATGGAATTTTATTTCTTTCCAGACGAGGGATAGGGGCTGATTTTCAAGATGATGCTGAGCACCCACAGTGTCTGCCACCACCTCTCAAAACCAGGCTACTGGGAGATGAAATGGGGAGCAACAGAACTAGATCCTTCTATCATGACTTTACTTCCTTTAGCAAAACGAACAATGGGAATCGACACAGAATAAACTACGTCTATTAGACAATTCTTCTAAAGTAAGTCAGTTCAGCTGACCACTATTAGAGCACATGCACAGATCCTCAGGTTTTCCAAGAAAGGTTACCACTTATTTCTAGCTGTCCTAAGTAACTGAGTCACTGTAAGCATACTTGCAGAGAACCAAAACCACGGTAGAAAAATTCACTAACAAAACACCTGAACAGTCTTGCCAAACCTCCCCCAAAACATCCCCCATGACCATAATATTTCTTTTTCTTTTTTTCCCCCCAGTAACTCTCTTTGTTCTTAACATCTATAGCGGTTAAAGGAATATTACCAATCTAAAAGCAAAGAATGTGTTTGTTGTTGTGTTTTTCTTTAAAAAATCCTCACCACTTATATATTCAGTGGAGCTTTTTGATTCTATGCCCAGATACCTACATTACAAAATATAAGACAAAATTATAGGTACACAGTGTGCCAAGAAAATCAGCTCAGCATGGCTTGCCCAGGCTTTTTGAAAGAAAGCATGCATACTGTGTCAGTATTATGATTTAAAATAGCTGGGCCTGCAAAGTCATAACACTACTGTACTACAGCACAAGGTGCCTGCAGATGCCTGCAGCAGCAAGCCAACCGATTAGCTTCAGGACTGCGATGAAAGCACAACTTTGATTTCTCTTCAATGAGTGTAGCTCACAGCTTCATTTCAGTACAAAACAAACCTATGATGAAATGAAAGCAAGCTTCGGAGGGGGGCGGAAACAACCTGAGTCTTTTACAATAATCCTCATTATTATTTACTATGGAGTGCAAACTTTTCAGTTTCAACGGAGAGGGGGATTTTCTGTGGTAAAGCACAAGAAAATGGGGTTTTGCATTGTAAAAGGACTTCTGCTATTTGTGGGCTTAAAACAGAGGTCAGAAAAGCTTTCAACTCTGAGCTCAAGGCTTGCTAGAGGTAAGCAGGAGTCTGTACGTAAATGCACACACATTGTCCGGCTAGAGAGACCCCTCACACATACTTCCAATGAAGCCTTCTACTTCTGCCTCACTGAGAATCAAGGAGCTTTTGGATGTGCTCTGATACTTTACCAAACTTCATTTTTTTGAATCTGGAAAGGAATTTTTATTTGTTGGCACTGTTTTGTTGAGGGGGGGGGGCAGGGGAATGTGGTTTTTTTTACAATGCCCTCCAGCTCCTCTGGGATCCAGGTTAGAAGCAATGATCAAGCTGCTGCAAGTTCATTGATGTCACAGGTTTCACAAGTACTCACTAGCACAGCGAGCAGACACACTCTGGCCCCAGCTCCCTCAGCCTCACGCAAGGTAGAGTTATTCAGCAGCGAGAGGGTGATAAAGAAACACTAGAGGAAGGAGAGAAGATGTCTATCCTATGAGTTATTGCCTGATAATTGCCAGCTGAGCTTAGATAATACAATTTGATCCTTAATTAAACTTCTAATTAAATCAGTCTCTGCTCTTACCCTCATACCACTTTGAATTTGTGTTAGATTTCTTAGATCATTTCAAAAGGATATCTAGCAGTCTTTTAAACTGATGTATACCATATTCTTCCAGAGGCTTCCTGAATGCTTTGCTGACTAAAAATTTGGTATTGTTCCTACACTTTTTACTTATACGCTGTTAAGAAAGTAACCTAAATTACTCAAAATACTCACTTTTATTGCGCATTAATAATAGACTTATAAGAGTCTTGTACTAGAAAGAATCTCAGTTGAAAGTTATCCTGCCTGCCTTTTCCAAGGTTAGCAATGACCTCCTCCAGAAGAAATAGTGATGAAAACACCACACAAAATTTTTGAAATAGCACTATATATGTAGCATATGCATTTTTCTGAACTTACATTCAACTGAATTTACCTCTAATATTTCATCTTGGTCTGGTTTCCTTTTTTTTTTCTTTACTCACTACAATCATACCACAAAAATGGATGGATCCACATTTTACTCCAATAATTTTTGAAGTTCTTTTAGAGTACTTCTTGCTCTCTACTAGCACCCCAGGCTTTACACAGGAGTAGAAACCACAAGGGGTGCAGATCCTTATTTATGGTTATGATACAGGTCAAAGATGTGGAGAAATACAAGGCAGCTGGAGAGAAAAATGAACTTAAATTATCAAATGTAGGCTGGACTAATTTCATTACATTTTAATGTTGCTGCACTGCAAAGAGGCCACAGATCCCAAAGACTTCAACTCCCTGAGAGCATCCCTGTGCCTCTGAAGGCAGAACAATTAATTTTTCTCTATTTTTTTCTGCTGCACTTATCAGTTGAACTCTTATTTGCTTCACAGTTATTAATTAGCACAAGACTCTCTCAGGAAGGGTGTGGGGAGTATACAGATGGGGAAATTCAGTAAGAAAAATTAAGGTAAAATTTTTTTAGGGCTTTGTTTCACAGTATAATTCACAGCCCTCTAGCATGTAGCTCTTTGAATAATAAGATAAATGTAGCAGTCACTGATGCATCTAATGAATTTGCTTGTGTCCTAATTTAATTACACCTTCAGATATACTAACCAATATAAATGAAGTTGTAAAGGCTGCTACTCTCCTCCTCTCATCTTGCAGCTCTTCTACCATCAGTGGAAGTGGAAAGAAAAGATGCCAGTCCTGAAGTCACCAAAATCAGTGAAGCATTTGTAAACAGCTGCTGTGTATGTACACTGTGCTTGGTCAGGTTTTTATGCTGTAGCCATCTCAGGACTGTATGGTAGCTGACATGTGTTGTTCACTGATAATAAATATCAAAGGGACAGGAGAAAAAAGGAAGCTATTTGTTTGGATTTGGCATAAAACAATATGCATCAAGCTGGACTCTTTGGATTTACCACAGCTACTCATAACCAAACAAACCCACTCCAAACCACCCAACAAAACATCTCTCATTCTGTTTCAGCTTTGGTATGACGATCCAGAACCATTTTTTCACTGAAATGGTACAGAAAAAAAAAGGTCACTCTGTTTGCAGGAAACACTGCCATTTTTGTTCTCGAGTTGTAGCACCATGATCATCCTCTCCTTTCTCTATGCAAAGGAAATTACTTTCTACTGCTTTTTTTTTTTTTTTTTTTTTTTTTTTCAGAAGGATTCAGAAATTCCTTTGCATGGAGATTCAGAGGGCTCGCATTCAAAACCAGCTTTGCCAGCTACTATCTTGGAGCAGCCTATGAACAACTCATTCATTGTGAGCATCACGCCTAGTCAGGTACAATCAAAAGTGTGCTGCAAAGATAGCTGAACCAGTGCTAAAACCAGAAACAGCTGGACCTTTGCAAAGCATAAGCCAAACTAATAAGCCTGCAGTGCCACCCAAATGCTGCTAGATGGATCTCTGGGACCCGGGCCAGCGTGCCCGCTGTACACTGTGTCAGGTGGAAGACTATGACATCCATGCAATAGCAGAAACCATTGCTCCTCTGCATCAGTGAAAAGGCACTGTGTTCCTTCCCAGTCACTTCTGCTACCAAAATTCTGCTGAGGTTTATGGCAACATCTCTGTGGGACTGACTGTTTGACCTCACAGCTTGGCCAAAACGCCCTGAAGTCACGTGACACAAACTCCCTTATGTACATGATTACAGCTTAGTCAATCTCTTTTTAAGAAGTAGCAAGAATTATCCTTGCCCATTCCCTTTCTAAGGCACCCTGCTATAAAACTCCTCTGGTTGAAACTCTGCAGAAACTTGGGAGTAGCAGAATAAAGGCTTCCTTCAGTACCTGACCACTGCAGCATGCTATCACTGGCACTTGTGGCACAACGGAAAAGTTTCCAGAAAACTTCAGCTATGATGAAGCAAAGATCCCATCTCCATTTGAGCTGACAATTTGGATATATTTTACTCTTGGGGATTTTGTTTTGACTGCCTCATTGTGCAGGATTATCATACATGATAATTAAACCAAGTCAGATGTCTTTGTTGCCAACGTTAACACAACTAATACATATCCAGCCACTCCAGTACAGATAACTTATGACAACTAGAGACAAAGAATCAAAGAATCTGCACAAAGCTCAAGCGAACAGGAGGAAAATCACACATGAATGGTGGCTTCATCAGGAAATGGTAAAACAGGAAAAGGACAGCCCAGACGGCAAAGGGCCAACCCACGCTTGGATTGGTTGACATGTACAAACACAGACATGTACGGATATGTAACTTCTATTGTCAATGTACATTTTTTTACAGGGATAATTTAAAATATTTATAAGGATGTAAATGTTTTCAGTTTGGAAATACAACGTACTTATTCACTCTTTTTTCTGTGGCTAGACAAAGGGCAGTATTTATTAGCTGAAGTGTCTGACAAAGCCTGTAGTGCTGTTAATCACACCAGCTTCCTTGATATATTAAGGCTATTAGGACTTAACTAGATAAAGATGCACATATTATTAAGTGAATCACCTTCTATCTGTCTAATGGAAACCAAGTGTTGATTTAAGTGGAGTCATCTGTTTAAAAAAAGAGAGAGAAAGAAATTGAAATAAGCCCAAGATTAACAGATGTTGCAGAAGGGTCAATGGCAAGCAATGCTGGATCCAGGACTTTTAAAATAGAACCTTATATGAATATTTGAACTCACTTAAATATACTCCCTGTTTGACTTTGCAAATATAGCATTCGCTACAATTTGTTTAGCTTTAAATATTGCATGGATAATTATCTATGCATAGGACAGTATCTGTGTCATGTAAATATGTTAAATCATCTCCACCCCTGGGATCCTGGGCTACAAAATGATATTAGTAGATTAATTTTTAGATTATTTGAAATATAATGCCTAAAATAGTCCCAGTACATTTATATTGGCTGAGTTTGTGTGGTTTATGTGTTTATATATGCTGTTCTCAAGTACTGGATGGTTTTAGTATTAATGGGCTATGATTATGTTGAACACTGCACTGGCCAATGTAACTATTCAAAACTAGAGGGGCTTTTAAACACAATAACAAAAAGGAATGCTGATTTGTGGTTAAGTCCCAGACACAGCTTAAGTTAAATTTCTGGCTCTGCCACAGATGCCACTGTGATACCTTGGGCAAGTCACTTCCTGCACCTCAGCTGTAAAAGAGGGAGAGAATATTTTCTTTTTCCCTTTCTTTCTCTACTTTGTGTGTTCAATCTGTCAGAGAAGGAACTCCCATGCTATGAGGAATATAGTGAAGCTACCACAACGAAGGTCCATCAAAAAGGGAGGCAGCTCACCAGATTGTCATGCCCGTGGTATACAGGGGAATCACACTCTGCCAGGTTGGGCTGCTGGCTGATTGCTGGAGCTCACCAGGTGTAGCATCAGCTAATAGTGATAGGACGAGGGGTAGCGGTTTTAAACTGAAAGGACCTAGGTTAGCTATCAGTAAGAGGTTCTTTTCTGTGAGGGTGGTGAGACGCTGGGACAGGTTGCCCAGAGAAATTGTGGATTTTACACCCCTGGAAATGTTCAAGACTAGGTTGGATGGGGCTTTGAGCAACCTGCTCTAGCGGGAGGTGTCCTTGTCCACGGCAGGGAGGTTGGAACTTGATGATCTTTGAGTTCCCTTCTGACTCAAACCATTCTATGATTCTATGATTAACTGGGCATAATAAAAAAAAAACAAAACATGGGATCCCAGCCCTGTGCTAACTGCTGAAACAGTGGGATACTTTAAAGACATGAAAAAGGACTTTGTGATGATATTTGTTCTAGATTTGTATAGAAGTAATGCAAATCTTTATTTTGTTACTGAAAGATGAAATGTGGCTTTGTCACAACCCCAGTGGGTAGAAGGCAGGAACAGAGGATTTGAGGAAACTGTATTTGCCATCTTGGTTTTGTGAGCTCTCGGATGGGCAGGTATACTTTGAACCAGATGCTCATGTTCTAATTTTTATAAACTGCCTGTTTTTCTTATCTTCCCTCTGACTCCCATAGCCCTAAGTAGGAGTCAGACAGCAAAGGCTCATTCTGTTTTTCTTCCTGTGATCTAAGCAGAATAGGATCATTTCTGTTTTACAATCTTTATTTGGGGAGAGGAGGAGCATGTAGGGTGACAGAAGATGCGAATCTTGCATCTCCATAAGAAAGGGAATTTAGCTTCCTTTGCTATTCTTTTCTAAGAGCTGAATAGATTCCAATCTGAAAAGATTCCAGCCCGAGTAGAGACCTTTCAACTCCACACACTTTTCCTCCCTAATGCTCAACTGCAAATGAAAATGAAATATTTGCATTCCAGCAAAATCCCTCCGAAAACAGATCTCTGACAAGGAAAAATTTCAACTTGGATGACTCTAATTTCAGTAAAGGTTCATCCTAATGTACCAAACTCAAAATATTCCATTTATGCTAGAATGTTCTATGGTGCTCATCTGCAACACACACACACACACACAAAATAAAATGAAGAGATGGTCTTAGGATTATTTCAATTTCTTTAACTTGTAAGAAAGGAAAATAAAAGTCTTCTGTGTAGCACAATGTGCACACATGTTATTCACTTAAATCCCTTTACTCTGATCTTCTCTACAGGGTATTTAGTTCATACAACTGTTCCACATTCTATCTTGACATACTTACCACTCATTTCCATTCCACATCAAATGTAAACAGTCTATGCACGAGAATAATGGAGGCTACATTTCAAATTTTGCTTGGGTTTATCTTTGAACACCAGACAAAATAGACTTTATGTGGTTTAATGAAAGATTGAGTCATCTCAATTTGTAGGTCTTACATCCACTTGTATACCTGCTCAAATATAAATACATACAGCTGATTCCCCAAACAGCAACTAATCTGAAGATTGCTCAAAAGATTATCGACTGGTAACACATTGTTTCATTCCTCTATTTCCTCCCCCTTCAAATACCTAGAATTTATAGGATATATTGCATGTTACCTAAAATTCCTCTTGGATTTCTGCCTTTAATAAGCAAGCAGACAGCTATTCAGATCACAAGCATGCAACTGTTGCCAGTTTCAAGAATTCAGAAGTCATTAATCAGATCCCAAACAGGGAAGGCATCAATGAGATTAAAAAAAATAAAAATATATTTATCACACTCTGTAAAGTTTTATACTTTATGTTCAGTGTCACACTTCCCAACTACTCTCTGCATCCAGAAATGCTAGAAATTTGGGGTAAAACCTACAGCAACTTAATCAGAAAGTCTTTTCTTTAGAAGTATTTCACTTTTTGCCTTTTTACTTTTCAGAAAATAGTTAGAGGAGCATCACAGATAATTGCATGCCTGAATGACTAGAGCTTAATAAGTCAGCACTTTTGAATACTAGCACAGCAACAGTGTGTGAGTTTGAAATACCTTCAAAGTAGAACAAAGATAATATTTTGTCTTAAGCTTAACTTTATTTTAGAGCACTGAGGAAGCATGTACTCTCAATTCCTGCAAATAAGCTAATGAACCGCAGTATCCTCACACTTTGTGGCTATTCATATTCAATGCTAGATTTCTCTTTTTCATATAATCACATTTGCTCTGATCTGAGAGCTGACACTTCAGAAACAGACCCCAGAACATTGCAGTTGCTTGTAACATTGCTCTGTAGGCCAAGTCTGTAACTGTATCTAAGCTACTGCACCTGCATCATATCCTACAGATGACAGATAGTATCAAACACTGTGTATATTAAAACATTTCAAAATTAGGGCAAAAATTGATTGGTTTTCATTTGTGATGCTGTAGGACCTAATGATCTTCAAACAGATAAAATTAGTACTAGCAAATGGATGCAAGAGGAGGCTATCCCAAAGACCTTACAGTCTTCAAGGTATGGTGCTGCAAAAACTCTCACTAATGTCCTCTGGACAGGCACAGGGGTCTGCTTACATGGTCATCATAAACAGATGAGGTCTAAGGCACTGCACAGCAATGTTCAGCTGTGTGGGGCTGTATGGGTGATCCAATGCAGTAGTAAGCAGCTGTATGTAGCAACCTAGCATAAAAAGGGCTATACTGAACAAGACTAAAGTTTATCTACTCCAGTTTATCTACTCTTGTTTCTGGTACAAGGCTTGTAGCAGTCATTAAAAAAAAGAATGTAAAAAAGTACATAAACATGAACTCACGCTTTTTCAGGTTTTACCAACTCATCACCAACTACTGTTTAAATTACTCTCTAAACTGGACTTTATATACAGACACCCTGTTTAATACGCCTCAAGCGAGCTTTTCTCTATGACTTTGCCTAACCTCTCTCAGTTTGTTTCTATTCTGGCTACCAAAGTTCTGGCAGCAGTGAATCCTACAAATAACTATTTTTTGCTTTCATTTTTACCATGTATGCCTGGTAACTTCCGTAGCTGGGGAGATGAGAAGCACGGGATACTGGAAATGGAAATTTGCTGTTTTCCCTTGTTTTCCCACGGAAATATTATCAGATTGGCAAGAGAAAAGCTATCAAAATTTTTAAGGCTGCCTAATGACCTAGACTGATGAAGGATGTGTTTAGTTGTAGTCCAATTTATAGAAAATGGGCATCCTCCATCACAAAGTTCAGCAACGAAATTGCTTCCGTATGCTTGTACTTCAGCATCTGGAAAAAGACTAAGGATTAAATTAATAGGGATACTTAATCTTCCATATGCCTCTTACTATTCTTCCACATCCCCTAAGTTATTACTTCTGCATTACTGCAAGAACTAAATATGAGTAACTGCTTGGTGGTAGTTCTTTTGATTTTTATGGATTTTGCATATCTTTTGAAATTTCCATCCAAACCCACAGCTTTTTGTTCTGTTTGTAGGTATCAGGAAGGCAAATCCTCACACAATATTCAATACCTGAATTGCCCAGTGCATGTTCAGCCTGCAAAGTGCTGAAATATTTCCTTGCCAGACACTCTCCAAAGCCCTCTCTTCCAATAGATGACTCATGGCTCTAACCATGATCTCCAGCACTGACCAGAAAGTCAGAAAGTTGTTTGTCAGTCTTTTACCATCTGATTTGCAGCATTGATACTCAATTAAAAATAAAGCCAAAACGTCCCTGTCCATTGCATGCTGATTTGGCAAGGTTGCCATCGCCAGTCAAGGCCTTCTATGAAGTTTGCACTAATCGCTATGTTACATCAGGAAGCACCGTAACTGTTCCCATAGGATACAGAATGCAATAAAAAATAGACAAAAGACCCCATCAAAAATATGCAAAAAACTCCTATGTGAGATAATGAAGATATTTCATATAAATTTGAAGACTGGCCACACAAAGAATTCTTTTAGGTGAACCATCTGCCAACATGAAACCTACTATTTGTGAACCCAGGAAGAGGTAGGTGAGACAATACTTTTATAAGTAAAATGTTAAACTACCTAATGTATGCTGTTAGGCTTGTAAATATGAAGCATCCAATAATTATATATATATGCACATACAGATCTACATTTCCATTTATGACAGAAATCTGCCATGTAAGTAAGACACCCATGTTACTGAGCAAAACTGTATCATTACAACCAAAAAGAAAAAAATCCTCTCAAATGCACACAACTTTGATAAAGCTTAATTTTTCTGCCTACACTGATGACGGAGGCCTTATTGAGGCTACTTTGTGTTTTCATTAAACAGCCTGCTGGGCCAAAGGAAAGGCTCCCACCACCTTTAACAGGCTCTGGAGCATGTCCTAAATCTTTCTGCGTTGGATGGACTGGGAGTTCATTACTAGAAATGACATGATTACCATTTACCTTGTAACACAATAAAATAGCAAATTTAACATCACAGTGATAATGAAATTCCTTCATTATATACAACTGAAGTTAATATATTTATAAGCAAGTCAACAAGAGGAATAAATTAGATATGAAACCTTTTGCAATGGGGAGCTATCAGTTAATTTGAAAGCAAGAGCAGGAAAGGGCAAGAGTAAAATCAGAAACTGGACCTAGACTTATCAATGGCCATTCAGTTTATCTGGACTGTGTTTAACAGGGTTCCAGCCCAACTGGTTTCTAATACATTTATGGATAGAAACAATGTTCTAGTAAAGCAATTACAGAAAAATATTTAGCCAGAAGAACATGTCATATGATATATATAAATGTTGAAACATAGAGGTCTCCACCACTATTTGAAAGCCATCTCAAATAAAGCCTTTGAACTTACTTCTCTTTAGAAGTTTCATACTTGGCACCCTTGGGAAAATCATATCATGTATCATATCTTTAGAGTTTTACTGAACATGGGATCTATACATTGAACAATCAATCAAAGACATTGTAGATGGATGACAGAAAACCCTATCACCATAAACAGAACTCAAAAGAACTGTGAAAAGAAGAGAAAGAAGAAAGTTTTGGTTTCCAAGATCAGTTCAGATTTCCAGTGGGCAACTCAGGCAGCACGGTGGCATCCATTCTAGGGTAGATGCTTGCACATGATAGATTTGCTTTTAATTGATTTAAAAAGAAGGTGCAATCTGCTTGTAAAGTAAATCTTAAAAAGTGAAACAACTCTCTGTTCAGTGCTCTGTTGCATATTTGAACTTCTGCATGTTGCTCTTTGGGTTTTTACCAGTCAGAATACAAGGGTTCACATTTTCAGCTGTGAGTATACAAAGTGTGCATATACTTGAAATGATTTTTGTCTTGAAGAATTGTTGAGTTCCTACTAAAAGGTGTCCCATTTCTCTTCTGTATAAAGAGAAATCTCTATTCAAATCTCTGCAACTTCAAATTTAGCTGTAGACAGCATTACTTCCAATGTTGCATGTAACTAAAAAAGACTATTACAAGATTTTAATTGTGTCCTTGGCAATACTGATATTTATGCTGTATTTACTGTCAGGTGCAAGAACAGTTCGGAGTATATAGAAAGGACACTCAGAAAATGTCTTTGCATTGCTGCAACTATTCTTAAAAGGCAAATTTTTAAGCATCCAGATCATTGCAGAAGGTTAAGTCCTATTTTCAAAACAACTTCACAGAGAATAGAGCATAACGGCTACTGCTCAGAAAGGTTTTTTAAAAAAATTTTTTTTTCATTCTCTTATTCTGCTCTGAGAGGTCCACAGGCAGGACCTACTGACATTGGGAGGAGTCTGCTAAGTAGGTACAATAAACTGTTGAGAGTCCAGGGACTGCCAGTTTTAGCCCTCACTCCATATTCCAGATAATTTTGTACAATACCCATATTTAAGAATGAACTACGTTAGCGCAGCCAAGCAACAAGTCCAACTGATTATCTGAAAGTGCAAGCTGAACCTCATTTCTCAATTAATGGTCAGCAAAAGTTTGAAAAAGAACAGATTAGTTTACTCTAAAAAGTTAGTGTTACGGTAATTTATACTCAAGCCAAAATTAAGGCAGTGAAAAGAAAAGAGATATAGTACACAGAAGTCCTTAAGTGCTCTGTGGGCTTGTTCCTGGATGGAGCTGCTGGGCACACCCAGCATTAAACCACTGGCATGCAGAGCTCTGTGTGAGGATTAACAGCACTGAGCACACACAGCTGTGCCTATCTGGAAAAATTGTTTTAGATTTTTATTTTGGTAGCAAGCCAGCAGTGGCCAGGTTTCTCGAGAGTAGCCTGAATTGTCATCCACAGATGTATCGGGATAAGGAGAGAGAAGGCTGATCACTGCAAAAAAAGTAATTTGATTTGCTGCTGTAATCCTACTCAACAACATTCTCTGAGGGACTCGACCGGTGTATCTACCTGCTCACATTTGGAGCACTGCTACTTAGTGGGGTTTAGGAGCTCAGCTCTCGGGCACTGCACTACTGGTCTGATTTGGACCAAAGCTGGCTGGTCTCCTGACAGGTCAGGGGGTGGGCACGGCAGGGACTGCAACTGCCTGCACTCAGCCATGGCAATACACCTTTAGAAGAACGTAGCATTTGCTACCGTCAGCTTTAGAAGCAG
>VXBW01008487.1:1072043-1168897 GCA_013400375.1 Thinocorus orbignyianus | reverse complement strand
CCCGAAAAATAGCTTTAGCTTTAGCTGCAGCTAAAACGTAATTTCAAGCATCGCTGGTGTGTTGTCATGTATATCACTGTTTGTAGAGTCCAACCGAAATTCTCTATTTTTAGCCCTTCAGCTACTTTGAGATAAAATTCCTCCAGATAGGAGTAGCTGTATAGGGCAGATAACATACAACCCTGAAACCACAGATGACCTCATGCAACTGCAAAGAAAGAAGGGTCTGTTACTTAAAACAAGGCTAAAATTTAACCCACCTATACTAAAATTAAACAGGGAGTGTTTTACAGTCCCATTACAAGACATAAAACAACAGTCACTATAAATTCACAGCGTACTTACTTGTAAGGATGTAAAAAGAGTAATTAATAACCCCCAAACAGCTTATCTCTGAGCCAGTACAACACCAAAGCTTTCCCAGGCTGGTTGGAGGTTTTAAAAAAGCACTGAGAAGTTATTTTAGCTGTCATTTGAGAATTATTTGTCCAAACTGAAAAGTTATTGCTCTTTGTCACAAGTCACAAGGCATTTTTTAGTGTTCCACACTTTCAGTTGACATTACGGAGAGAAAATAAATAAATGTAATCCAAACTTTCTGGAAAGGGCTTCCATGTGTAAGAACGCTTACCAACCATAGGTCTGAGTGAGCACTCTACAGTGATTTTTCCTTGTGCAGAAACACCTTCCTATATTCTACTTCACCCTTTCTGTGTGTCACCTTCACAGCAAAAATCACCTGTTCCTCTTAAAATGCCATTTATTTCCAACAGACTGAATCCAGTTCTGTGTACTATCATTCTAGTTTATCTTCAGCATTTAAAGACAAATGTGTAAGAAACGGATATGTCACAAGTGAATCAATACCGATCAGGGTGCTCAATTCTCCTCCTTTGGGACATGTTGCTCACAGCTCTTCTTGTTTGTTTGCAAAATATTTGACAGATATTTCTTCAGAACAAATCCTTCATGAGGTTATGACATACACTCAGAAAGCTCTTTTCCTCAAGAAAAATTTTCAGTCCTTAAAGAGTAGTTCACTTGGACAAACCATTTAGACAGATGAGTGAAATAAACCTAAGGTAAAGAAATTCTTTCACCCCCTCACCAAGTCACTATAAGGGATCAGTAAAGGATTCGAGCCATTTCTCTTAACTCCCCCTTTCTTTCCTTAATACCAACACAGGCAAACCTATAAATTTTAACAATGACATATCCTCTGCCATCTAATTTTGCAAGCACAACCAGCACTGAGAAATAAAGGGTTACAACACATTTAACTGTTAATTTGAGATTATACAAGAAGTCTGATTTTTGCTGGCTTCACGTCACTTGAAAGGAGAAACTCCATTTGTCATAAAGGAATGAAAACCAGGACAGAACAACGTTTGCTATCGCTCTCTCTAAGGAATTGTAGGTGGAGTTATACAAACAACAGAGCAACGATCAAAGGGAAATCTTAGGGACCATAATATACTGAGGTATTAAAGGAACAGAACCTTTTATCTATTGTGGAAGAAGGAAGTAGAGCATTGAGACATGTAATATATAGAATTAAAAATAAAAACCCAAGCAAGCCCCAGAAGAGATCAAAATTAATTGAAGCTTGTTTTTTCTTATTCTGTTAAACTGGCAAGAAAGAACCAAAAATGCAATCTCCCACAAAAATTATGCTCCATCACCTGAAAAAGCCAGGCATTCAACTCTATTTCAAGTAGAATTTTCCCCCATGTCCTATGAAACAAGCACTGTTTGATTACAGACCACATCCTCATTCACTGCCAGTCTAACTGAGGCTTACCTTGTCCTCCACTCTGTTCAGCCTGGCACCAATCGTGTTATTCCCCCGATCTTTGCTTTTTTCTGTGGAACAAGAAACATTTTTAAATTAATATATGGAGGTATAACAAAATAGCAGCAAGCCACAATAGGGTGTGTTTAACTAGCCCACCAACGCAGTGTAACTGAACACCTTTGCCAGGCTGGTAGTTCTATTCCTTAAAAGCAGCTTTTTGTTTCTTTTTATAGCATTAGCCCACACTATGGCTTTTAATAGCCCTTAAGTTTAAGGCACTTTCAACCTTAGTTTTATGCTTTAACCTGGGAGAATAAAACTTCCTCCAATTTAGTTAATGTTTTAATTGCCATTTAAAAACAATCTGCAGTATACAAAAGAATCTACAGCAAACTTGAACAATGCATTTGATAACATTTTTATCTTTTTTACTAGAATAAACTGTATAGAAACATGAGTTCAAAAATGACAGTAACAAAGAGCTTTCATTAGCCAGACTTGTCACAAACTTAGTCCTTTGTGCTCCTTTCCCAGTTTCTTTTCAAATCTATCAAAGCTCTACATGAATATTACTGACTTTATAGAAAACATGTAATCATAAGACAGCATTTTATTCAAAATATGGAGAGTCTCAGGGACAAGAGGGCCAACATTTTAAAAACTTCTGTGAAACGTTGAATACCCAAGTAAGAACAACCCTATTTTTAAAATGTTGATGACTAAATATTATTGTGGATGCCTAAATTCACACCACAACTGGTTGGTACAATTTAAAAATTTGGCAACAAAATAAAAAGTATTTTAACTAGTGATTTCCTTTAATTATATCTTCATCAGATTAACTTTTGACACATCCTTTGTATTTACTTACCTGAGACAGAGATAAAAAGAGATGGCTTCCCTATGGATTGGTCCAACCTATAAACCAAAGAGAATGATTTTTAGTTTCTATCAGCCTGAACTAGTATCTTCACTTTCTCTAGCTGGACCAGAAAGACTTCAGCACAAACAAGCAAAATGAAGTTTAAATAGTTCTGGTTTGTACTTTAAGTGAAGCAGCTGCTTTGGGCTAAGAATAGCTTGAAATTAAANCTGGAGTTAAATCCACATCCACAAAAGTCTATAGGAATATACATAGATTTGGGTTCTGCCTCTGTGATGTGCAAGTCACAGATCCTGTGCTGACAGCAGACATTCATAAGCAGAAGCATCCGAAAGTTTAAAAAAAATGTTCAGGGTTTCTTCCCTTCCTGCTTTAGCACAAACTTTCTGACAACTGCACACCAGCTTTCTGCTGCAAGGAGCATACAAATGATCATGGAGAAAGATACGTCAGAAGAACTCTGCTTATTCCTATGGCATGGGAAGTATCATGTAATTTCTTGCTGTAGCAGCAGTGTCCAAATAATTTGAGAAGGCAATGGCTCATTTTAAAATGACTTAAAGGAGATTTTTCAAATGCACAAAAGGTGCTTAGATGCTAACACTAGCCTGCTCCTCTGAAAATCTCTCCTTCAGAAGTCTAAGATTCAAAACTAATTCACAAACCAAATGGGTTGTAACTGTTTAAAACATGTAGTCACCTTAAAAACCAGGTGATATTGACATACTTTATATATTGCTTAGCTCAGGAAGGGTTTAATTGTATGCTGAAAGTATACCATGTCCTTTACAGGAAAGACAACGCCAATCTCAGAGAGCAAAAATNCAGTTCTGTGCACTATCATTCTAGTTTATCTTCAGCATTTAAAGACAAATGTGTAAGAAACGGATATGTCACAAGTGAATCAATACCGATCAGGGTGCTCAATTCTCCTCCTTTGGGACATGTTGCTCACAGCTCTTCTTGTTTGTTTGCAAAATATTTGACAGATATTTCTTCAGAACAAATCCTTCATGAGGTTATGACATACACTCAGAAAGCTCTTTTCCTCAAGAAAAATTTTCAGTCCTTAAAGAGTAGTTCACTTGGACAAACCATTTAGACAGATGAGTGAAATAAACCTAAGGTAAAGAAATTCTTTCACCCCCTCACCAAGTCACTATAAGGGATCAGTAAAGGATTCGAGCCATTTCTCTTAACTCCCCCTTTCTTTCCTTAATACCAACACAGGCAAACCTATAAATTTTAACAATGACATATCCTCTGCCATCTAATTTTGCAAGCACAACCAGCACTGAGAAATAAAGGGTTACAACACATTTAACTGTTAATTTGAGATTATACAAGAAGTCTGATTTTTGCTGGCTTCACGTCACTTGAAAGGAGAAACTCCATTTGTCATAAAGGAATGAAAACCAGGACAGAACAACGTTTGCTATCGCTCTCTCTAAGGAATTGTAGGTGGAGTTATACAAACAACAGAGCAACGATCAAAGGGAAATCTTAGGGACCATAATATACTGAGGTATTAAAGGAACAGAACCTTTTATCTATTGTGGAAGAAGGAAGTAGAGCATTGAGACATGTAATATATAGAATTAAAAATAAAAACCCAAGCAAGCCCCAGAAGAGATCAAAATTAATTGAAGCTTGTTTTTTCTTATTCTGTTAAACTGGCAAGAAAGAACCAAAAATGCAATCTCCCACAAAAATTATGCTCCATCACCTGAAAAAGCCAGGCATTCAACTCTATTTCAAGTAGAATTTTCCCCCATGTCCTATGAAACAAGCACTGTTTGATTACAGACCACATCCTCATTCACTGCCAGTCTAACTGAGGCTTACCTTGTCCTCCACTCTGTTCAGCCTGGCACCAATCGTGTTATTCCCCCGATCTTTGCTTTTTTCTGTGGAACAAGAAACATTTTTAAATTAATATATGGAGGTATAACAAAATAGCAGCAAGCCACAATAGGGTGTGTTTAACTAGCCCACCAACGCAGTGTAACTGAACACCTTTGCCAGGCTGGTAGTTCTATTCCTTAAAAGCAGCTTTTTGTTTCTTTTTATAGCATTAGCCCACACTATGGCTTTTAATAGCCCTTAAGTTTAAGGCACTTTCAACCTTAGTTTTATGCTTTAACCTGGGAGAATAAAACTTCCTCCAATTTAGTTAATGTTTTAATTGCCATTTAAAAACAATCTGCAGTATACAAAAGAATCTACAGCAAACTTGAACAATGCATTTGATAACATTTTTATCTTTTTTACTAGAATAAACTGTATAGAAACATGAGTTCAAAAATGACAGTAACAAAGAGCTTTCATTAGCCAGACTTGTCACAAACTTAGTCCTTTGTGCTCCTTTCCCAGTTTCTTTTCAAATCTATCAAAGCTCTACATGAATATTACTGACTTTATAGAAAACATGTAATCATAAGACAGCATTTTATTCAAAATATGGAGAGTCTCAGGGACAAGAGGGCCAACATTTTAAAAACTTCTGTGAAACGTTGAATACCCAAGTAAGAACAACCCTATTTTTAAAATGTTGATGACTAAATATTATTGTGGATGCCTAAATTCACACCACAACTGGTTGGTACAATTTAAAAATTTGGCAACAAAATAAAAAGTATTTTAACTAGTGATTTCCTTTAATTATATCTTCATCAGATTAACTTTTGACACATCCTTTGTATTTACTTACCTGAGACAGAGATAAAAAGAGATGGCTTCCCTATGGATTGGTCCAACCTATAAACCAAAGAGAATGATTTTTAGTTTCTATCAGCCTGAACTAGTATCTTCACTTTCTCTAGCTGGACCAGAAAGACTTCAGCACAAACAAGCAAAATGAAGTTTAAATAGTTCTGGTTTGTACTTTAAGTGAAGCAGCTGCTTTGGGCTAAGAATAGCTTGAAATTAAAAAAATAATAGCAAAATGGGATTAAATTTAGATTGGGCTTTACCTTCTTTAACCAGTGTAAATTTTACCATGCTTGTTGCCTTTCCACATGAATAGCATTATTGCCTCTTTTTCTTCTTCTGCAGTCTACTTGCTGCTTCTATCTGTTGTCTCTTAGTTTGCTCTTAGGTGCAATTCTACCAAAGCAGGTGACAGTATTTCACTCGGTATGTATAATACAGCCCCAGACATACAGGAATTAAAGTGTATAGTCACAGCTAGCAGGGACTGAGGCAGTACATGGAAGTAAAATGAAAACTATAAGTCCCGATCATCAGATTTCTAAGCTCTTTGCCTTTTCTCTCCTGCGTGAAAAGAAAACTTTACTTGAATGCCAGTTTATACTCTGTAACTTTGCACAGTGCTACCAGTATGGCACCTGTAACCCTGCCAGTTTCTGATCCCTGGCCTAAGTCACTAATTTATTTACAAACATCCCTCTGCTGGTGTTTATGGATACAGGCACAACTTTGTTGACATACCTCCTCTGTAACTCCTTGATTCGCACCATCAGGTTGAGGTGGCCCTGTGAATACTGCTCAATAACATCTCGGACATCATAAGGCTTTCTAGCTTGCTGTAAAATAAAATAAAAAAAAACAACAAACATGTCTTTAAGCCACAAGGATGTAGGACAGTCTATGGTAATGCAGATTTTTTTTCAAGAGTACACAGTACATTCTTGTAGCCCCTTTTAATGCTGTGTAAATATTTGAGAGACTTTGATTGTTGCCACGATCACATATCTTTTGTGGAATAATTATGACAGTTCTGATTTCATCCACCTTCTTGTTACTGCAGGTCTACATGCCTTTCAAGAGATTATTCACCAAACTTGAGGCCAAAAGTACTTGGCGCCAAAGTCTGCTCAGAAGTTTGTGGTCACTCTGATTTCTTCTGGAAATAAAGTTCATACTTCTCAGCCACCAAACAGTAAAGAGGTCTTTCACAGACACAGGCCCTTATTCTCAGTCAGCAGCAAGACAGCTGGACTTCTCAGTTCAGCTTTTACCATGGGAAGGTTAAAACAGAGTCCTGGATAAAAGCTCATGACAGATTTCCTATTCCAGAAAGACTGACTGAGCTTTAAAATCTACTGGGAAATAGTGGAAAAATATTGTTGCAAGGAATGACCAGGGAGAGAGCCCCTTGTCTGTAATTTGTGCTTTACATGGGAGCTATTAGCAATAAAAACACTTTTGTGTAGTATTAAAGACCATAATTTTAACCAATAAACACCAAGACTAACTAGAAAGCAAGTGAATGAACTTGTTGAAGCGTAGGGATGAATTAAAAATATCTTAATCCTACATCCAATACAATAATGCTCTAAAACAACAGAGAAGAGGAGTAGGTTGTAAACTTCACACATTAGACTAAACAGTAACACCTGAATTTATGATTTTGTAGAAAACTTACTTAAATATGTTAGTCAAATCAGTCAAAAAATACAGTAAACATAAATGGTATGCCAAGCAGGTCAAGGGAGGTGGTTCCATCCTTCTACTCCGCCCTAGTGAGACCCCATCTGAAGTACTGTGTCCAGCTCTGGAGTCCTCAGTACAAGAAAAATATGGACCTGTTGGAATGGGTCCAGAGGAGGGCCACAAAAATGGTCAGAGGGCTGGAGCACCTATCCTATGAGGACAGGCTCAGGGTTGTTCAGCCTGGAAAAGCAAAAGCTCTGGGGAGACTTCGTAGCAGCTTCCCGGTACTTAAAGGGGGCCTACAGGAAGGTGCTGTAGGTTTTCCTCAGTTCTATGCCACAAGTACCTTCTGTTTTAAGTCAAGGAAAAACAGGATACAATAAAAAAATCATGCTGTAGCACCTTAATGTAGTCCTCTGGACGTACCTGAGAAGTAGGTCCCACATTTCAGGAATCATTACTTTAATAATATCACTTCATGAAACAAATTATATTTCAGTCTATCAGATTCCCCAAAGCCAACTGCAAACCTTGGGTGAATATGAGATATTCTCTAGTGGAAGGATAAACAGGATAGGGAATTTCTTCAGTCTTACCCAAGAGCACATGGAATTCCCAAGAAGCTAAACTGCATGCACGCATGTAAATCATAACTAACATCAACAAAGAAAAAAAATGATTCAACTATGGCATAAGCCCATAAGTCTTTCCATGGACTAGTATAGCAAACATGATGATATAAAAAGAAAAAGAATTCTAGCATTATTTTTGTACTATAAATAAGCAAGAGAGATATTTGCAAGGTCAGCTTGAATACTCAGGTTTAGAAAAGCTGTTCAGTAAGAACAAAAATGCAGAGCTTTCTCCTACCATCCTTGTACTCTGTTACAGGTGTCTGACAGTAGAAAGAGTAGGTGTTGTCCCTGCCTGCTTTTCATTTACTCGGCTGCTTCTTTCTCTTTAAAACAATAATTGAAAACCTGGAGTAAATAAAATTTATGAATGAAGGTTAATTTCTGAGTAGGATAGGGTATTTAATAGTTGGTACTGATTATTCTCTAATTACTTCCTACTGAAAGATCATCTTTCAAGAGAAAACACTCTTGATGTTGACAACATGTTAGTTTTATAAAAGGAAAAAAGCCTGCAGCAAGCAATGGATAAGTGCTGAAGACACAAAAGTAAAAGTCAGCCCTTAAATTTGCTCACTTCATTTTGTCCCTCTGCTAACTAATCAATACTGATGGCAAAAAATGAGTTAAAATTTTCCTCATCATATATGAAAGTTTGCAAAAGGTGCAAAAACCAATGTCAGACATTAGAAGTGGATCACTGGCCATTGCTGTCCCTTTGTAAGAGCCTGTGTAGGGAGGTAAACCCGGGAAAGGGAGAGAGGAATGTTTGCAAGGCGAATTTCTGGGAAGTGTAACCAAATAGCAGTCAAATAAAGCTGGTAGAACATCCCTTGAAGCACAGGACACTCTGAACTGCACTGTTTGGTACAGCCCGGTATGGAGATCAGAAAAGATTATCCACACAATTCATGATTCATACCATGACAAATGAATTCCATAAGATGATGAATTGTAAGACTATAAATGCAAGATTTTCCAGTGAAATTGTAACAAACCAGGCAACAGTTACTCATGTCTTCAGTGGAATCACAACCTGTATTTTTAGTTTATGCTATGTATAGAATATTTGCCATGGTGAAAAACATAACACAAAGTTAAAAACATATTTTAGAAGGAAACTGATTTACACAACAGGAAGAATTTACATGGAAAGAGTGAAAAAATAGATTTCAAAACGACAATGGGAAATCAGATCAAATCCCTGGTCTCTGGGTCTGTGACGGATGTCACAGTTGTATCCATGTGTGCAAGTCTTCAGACATGTAAAAACATTCCTAATCAGAAGACAAAGGTTATTTACTTATGAATCCAGCCAATGGAATAACTAAGTATGGTGATTTTTCCTTCTGAAATTCAGTTTTAAGGTTAGACTGTGCCAAAGACATCTGATTTATAACTAACATATGAAACTCATTTTTGGTAGGTGGGATGAACAAAGCCTAGAAAACCATTAATTTCTACATACTGTTTTCCCCTAAACCCACAGAAAGCTTCCTTAACCACGAGCCATTCACCTTAACTGATCCACAGGACTTGCAGTGACTACCGCTAGAACATGATCTTTCCTACACAATTTGAAACAGTCCTATAGACTTTATGAGAGCATAAACACATCCATAAAAAAGGTATTAATTCTTTATAATATTATGCTGAGTGCTTACATGGACATCATCATATGGACTATATTCAGACCTGGACTTTAAAATAGAGTATAAATTTCTCTCCTTTTAAAGAGGAAAGGATGGCCAAGCGTGATGCTTCACAAAGAATTGCTTTTCACGTCCTTTGAAATATCTTTGTTTCCCTGTTTAGCTTGTCTTTATTTATTTTATTTATTTATTTAAACAGGAAGGTTCTTCTTTCTAATTGACTTTTGTCCTTGTGGTGCCATCACCCCCTGTTGTAAATTGAGCTCTTAAAAACATGTATCTAGGCAAACTTAGGCATGCAGGTGTATCCTGCAAACAGCTGGTATAGTTTAAGAACCATGCTGGGTTCATGCTGGGACCTATTTTGCAAAATTTTCCTCTTCCTCTCCTTCTTCCTATGCTTCCCCTCCCTAAAGCTTCAGAGACATCTCTAAAAAATACTCCTTTTAAGTGCTGGCCTTGCAATTACTTATGTTCCAGCTAATTTTAAGCATGAATAGTCCAATGGACTTCAGCTGAAATTTGGCTTGCTCTTTTTCTTTTTTTTCAACAGCTATAGGAAAAAAGGAGCCCTGATTTTTCTTTTAGGAAGATACATTCCACATAAACAAAAAAGCTTAGGAGGCAAATATCTACCAGAAAACAGCTATGCAGGCCTCTCAGATGCAGAAAGATACATATTAAAAATGCATGTTATACTTTAATTTCAGATATTGCATCGGACTGCTTATTAGAAACTGCATAGTCACTACTTGGCACATGTTTAAACATTTTAGTTTCTTATGACTATTTTATGTGCATACAATAGAACAAAGCAGATTTACAACATACTTTTGAGGAAAGAATAATGACAGTGATTATCTCTTAATTACAGGAGAGATTTTCAAAAGCACCTTGAATTTCAAGGTGACTTTGTGCATTAAGTTACTTAGGTGCTTTTGAAAACTGTACCTTTGGTGCTCTCCAAATTTTTAAACTCAGTCATAACCCTGTGCTCAGAAATTATGGAGAAGTATCAGATATCCCCGATATGTTCCTACTGGGACATTCTGCATCTGACAAGCAGCAGCATATCACTTGTATGCAGGAGTGACTTTAGATACATTTCACTTCAGCCTAACTGACATTTTTAGTTCTTTAGTAACAGCTAGTATTGATAGCTCAGGAAGAAGAAAGACTACTAAAGAAGGATGAGAGACAAGCCTGTTGAAGGACTTTGTAGATGGCCAAGACCAAGTCTTTCGCAGATGCAAAAGTAAGAGTACAACTGAGAAGCCAGATTAGAAATCGGGATACCGAGTACAAACAAATTTTACGTATGAACTGAATAGTCCCATTCTATTCAGTCAAATGGTTTTTCAGCTTCTATCAAATCACCTGCCACAGGGGAGTTTCATTTATTTGCCAGGTGGATAATGTTGCACACAGTGTTCAGGCATTTTCAAAATCTGTTTTTGACAAATACCACTTGGGAGGTAGATATAGAATGTGTAGATTTCTTGTTTCTAAGCAGTTTAGTTAATATTGTGGCAAATATTTTACGATCTAAATTTATGAGAACAATGGTTCAGCAATTATCACAGAGCAAAGGATCACAATCAGGTTTTAGAATGAGAATAAATTAAAGTTTAATGGAACTGGCCACATCTAGGCAGCTTTTCACAGAATAGCAGTGGACACATCACTGGGTCGGGCCATGTCCCTTGCCAAGTTACAAGTGCTGGACAGCAAGTGTTAAGGAGCTTCTCAACAAAATTACTATATAATTTATTTTCAAGTAGTCCAGACTTTGTGTCTTTCTTAATTTTAGTCCAATAAGTTAACAGGTGAAGTGCGCTATTAGAAACTGCCTATGCTAGTAGAAACTCTCTAAAAGCACTCTTTCCAAAAAAACCCAACCCTGGAAAATGGAGATTTCAGCCTAAACAGTGACAGGCTGAATACAGTATACATAACTGAAACAGATTTCTGCGAAGCTCAGGCAAACTTAACCATGAATTAGCTCACGAATTTTAGTAAAAATAAAAAGATTAAAAGTAGGAAATTGCTAAGGAATTCTGCCAGCGCTGCTAAATTTCTATGAGGAAGTCAGAATTATGGTTTTGAAGTAGCAGCAAGCATCACCTTACAGAAACAACGATCTT
Organism: Thinocorus orbignyianus; assembly: GCA_013400375.1. Lineage (NCBI taxonomy): Eukaryota > Metazoa > Chordata > Aves > Ciconiiformes > Thinocoridae > Thinocorus > Thinocorus orbignyianus. The sequence goes on along the minus strand of VXBW01008487.1, from coordinate 1,157,396 downwards.
TTTGAACAGTTAGTCGTCATCGTCATCATAATCTTTCTGTTCCTAAACTTGTGCCCTTCAAATTTGAAGGAAAAAGGATGCCCTCTCTTTTTTGGGGGTCCAGATTAAGGGCAGAAATGCTTCTCTTAGTCTATTGTAAGCAGTAGTGGCAAAGTCATATATGAAAATGGATGTGGGCAGTTAAGACCCTCTCTTTCTTTACATTTCCAGTTGTGAAACCTGTTTTCTAGAGATTGTAATTTATTAATTGATTTTATATAGAGTAATGTATTTCTTACATATATATATATATGCATATATTCACCTGGTTTAAATCAAGCTGAAGGCTGTTGACAAGTTTTTTTAGAGGATTAATGAAATTGATTTAGAAACCACATGCTTAGAAAGTTTGCAGTCTGAATTTTTTATTCAGATCTGGCAACGGGGTTAATTAGCTACTGTTAAATGCTTATGGTATCACAATATCACAGCAAGCGAAGTGGCACAAAGGAAATGTGTGTCAGTGAAGGCTGGAGAAGTAAAGAGCAATGATATCTCACAAGCTGGGAAGGAGGTCTCCTACCTACGCAGAGGGGGGAAGGCAAAAAGGAGAAACTTTCCAATATGCTAACAAATTTCCACCCCGGTTTCTTATCAGGACTTCATTATCATTGAATAAGAGACAGAAACAAGGCTGAGGTAGTATTTTTATCTCTAATCCTACTGACTCAGCATGACAGTAACATACAGCTCAGAATTAATGGAGACATATGAGAATGTTTGCACTGCGAGAAAGAGACAGTGATAACAGAGGGTTAAGGGTCAAGTCCATTAGCAGAAAATAACATTTAACATTTTAATTCAGACTGTATTTCAGGAGTTTATCCTATTTCCACTGCATCCACAGTTGACTAACCTCCTGCTGAACAACCACGCTATTGAAGGAGGGAGAGAATAGTGGGTGTAGCTCACCATTACTGAAATGAATTGTGTTTGTCTCTCTTAAGTTTCTAAAAGAAACAATGAATCAGGAGAATAAAAGGGTTTACTTAGAAAAGGAGCTTTTTATTCACAACTCACCTGAAACTTTTTCTTTGCCACAAAATACTGCATCCTACGAATCACCTTAATTGCAGCACGGTGATGTTCTCGCAGCCTGTGGGAAAAATGAGGAAGGTGAGCGGGATGAAAGAGCATCTCCATCCAGACAATAAATATAACAGTCTGCAGTAAATGCTTCACTAACATGTGAATGTGTAATGTAAGTAGTTGTGATTCAGTCTGGGAGCACAACACATTGTTTTGTTGACCTTCCCCACTTTTCAAGAAGGTTATAAAAATCCAGGATTTTATCTGACCTAAGCTAGTTTGGTGTGCTTCACTGTAACAAGAGTTGTCCACAAAACCCCATCCTATGTCTAAGCAAACCTCCACCCTTCTTTCCCAGATTTGTTTCCACAAAAAAAAAAAAAAAAGAAAAAAAAGAAAAAAGCAATAGCTATCAAGTTTCTGTGTATTCAGCCATGCACAGCTTTTATACAGTCTCTCTAGGAATTCAGCTTTTGGGGGGCTTTGTGGTTTCTTTGTGTTGTTTTTTATCCTTCCCCCCTCCTCTGCAATTCCTGTTCAATACATCTCTTCACTTACACGAATTTACTTTTTAAAAATTATTTTAAAAAAACACTTCACAGATTTTTGACTCGTTGACTGCTAAACAATCCAAATGATCTTGTGGTAGCTGCATGCAATATCTACATACACAGTTATCCCAAAACCAAACTCTGAGTGCACATAAAGTCACACCAAATAATCTGAAAGGTCTTTAAACAAATATATCCCCTTCTTCATGCACATGTGTATGAACTGAAAACAGAATTACAGCTTTGGGGTTTTGGTATCTATAGCATACCAAACTGTATCACCCAAGTTTCTCAATTAAATATACCTGGAATTTTAGTGAGTATTCATGTATTTCCTATTTCTTCAGGATACTCCCAGCAAACAGAAGTTCTACATGTGGAAACGATGGATTTCTGTCCCTGAACAGCATGGCAAGTGTCGCTGGGGTGTTCCCCTTCTGAAAACTCACATCTCCCAAGTGATTTCTTTCCACTACAAAAATTGTTCAGATGTAGCAATGACAGAAAAGATTGCTTTCTCTGGACACAGTGCAAAATAGGGTCACTTTTCAAACAAATAATGTATAGCTTTTCACTGCAGGTCTAGAGATCACTAAGACTGTAAATGCATTCATATAAAATCACTGTCCCTCGATAATTATGCACTGATCCGTAAATCTGCAGTAGGGAGGCCCTTTCTTCTCAACACCCTACTGAGGAGCCTCAGAGAGGCTCTCTCTAGGTCCCTCCTCCTGCAGATCGGACTGCAAGATCATGGTTCATGTTATAAAAATGGAGATTTGCTCCTCCTAACTGGGGTGGTTGCCTGTTTGGATTGAGTCCCAATAAGCAGAGTTATTCTAACGCTAGTTCATGGTATCCCTGCTCTGCGAGCCCCTGCTGCATTGCTCTGCTTCTAGGGACAAGGACAACTTCCCCGAAGAACAAAGGAAATAAAGTGTTCAGGGTTTTTAAAGTTCTGCTTCACAGAAATGAGAACCAAAAAGATAAATGCTGCTAGCTTTGCTGTTAAATATCAAAGGTGTGAAATAGTACCTCTCATCCAGCTATACACTGAATACATAAACGAACACAAAAACATCTTATGACAAATAGAAATAAAATTCAACAGCAGTAAAACTGCTTTTGGTTTATGCATCATTTCCTCTAGGGTGTTATTCACAGTCTATTATTTCTGAGTAGAATATTTTTCTTCAGGACAGGCAGTCACTAGTAAAGCACACCAAATCCCTCATTCTCTATCCAGATGATAAGTCTCATCTATAAGCAAGATATCCCAATAATAAAAATGATATTCATCATTCAGCAAAACCCAAAAGCTATTCCATCAAAATCATTTTCCAATGCAGCTATTTTACACCAGTCAGTGTTCAGTGCTAACATGAACTTCCATGCCAGGAGTGAAAGTTAATAATCTCATTTTATTCCTTCCCATTTCCAGCTCCAGTAGGAAACCTTACAGTAAGCTTGTTTCTGCTTATGCTGTAAAATCTACTTCTGTACAACAAGCTGTCCTGATTCCCCAAGATTAAATGCTTCTGCGATGAGGGAAGGGAATAAAGGATTTAATTAGTAGCCAAGGTTATGATTCATGGTTGTTTGATCTCTTTTGCAAACTGGTAACAAATGCTTTAGTAAACTGAGAGCTTAACCATTAACCGGTAATATTTGTTTGTTCAGCCCCTTGTGACATCTCTGAATTCTGGTTACAGAATAGCTGTCTGCAACCTCTGGGGACACACAGCATGCTCAGGTGCCAGATAGCCACTCAATACATTACCATCTCCACAGCAATAGTTTCAGGAATATGTTTTTTTCTTTTTTAAGAGTGTGGTGGGAGATTACATCATCTGAGCATGCTTACAGCCAGCGGCGGCATACCTTTGCTGCGCGTGCATCCCCGCAGCCAGCCAGAGATGCCCTTTGGAGATGTACTGCCAGGCAGGACCAGACTCCCATGGAAGGGAAACAGTTTTAAGGGACTACTGGGATCCTCCAGAGACCCCACTGGCTGCAGCGTAGCTGTGGCCACTAAGCTCTCTTGCAACTGAAATGACCCATTTTTACACATTCGATTTTGCCTAACTTTGGGTAAAAACTTGTTTGATAAGGGTCAGCAGACAAGATTTTTGCCTTTGTGTTAACAAAGCCATTTTCATCTCTTGAGCTCTCATCAGGCTCTGAGCCTCACCCTCACCACACCCACCAACCTCATGATAACGGATGTCCAAAGGGACTTCCAAACACTACTTGAGTGACTCCAATAGCTGTCAGAGTATTACCTTAAAAAATAAACCGAAGTAGTTTGCACGCCTGTAAAATCAAGCTAAAGATTACTGCCTCCAACACTGGACAACATCTCAGCCTGCACCTTTTTGAAGAAAAATTGTCAAAGCTCTCACTGGCTACCAGCAACTTTCTTTCTCAACATAAACAGAACATCAATATCACCTTCAACGTGGTACATACTCTGTGACATTTCCTGTGGACTCAGAATCAGGTCCTAAAGCCACCAATGAAGCAATAACATTGCTAGAACCCATGTGAATGGTCCAGAAGAGTGAAGGAGTGTATTACAACTCATCAACAACAAAACTTTCCCAGTGCTAATAGAGTAAATAGTTTCATACAAACCTAAATTGCTTGCAGGCCTAAACTAGGTGTGCTTTATTTGCACACTAAAAAAGTAACCTATTGCAGATGTAGTCGCTCCTCAAAGCACAAGAAACAAGGATTAAAAAAAAACCACCCAGCAACCAAACACAATGGATTGAGCATCTACATTACAAAAAAGAGTCTGACACAATAAAATGACTAGAAATCATTAGTTTTCTTCTGCCTCCTTTTATTCTTAGAAGACTTAACCTACAACAAGTCATTTGGAAAAAAACCTGATCTCTTCATTAGTCCATCAGAAATCTGTACTGGAATTTCATGTAATTCAGAACAAAACAAGCATGTCAAAGAACTTCAGGTGATTTTACAAATGCTCTCATTTGGTTGGAAAGTTGTTATACATTTATAAATGCCCCAAACTACTGTAATGGAGCCATTTATACTTTTGACTGCAATATTATTCATTTTTCACATTGCCAAAACCTCAATAGGTTTCCCAAGGTAGGGCTCATTTCCCAATCCTGCCTCACTGACAGCCACAGCAAATGTCACCAGCTTCAGCCAGCACCTGACTGCCTCCTTCCTGCAAGGGGATTTGCAGGGCCACCCCAGAAGACTGCTTTCTGGGATCAAGGCTAACATTTTTGGTTACAAAAAACCCAGTAGCTTTACAAAGAAGGAAGTAAATAGTTGCATGGTTTGGTTGGTTTATGTTTCAAGGAAAAAAAATATAATTTTTTTAAAATTAAGCTTTATAAGATAAATCCCTATTCTGAAATACACAGTTTTTTCATTAAAGAATAAGAAAGGAAAACCAATTACTAATCAGAAATATTTATTGTCCTTACAAAGCTGCTAAATTTTATATCAAGTTCTTAGTAATGTTATTAGAAGTTTGTTGCCATTTTCATTTCAGGATGGTGTTCTACATATTGGTTTAGTGTTAACAGAAATATTAGAGCAACTAGACAGAGGAAAGGCACTTCCATTTAACAAGAATGACAACTAAGTAGGAGAGAGAAACAGATTTATAATATCTTTTACAGAATGCCCATTTCTCAGTAAACCTAATGCTGACTTGAAGTTAAGCTCCGTTTTCAAACATATTTAAATTCTCTGCAGTCATCTAAAATTTCTGACTTAGGACAGGGCTAAGTATTAAGAAAGAAGGCTGAAGTTGGTTTGCCTGAAGTTCTTGGCACTAATCATTATTTAGACTTGAACTTTATCTTTAACACATCAGATTTTAATAATATATTTTGCATGTGAACTGCAATATTTTTTCCATTCAGGCACTGAAAAGCATTCCTTGTCAGAGAATCTGGTGGATGAGATTCAGAGTAACTACATTAACCCACTTCATTAGTGCATTTAAGTCTAATGAAATCTTTCAGCACTAGTCCTCCAGGCGCTTTTGGTATAGAATTTGCTGTGGCTCAAGGTTATTCTTGTCTTTTCACACATTCTGTCATTCCCTGCCCATTACAGCTGATAGGAGTCCCTCCATACTGGGAAACATTTCAGATGCAGCAAATTGGAAGGGATTAGGTTGCATTGCTATGTGTTCTTTAATAGGAAATGCTTGATCACTGTACCAGGAAAAAAATCAGAATCACTGGTTACTTCAAATAATGTAGACTACCCAGCTTTTCCCTTTGTTTGTTGCTAAAGCTCAGCAACTATTGTTTGCCATCATTATGACACATTTATTGGGGCCTCTCAAAATATACCCTGGCTCGTAAATGATTCACAGAAACCATCTTAAGGACAAACCAGTAAAAGCTGCCCAGAAGTGTTAGTAAAGTGTGACAACACTCGAAGAGCAAACCAGTTACAAAATTTTCTTAAATGGACTTCAGCTGAGCTTAGTGTTTACATAAATAGTGTTTACATGAGTAAAGTCTCATAACATTTTCAGTGCGTGAATGTGTTTGTTTTTAATGGACAAACATTCTTTACTAGACCTTGCCACTCTGGACTTCCCAACCATTTTGTGAAAGTAAAGTTAGAAACTAATGACAAGCCAAATGAAATGAATTCAGCTATCCCCCACAGTCCCCACCTCCACAGTCTTCACAGGTTTAAATGTAATAGGAAAAGAAAAATGACAGATACAATATAGAATAAGAATCACAAACAGCAGGCAGACTAGATTTTTGAAACTTCTTTGGTCTTAGCAGTCAAAGGCATTCTAGTAATTGCTGAAGAACAAGTAATCTGATACAAAATATCTGTCCACTGAACTCTTATTCCTGCTTGCAAATTGGTCACAAACAGGTAGAATTTCATCAAATGTATTTGTTCATTTAAGCACTGAATAATTCAATATCAGCAGCAAACTATTTTTATGAAGACATTTGATTAATTATTTCTCTAGTGTTAGGTTAATGATTTCAAGCATTTAATTTAAAAAATACAAGCTGCTTTGACTTAAACTCATTCCTCATAATGTAATTTCTGTTCCCTACTGAGGGGGATGCAGGGGCTGACTCCCCATAGAAGTGTTAGTGATTATAAATTAAAAAATTGCTCTGCAAGAATAGTCTGCAACGGTAATGTCAAATTCACCCTTTTGGTGAACCCTTCAGCCAGTAAGTAACTTGGTTATTATTTACTGAATGTGAACACAACCCCAGGGGAATTATATTAAACTGAATTATCATTTTTAAGATTCTCCTCCCATTATTTATTCTCCTAACTGCCTACAGTTGGTCTTTTTTTTTTTTTTAAATTAAAATATGTAATTTTAAATCCACAGTCATCTTTTAATGGATTTGTATTGTATTTTGAGCAGCTTTCTTGTTTCCATTCTCAAAACTCATGGGCTTAACTCAGAAATCCTTTCATGTAGTTATAGCAATCCTCTTTTCTCCACATATAGTCTGGATTGGTTTGTGAATTTTTAAGGGACATGCAAAAAAGAACAAGTTTAAAAAATAACACTGCCTTTTGAGGATTTTGATGCTTAAATATCTGCAGATAAAAATAAAAACAGTCTACTGTTGTAAGAGCTGTTTTACAAAGGAAAAAAAAAAGTGTAGGTTTTCCATAGGCATGTCACTGGAGCATGGTATATAAATGGGGGAAGCTGTCGGAAAGGTGCAGCCTCCCCCGTGGGGTGGGCAGCTCGGCAACCGCAACTCGCAGCATGACGGGATCTCCCCAGCTCCCAGCTGCATCTCAGCAGAGACATAGCACTGGTGTACAGCTGGAGAAGGGCACATGCACTGCCTTCAGCCCAGCTCTGGGGATTTCCTCCTGCTTCAGGAGCCTTTGTGCAGCTGGTGGGAAACCTGATCAGCTGCATTTGGTGGGTCAGGAAGAATGCTGAGCTCTCCACCTGTGACCTGGGAGAGATGTCCAAGGGGCAGCAGGGAAGCAGGAGGTGGGGGTTCATATGGAAAAGGGAAACATGCTCAAGTGGCTTGACTTGTTTCAGGCACTAACAGCAATTTGAGACTTGAAGCAACTCTGGAAAATGCAGCTCATCAGTCTAGCCCTTTAAAATATGTTCCTATCAAGGCAATCTGAAATGACTATTTAAATGCAGGCCTGAGAAGGGAAAGAACCATTGCTCTCCTGACCAGGAGTTAACACAGATAAGATAATAATTGCCATGTGGATCAGCAAGAGATGGCAGGAGGCACTGAAGTTTTAGGAAGCTGTTTTTCTGATAGGGAACACAAGTCTCACAAGAGACTTGGCTTCATAACTCACCTGAAGTACAAACCCTCTAATATCTCTACTGCTGCACAGTGGCTATACTGCTGTAACTCAAGGTAGATAATTTTACAACTGAATTTTCAAGAACAGCTTTCTGCAAAACATTCAGGTGATACTGGGAGGCTGGACACAGGAGGAGAAAGATAAATGCACCATTAAGAGCAGTTTTCAAGCATGCTGACTCTGCTCCACGTCCAGTTGTCCTCTATTCCCCAGCATAATCTGACAACTGAAACAAAAAAGGGTTTTCAACTAAACAGAAGAGGATCCAGAATAACTACATAGCATAGGACTTTGGACTGCAATGCTCAAATTTGTTCATCTTCTCTTGAGGGAAACGGTCCAACACATAGTACATCTAGAACCAAGACAAATTGCTGTAGCTAGAAAAAAGAACTAATGGTATTCTGGAGCAAACAGATGCAGCATCAGAGACTTCCTTTGTGATCTGCCCACAACAATACTAGTGAGGAACTTCATAATTACTGTAAAAGTTGGTGTTGAAATCAGGCAATAGCATGAGATTTCTTTTACATCCTAAATTACCTTTGCTGTGTATTTTCACCATTCTGCCTTTACTTACATCTGTTACCAGGGTATATGAAGTTGCACAAAGGACATGGGGGGAAAAAAATAGGAAGACAAAATTATTTTTGGAGGAGACTAAAATGGCCTGTAGAGAAAACAGGACAAACATAAAAGCCATATCCCATTTTGTCAGAATTGGCTGTTGTTCCCCAACTTTGGTGGTATCAGTATAAAATACCAATCAATATTGATAACCATATCAAATAACAGTGAACCTTTATCCAGCTCTTTGCTCTCTGTATCTTCCTGAGTCAGAAAGCAGTTGCTTTTTCACATGGTTTCAAGGCTAAGCAATTTGAAAGTAACTAGACACAGATGAGATAAGAGATAAGTAAGTAATAATGTATGGCATTGTCTTACAGACATAGTCTGACACATTAAACTCTTTTCTAAAGAAGCTGAAGACAGAACACAACAGAACAGCAGTTCGGTGCACACAGAAAGCCATGGATATTATTTTGAAGCATCTGGTCAAGAGCAATCTTTTCAGAATAAAAAACCACTTTTTGCACAGATTGTCATTCATGGCTCCGAATTACACAACTGTATACAGGTATAAAGTCAGTGATACTCAGAAGAAATAACCATATTGCTGATGGTTACTTGCCTCCCCATTGTTGGCCTATTAAACTGACAATAACCTTTGAATATTAAACTGGCTGATATTATACTACTTCATTATGCTCAACAAGCTGCTAACACTACACGGTAGCTCTTTGTTGCATTCATCATGGGGAGTTACACGATGACTGCAAACTCAAGGCTGAGTGTGACTTAAATTGCATTGCCCAGAACACACATCAGACACAACCTGCACACAGAAACATCTAATGCCGAATATGAGATGTAAAAGCAGCAAAGTCTTGCTCAACTCATTAAGAATTCTCAATTATTTCTTTCCACTCTTCATAATACATTAATGTTCTAATGTAACGATGTGTAACGATGTGTATCTCACATCTTAATTAAGACTCACCATGTAAGACTGCAGTAAGACCGGGCTTGTGAGGGTGTAAGAGTTTTGAGACAAAAGAAATAAGTTTTTATTAGGTCAACTACTGGTACAGTTCATAGGACATCCCTGGAAAGTCAAAACAATATTGCGCTACTTTTATTTAACCACATACAATGACTTTAGCCAGATACTCCTTCAGTTTTTTCCCCTCATCCCGGTGATATGTGTATTTTTAGATGATGATGAACAGACACAAAAAAAAGTTGGTTTTTATTTGTAAAATCAATCGTAGGCAAGTGGTTAGATTCACTCTTAAACCTTTACAAGCCCAGGCCGTTATATCACAGCAAAATAAGTAAATCAAGAGGGTATCTCAGCTGTTCAAGACAAATGAATGTCATTACGCAGTTGTGACTGATAAAATAAAGCAGCTCTCCTGCTGCAGAGACAATAATTACATCAGGAAAAAATATCTCAAAGAAAAAGGCCATTGACCTGAACAGCAATTCCTCACATCAGCGACAATACTATTTCAGAAATCCTAATATTTTCTATGTTGTTTTCTACTACAGCGACTGGCAAATTCTCCAGCCATTTAACAAAGAAAAAGGGAAGATGGATGGCGCTGCTACAAAACTGTTTCTAAGCATTATATACTGAAATCATACCTTATCGAAAAATACCCCATCATTGCCACAGAAATCAACTGAAAAGGTGAGGCCAAATTCTGTGCTGATTTACACCATAAGATACTAAAAGAGTCTGGAAGCTGATGGTCCCTTAGGTCACCGTGGCTTCTGGCCTGCCATCTCTGCAGGGGCTATGCAGAATGATATAAGTATCTGCTCACAGCTGCACTTTTTAGTGGGTGTATCCTCCCAAAATAAAGTGATAGAAGACTGAAAACATAAGGGTGTTGCTACAGTTCGTGCAAGCTGCAATGGAAAGCATGGCAAATCTTGAACAGACAGCATTAGGACAAGGGGACTTCACATGCCAACACTGTTGCTTCAAAAAAATAAACAGTTATAAATGTAGTTCAAAACTGCAATTTTTGGAACTGGAAGCATTCTCAAGGATTTGTTATTTTACAATGGTGGAGAAACACATGGGATTTCAACTTGTGGAGAACAGCCTTTTCCTATAAATCAGAAAGCGTAATCTGAAACCTAGAAACAGCACAGGGGCTCACATTTATGGATTTAAAACAGATGAAGAGCAAGCGTGCTCTTAACCCTTTCCCCATAATTTCTTTCCAGTACAAAAAGAAAATGGATATGCAAGCACTGAACAGAAATTAACTTGGTAAAAATCAGGAGTAATACAATTCTGTGAACACCAGAAACTTCAGCTCTTTGACTAACTTATCTAAGGACAAAAGCATAGAATTGTCCTAAAGCAAAGCACTGTAAAACAGTTACAGCATAATCCACTATTCGGACTGTTCTTTCATCAACTTCTATTTAAGCAGTTTATCTTGTTGAGATTAGGATCTCTCTTATAGAGCAAGACCTGGCAAACACAGGCCTCTGGTTTTGAATATCAGGCTATATTTCACTGGAAAAAAAGTAACTAGCAGCCTGTCATCTCACCGTAAGGTTACATGCTCCTTAATCAGACAACAGGAGAACTAATACTAACACATTGGTGGTAATTTCTCTTCGGAAATATGTAAGACCATTAAGACAATATAAAGAGCATTTATTTATTGTCTTTTAAAATCCCCAGCATTTTGCCTATCATTTCAGCCTTTCTCATGGCTTACTGGACAAAAAAACTCCAGACCCAGAATAGCCTGTTCAAACTTGGATCATAAGATCCAGCTTTTTATTTATTTTTTTATTCATTTATAAATAAAAAACCACAGCGTAAAAGAATTGATTGGAATATCAGCATTGCCAAGAAGAATTAGTCTATACTTTGTCAGAGTCAGAGTTCCAGTATGTCCAAAAATTCACTCACATACATGACACAACAGCATGATTAAAACCAGAAACATGCTCTGATTGAAATAAAGTATGATGGTACGTCATGTTAAATCTCTACACCAATGTAATATTTTAGAGCAAATCCTAAAGAAACCAACTCGGGACAGCTGAAAGTAGAGGAGAGATAATTTTAAGCTTACTGCAACATCACTCATCTGCACACACAATATTTGCCCATGGGAATCCAACCTCTGTCCCTTTATTGGTTGCAGTTCTGTTAAGTGGTACTTTTGTCTATGTCTCCTGATGAAAAGGTGGGCATTTCTGTACTTAACTGGAAAGGCTGCAATTCACAGGAAAAATGTCTCTAAAGTGGCAATGATGAGTAACTGAATCTTTTTCAAGTGAAGAAGTAGCTACCTGAGAACGTTAGAAAAACACAGTGTGAAAATGAATTCAGTCTTAGCTCCTGGGCACACAGTGGAAGAATCCAAAAAATGAACTCATGACTGAAATTTTGTACTACAATAATCAGAGAGATAACCTAAAAAAATCCTAGTCCATTTTTTAAAAAACTTGCTAAAACTGATTTATGTAATTGCACTTGCAAAGAAAGATTTGAGGAAAACAGTGAGCATAAAAGAGAATTTATGTTATTAACACCATTCTCTCTTATGACCAACATTTGATAGGTCAAATCATGTGTTAGTAAATCTCACTAACCAGAGTAGTCACAACAGCTTTGGTTTTTAAATTGTTTCAAACCAAAGACCGACTTTTTCACAAATTCATTCTTTGTTGAAAATTTAAGATTGGACCCTTAATTGCTTCATATTCATTCTATTATTGCCACTACTTTTTAAAGCCACAGTCCAATTTCACATACAGTCTCCCTTGCTTCATTTTACTCCTGCAGATGCTCAGATCAAGATCTCATCTTTGTATCTTGCGAACCCAAGCTCATATTGACAGACACTTTCAGATGTCCCCACTGGGATTTCCAAAGATGTGTATCTAATTAGGTTGGGATACATAGTTCTGAAAAATCTTATGAGGTACCTAAATAATTGTGACAATCTGCTCTGTTCCATACATGACTAGATGCGCAAATTTTATGAGTGTGACAGAAGAGGTACTTTGCAGCTTGAAGGCTGCTACAAATATGGACTGTATTACGTTTACCGAATTACGTGTTCAAAATGGCTAGCTAGATAAAGCCTTCTTTAAAGCACATCCTGTGGAAAAGCTCCTCTCTAAGGGTATAGAGCTGCTCTGAACCCCTCCATCTCACCAAACCGGATGTAGGACTTGGTGTGCACAAGTCACCTTATTGAAGTCAAGGGGAGAACATGCACCTGGAACTTACACATTTGCTTAGTGCATTGAGGGATCAGAAAACTTTTAAGATAGTAAATATGGATGGTATATTTAGCAGAATTCTAGATACACACTTACTAAGTAGGTTCTTATCTTTTGTGTGGAAAATCTGATTCGAAACATCTGAGTTCTCCCATTCTAGCTAATAGTTAAAGAATATACTGTATTATTACTATTGCAAAAAGACAGGAGAAATTTTATGAGCTGATACACTGAAGACAGAAACTGGCTGGGACTAACTACTCTAGTATGTGAACTCCATTTCTTTCTGTAGCTTCAAAGCATAAGAACAGCTCAGCAACATATTTTTTGGCCTAGAATTACTCTCTAGCAAGTTAGATATGGAAAACACCATGTGTTTTAATTACTTTCTCCCTCTCAATTCAGAAACTGTTAACAAGCCTGTTGTACCTTTCAACTTAAGTACTGTTACACAGAAAAAAATGATTTTGCTTAATATTCCTATCTCATTGTTTAAATATGTGATTATGTTTACAGACTGATTTACAGTCAAGTGCTTCGTTAAAAGTAACACCTCACTTCATAACTTTACAGTTTTGCAACACATATTTCTGCAAAGCAGCATTTCCTCAATAAGGGCAAAAAAATGAGCTCAACAACGCTCAGTGCAAGGGATATCCTATCTCTTGATCCTGACCAGTTTTAGGTGGGCTCTATTTACTCCAGAAATCTTTTCTTCAAGTGTTATCAATATAGTCAAGGAATCCAGTGTTCAAAGAAAAAATATGACCATGCATTTCCCAGTATCAGCACAGAGAGAATTAAATGGAAATCAAGACTAAACTACCAGTGTCTGGAAGAGTGACTACAGTTCAGGATGGACAGTCATTCGAGGAAACATACTAGTAGAGGAATTAAGGAGGACTCAGCATTTGTGTTATACTTGTCTGAGAACCGGGAGATTCCCACCTCAAGATTAACATTGTATGTCATACCACAAAAAAAACATGGCAAATGTTACCTAGAAAAGTGGAGAGGTATCTTGCTTGGCTGTAACATTATAAACTACTGTGATAATTTGCTTTTTTGGAATGTGAGATAAGACATATATAAAATGTATATATTTACACACATCCACACCTCTCAAATATCTTACCTGCCAAAGAGGTAAAATAGGAGGCAATTGGCCAAACCCTCAGCTGGTTCAAATCAGAGCCCCACTGATTTAATTAAATAAGCAATCCTGACAGTCTTAAAAGAGCACTGCTTCAGGCTCTTCCCTTATCTTCTCCCTCCATGCCACTGTAAGCCAACTCTCTTCTCTTGCCGATGAACAATTAATTTATCCTGAATTCCACTTTAAAAATCTATTAAATGTCCTATGGTAAGTGACTGCAACGCTATCAGAAGAGTTAATGTCACATCATTATTGCTGTTTTTAATATGAACTGACAGCCTAGTCAAGGCACGAGGAAAAGCAAACTTATAAATAGCTTAAAATTAAATCAAAATCAGACAAATCACAAACAAGTTTGGGTAATGGAGTAGGTGACTACAGGTGGAGACTCCACCCATGAGTGCCATAATGAGAAGCTTTAAAAAAAAACCAAAACCACACCTCAATATTTGTTTGCTGCTTTACACAAAAAAAGCAGAGTCAGGAACCGCCAGCTCCTTGTGGGCAGAAAACGTATGGCGACAGCGTGCATGACATGGTGACTCTGTGCATTTCAGAGGTCAGGGACATGGTGATGACTTTTTTTCAGGCCAGGCCCAGTGTCTGCTGGCAAACACCTCTGCGGAGCTGTGGCTGCAGCTCAACCTATGGGCAATTTATCCCTGTAGCAATGCCAGTGTGAGACCTATGAGGAATTATATTTCTTAAGGGCGGCAGGGCTTAATGCCCAAGGCAAACGTGCATTTTGCAAGTAACTGAGAATTTCAGTATCTAGCACTTCTTAGTAACATTGGATTTTTTTTAAAACATTAAATAAATTGCTAAAGATGCAGACAGACAACGAGCTACAAAACACTTAGGCAAATCCTACTGATTACCCATCTGTCTCAGAATTGCTTTATATCTTTACAAGTCTGGTCTTTAATTCAAACAGAATTAATTTCTCTTAACCTCAGACCAAACCAGAAACAAATGGTTTGGTCTTTGGAAAGTCTCAGATACTTTACATTTAAAAAGGTTTAAGTCTCTTTTCTTCATGCTATTTTTTTCTGCTTGCAAGCTAAGACCTAAAGGACCAATGACGATACGCCACAATAAAGAATATTTTTACAGAATTTTTTGTCTGAAGTGGAAGCAGGAAAAAACAAGCAAACAAACAAATCAGCGCAAATTTTTCCCACAGGACTTTCATGACCTGGTTTGAAATCTCATGAGATTTTTATGAGTCTGAGAGACGCCATATGAGGCAATCTCTACTCAAACCTCTGCATGTTTATCCACTGCTAATTTTATTGAGAAGACTAAGATGATATTGCTCTCTAGAATGGGTTATCAAATGGACATTGTTTGTCCTGTAGCCAGACAGCCT
Source organism: Thinocorus orbignyianus (assembly GCA_013400375.1). Taxonomy (NCBI): domain Eukaryota; kingdom Metazoa; phylum Chordata; class Aves; order Ciconiiformes; family Thinocoridae; genus Thinocorus; species Thinocorus orbignyianus. The sequence goes on along the minus strand of VXBW01008487.1, from coordinate 1,142,083 downwards.
CTGCCTAGGTTTAAGTGGAAGTCTAAATATCCCTAAGTATATTTTCCTCCCTATTTTGTAAGTTTAAATATTGTTCTATTGAAGAGTATTTACACGTGTTGCCTATATGTACACATACATAAACCAGATACAATAGAGCAATGACAAAAAAATTATTTGTATTTGGATGATTAGGTGACTAAATTGAATTTGTGCTGGGTTTTTTCATGTCATTCCTTTTTTTTAATCTGGTGGTATGGAATGCCCTGAGATGTTTTATCTTGCACAGCAGCCTGTACTGACACCTTTAGCTGCTGTTTCCCAAGGACACATTGATACCAAGCAATTCAGGCTATAGTCAGACCTAGAATAAAGGCCACATAAAATAATTTTTTTAAACGCATTAAACTATATTCAAACTATATCTGAACAGTCCTTTACCATATTGGCTTCTTAGAAACTAAGTATATCTAAGGCAGCTAAAACCACCTATCTAGTTTTCAAAAGATAACTTTTTATTATTTTGAATTTCAGAAATATGAACTTCTAGGTAAAAAATGGAATCTCACTTCCTTCTCACCACAAAATGATTTATCAGCAGCAGTAGCACATTTCTTATAGTTTTTACAGAAAAATACCTTTATTTTCTTCCACCCTGTGTATACATAATATATATTTTGCTTGATAATTGTTGGAGTGCTACTACTTAACTACAGGTTTAGTTCACTTTTTGTTTCAAGTAAGGAGAGTATCAAAGCAGTTGGTTTGAAGGAAAAAAAAGATATGGAGTACAAAATAGAGGAAATGCTACATGCTGTAAATGAGGCAAGGCCCTTTCAAGTTTGTTGATTCTTGCAAGGATTTTATATGGAGGACTAAGGTACAATCATCAAGGCGCATTTCCACCTAAAAGCGAAGCAGATATACACCTAACTTGAAGGCCCAAAAGACAGAAGTTCAAGTATCCTATTCAGTCAGTGGCAATAAAGAGAATTTCAGAGAGATAGCTAAAATAACTGATAGGAATTCACTGGAACTAAAAATCTGCCCTATTATGTGTTGCTAGTATATGTTACTCAGTTATTAAGACAGCCTTACATAAAAACATGTGGGTTATATAGTAGCACATAATTATTTAGTTTTTGTAAGGTACTTTCACCTAAGTAGATAATCGGCAATGGGGACTGAACATGAGAACTTTTGACCTGAAAGCACAGTTTTCACAGAATTCAACAAGAACATGCTCTCTCGTTTCTCAAGACTTCAAACAATTTACAATGGTAATGAATTTTTTATTAAAAAAATGTGCTTTGAGAAGATTGAATAGTTCTTAGAAGCTCAGGAAAGGCATCCAGCATGTTGATATCTATCTTTAAACAGGAAAAATTACAACATCGGTGCTGGCATTGCCAGCGCTCAAATCAGTGTTCAGGAAATACTAAATATATAATCACCTGTAAGTGAAAAAGAACCAAGGCAATGTCCAGAGGAGCATTCATGCTTTTTTTTCCCCTCACACATCCTAAACTTTAACTATGGCTTCACAACAGCTCTTTAAGAGAAGTAAATGGCAGATAGGTCATAATACAAGAGCATATGCTCTAAAATTATTTCTCATCTTCATTCACTTGCGGAGAGCTCTTCTTTCACAAGAGTCAGCACAGTTCTGTGGCGGACTAAAATCTTGGCATGCCCAAGTCAATAAGAGGTTTGTTATTGACATCAGTAGGTAGGAATTCCTCATATTACCTTTAGATACCTGGATGGATGCCTGAACATCTGCTGAGCTTGTCTCTAAAAAGTCTTAAGTGCAGTTTCTTAGAAATACTTGGATCTACTGGTGAGGATAATTTCATGCCACTGCAAAGCACTTACAAATTAAGGGTTCGCTAGAAGTTGTTGTGCCTGACTTGCTTGTTAAATTTATTATGGAGAATTCTCATTTCAGAAAACACAGGCAAATACTTTCTTGCTTCACATAACCATCTTTGTCCAGACCCCTGTCAAAATTTGGTACATTAAGCAACTTGACCAAGGTTACAGGAAGCCTGTGGCAAAGCAAAAAATTTGGAGTCCCATGAAATTATTTGAACACCTTCCTTTTTTTTTTTTTTTTCTTTTAAATACCAATCAAGAATGAGAACATGAGGAAAAAAAGAGGAAGGTACATAATGGTGATATACTGGTGAACTAACATTTTTCTAGCCCAAGACTTCCTACAAGCACAATGAATTAAAATGCAAAGAAAACATTGTACACGCACACATGTACAAACATAAAACAGGAAATTTCCCAATTTATAATCAGATATATAGTAATATTCAACCATAACATATTCAGGCATCTCTGCTTATAAAGGCACAAAGAATAAGCAGTGGTCTGCACAGGAAGAAAGCCCTGGTTTATGGTAAGAGGCAACGCTCAAAAGCCAAGGGCACCACTGCATCTGCTCTCAAGCCTGCCTGTACAACAGATCTTCTCAGTCCCCAACTCTCCTACCTTTGTCCATGCCTACGAATGACAGCATTTGTGTGACTATGTCTAGCACAGTGACAAAACAAAAATGCAAAATCTGTATTAAAAGAGAAAGGAGAGTTTAGGCAGATTTCTCTAGAGCTGCTAATTTTCTCTTCTATTAACACTCCTACTCCCATTTCACTTCTGTCGCTCGCTTTTTGTATTTAATGTCGTTTTCCTGACTAAGCTTTGCAATTACACAGATTTCCCTTTAAGTTTGCTGTTCAGTGCAAAAAATCAATTCATTTTCTAAAAATGACTGTTTTCATAAGAACAAGGTCATTGGCAGGAACACAGCCTCACTATACTTGCCGATTTTAAAAATAAATGAATGGTATGGTCTAAATTCATTAGAGGAAAGCAGAATTGACTGATAGATAGGTGATATTAAACACCGTTTGGCCACATGCTCTTCCTATGTTGATGTTCATGCAGACTTAACAGTACCTGCTTGTCTCAAGGGTACGTGACACAAGCAAGACAGAAAACATGCTGAAGAATGTTTTCATTTTTTTAGTATTTCAATTTATATGCACTCACTTCAAGCAACCTGTGCTCAGCTGAACTAGTAACACAAGATGAATAATTTGACAGAACATTCTTAGAAACACAGCAAGAAACTTCCAGACTTGCTACAAGACTGTCTGCTGCTTCAGCAGGACATAAAGTGCCTCCACCTCCCTCCACACCCTTAAGATCTCCTTTTCCCCAGACTGTGCAATGCACTTGCTTAAGTGAGTATAAAGCATCACAACAGCACAAAACACACGATTGTGTTCAGGGTCTCAAGAAAGATATTGGCCTAGAGGAAAAAAATCAAAATGCTGTGAAGACTGAGGAACATAAAATTAAAAACTTTCATAAATGACTATACCGTCAGCATACTGGAATCAGACACGTATGGGACTCCAAACTACTTTATTTCCTCTTCCACAGCTCCTCTGGGAAACACATTCCAGTGTCTCAGCACCCTCACAGTAAAGAATTTATTCCTTGTATCTTGTCTGAATCGCCCCTCTTTCAGTTTAAAATCATTACCCCTCACATCCTATCACTACATTCCCTCACAAAGACTCCCTCCCCACCTCTTTTTGTAGCTCCCTTCAGGTACTGGAAGGCTGCTATAAGGTCTCCCAGGGGCATCCTGTTCTCCAGGCTAAACAACCCCAAGTCTCTCAGCTTGTCTTCCTAGGAGAGGTGCTCCAGCCCTCTGATCATCTTATGGACCTCCTCTGGACTTGCTCCAACAGGTCCATGTCCTCATTTCTGTCCTTAATTTTTTTTTGACTTGTTTGGAATGCTTTGTTACCTAATCACTCATTCAAATTTTCCATGCAGTTTGCACACACAAAAATGTGATGCATTTATATGAGAAAAAGTCTCTCCAGGAGTCAGAAATGAAATACTTTCTAATTTAACTAAAAAGATCTTGCAGTTGCAATTCCATGTTGCTATGAATATACAAACACTCCCACTGAGTGCACTGGGCAATACGTCATGTGAGGTAAAGCACCCTTTTATGATTTTGCAAGGATGAGGTCCGAGGTTTTTTGCCCTCTAGTAAAGCAGATACAGCTCACGGAAAGACTGTTTTAGAATAAAACAGATTAAACAGAGGACTAACATATTAATTTTGCGGACTTGACGTTAATCAAAAGACTGTAGACAGTGCTGAGGTACAAATTTTCAGCCTGATAATATTTATATAGTGAAGTTAATATTTACAAATATAGTGATAAAATGCAAAATACACAAGGCCCATGCAAGAAGACCCTCCAGATAAAGAGGCAGTGTGCGATGGTATGTTTCTACTTGAGGCACTTTGTCACCTACTTTTAAATTTAAGAATCCTCTGATATACCTTCCACTCCAAGTACTGAGGTCTTGTAACATCCAAAGCATTTCAAGACAAAATTTACAGCTTCTTGGGAAATGCTGGTGTGAGTAAAAACCTCACAGCGGAAGTTTTAATGCAAAGAAGGGAAATCCCCCTAGCAATTTTAAATTTAGATCAAACCTTTGGTCCAATCTCAGTTTCAAAGCACAGTATGTCACTAGCAATTTTCTATTACAATGCCATGCTGTTAAATTTAAAGTGATTTACCAGATCTACAGAACCGATGTACTCAAAAAATACAACTAAGAACTCACTATTCTTGCAATGAATAATAATCCTATTTTTTCAGCTTTGCCTTCAGCATATTGCTCTCACTGGTAGGAATGTAGAATTTAAGCAAGAGAAAGCATGATTTTACTTTTGTCCTGCTTAATTTGCCAAGCAATTCTGTTTCTGGTGAATTTAGTAACACACTACAGCCTTTAGTGAATAGTAATCATTGGAAGTATTAGGAAACAGAAGCTAAGGATTAACCTTGCATTAAAACTACTGTTGACCTTATAAGAGTGATTATTTATTAGTCTGTGAAAATCATGACATAACCTCACAGCTCATATAACTATTCAGGTGTATTATAAAAATAAATAAATACCATCCTTCTCCTACCACCAACAGTACTGCACTTGAAATCACTTGCACTTAAATCACTTGAAGTTTTAATACTGATGTTTAACAGGTCAACACAAATACAACATTCAGATGACTCTTAATATTAAAAAGTTAATCAGTGAATTTAATAATTGCTGCATGATTGAAAAACTGCTCACAAAAAAAAAAAAAAAAAAAAAAAAAGGCTCAAGCCTGCTTTATATTTAAGTTGTTTAAGGAATTTTGCTTAGAATATACAGAGTTAAAAAGCAACTACTTGGTTGTACTCAGTTGTTTGTGCAGCACCAAATTTAAATCCAAGAGAGATTATGAGAAAATTTGCTGCAGGCTGTCAGACCTCATTAAGTTAATGGAACTGGTAAATTGGCACAATTCCAGCACATTGTAGAAAGAAAAGCGCTTTTCAGCTCAAGAGTGAAGGAGATCTAGTTTCGGTTTGGCAGCTAAAGGAGATTATTAGCTATAAATAATGGCTGCACTGAGATGACTTATATGGGATCGCTTGACCAAAATGAAGGCGAAGAGACAAAAAACATTAACATTTTGAAATGAACGATACAGTCTCTTTGTTGGATGGAATCTAGAACAGCTTTGTAGACATTTTCATTTTAAAGCCTTACTATTTACAAAACCGTCTACAAGTCTTCGTAACAAGCTTAGCTACCACTAAACTCATTAATGGGGAGAAAATTCTTCTCTTTGTTGGGTCTTTGAATCTCTGTAAAAGCTGTTATGAAATGAATGGTTCAATGCAAGGTGGTGATGTGCTGTGATGTACTTGAGAATATAAAAGTGTTAGATTATTTTGGTCTGAAATACTGTGGAGTATTTTCAGTCAGGACAGAAGAAGGGTAGCAACACCCAGACAGGGCAGGGAGCAGAAATCAGTAGACTCAGGAGATGCTAGTTTCCTGAGCAACCAGAGAAGAGAAAATGCTGAAGAATGTGACAGACAGAAATTTCTCTTCAGCTAATGATATGTGCATGGTAGGACATTTTTCTTATCTCAAATTTCTAAATGGTACACAGGTTTTGAACTAAAGAAGACCAGATTATCCTCTGAATTTATACCAAGAACCCCAAAATTGCATATGCAAAACTTAACAGTAAAACACACCTGGATTGCAAACAGTTCAAAATTCAGGGGCTTAGTTAAATAATGAGATCTGCAAAGTTCAAGTCAAGATTTCAAACATCTCTATGGCCAGGAACTGGTTCTATTTATTTCTTCATAGTTACATGTATCTCTGTTTTGAAGCTGACTGGGTAATCTTCCATTCTTCAGTGGGGAAATTTTTTGAAACAGGTGCTGGCTCACAGCACTGAAATAAAAAGCACAAGTCCTATTTCTTCTGCATAAGATGAGAACAGGAATTTCACTGTTTACTTAATTCATTCTTTCTTTGTCCTCTTATTGTTTCTTAGGAATACATTTTAAAGGAAAATAGGCCAGTTTCTATGTGTATTTTGGCCTCAGCTTCTCTGTCAAGCAGTTGGTGCAGAGGTGCACATGTGCCTGTGAGCTAGTTAGGTAAGGGCACCTGCCACCCTGCAAACTGGATTAACATCATGTAGATCCCTTGTCAGCATTGCACATGAGTGACTTTTACTTCTGAGCAATTCAGACCAAATTGAAGCCAACTACCTTCATTCATGATACGACCAATTTCCCCAGGCACCCAGTCCCAGTGGGCACAGGAGGCACTTCAATATCTGTATGAGTCTGCTTTTACTTTAGATTTACTGGTGAGTGATTGGTGAATTCTGCCAAAAAAAGTAAACATCAGGCTCTCTCCTTATGAATGAAAGCTTTATTATGCTTTAAAAATTTCTGCACAGAAAAGGCTGCCTCCAACATCCAGCTGAGCCAAACATGAAGAAAAGTAATAATACATTAATGTGGTAACAACGCAGTGCTTTCACCAAGACATCTGGGGGAGGAATATATCAGACCGTAGTCACACCAGTCATGTTCTGATGCCGTGGTGCCAACTTGAAGAGTTAGGCATACTAAAAAAACCTTAGTTCACCACATCCTTTCTATACAGGATAGAAATTTTGCACCTAACACTATTACTTACACTCCCCCCCCCCACCAAAACCCAACCCTAACCTGAAACCACTTCTTATTTTTAATGCTGCTCAAGAACAGCTTACCTCCTGTAGACAATAAAATGCAGCGTGTGAATGTTTCTGGAGGAACACTCACCATGAAAACTTAGTGCTTAGCTACTCTGAAACATGATACCCATTTACTTACATTAAGAACAGAGTTCCTGCATGAAGCTCTTTCCGCGCTTTAGGAAAGTGTACATGAGGATCATAGCTAAATAGTTTACCCAAGTGTTCAGTTTGGATAGAAAACAAAGATGATTCTTTCTTTTCTAAGCACCATGCATGACAGAAGCCAGAGACATATGGAATTAACAGCTACCATCATGAAGACTAAAGATCACACATCCAAAAAAAGCTACTCCACCTTTGAAACAGTTTTAATATATTTATTTTCCACACATATACACAAAGGGGTGAAGAAAGACTGACCATAGTTTCAATTCAATGTTTAATGTCAATTTAATACTCAAACAACCAAGTAATAAATCCCTAAGCAACCCCAAACTGCCAGTTTCTCCTATTCATCTCATCAAGTAATGCAAGAAACAATCTTTTCCCCTGTAACTTCAAGAACACAAACTGCCTTCAGTGTCTCCCATTACAAGATTATACACTTTATGTACTATAGATCTATAACAAAATATCACATTAATGTATCCAAGTAATGCAAACAGGATCGTGGTCAGCAAATACACCCCAAGAGACCTGAGGCACTAAGTACCATCAGATATTCTTCTCTAAACATCTCAAGTAAATGAAGTAAAACATACATGACAAGGTTCTCCAAACCTAACAGCATTTGAGATTTTGCAGTCTAGTCAACCTCATCTTTTAACTGAACTTTTTTGAACACTTACGGATTATGCATTAAATTTAGGCAATTTTTCTAAGCAGCTGAATGTTGTAAGTCTTGACAGGAGTGAGGACCATTCATATTTCTCATGGTGATGTTACACCACTGTTTTATGTATATAAGCCAGAAAAAACAGATCCCTGAAGGCAGGAGCCTCCTAATGATGGTAAAAAGTGTGAATGGTTATTGAATAACTTGGAAGGAGAAAGAATGAGATGATGCAGTCCCATCTGCAGATACGGCAGGAGTCCAGTGCCCAGCCACAAGGAACAAAAGGTAGAGAAACAGGGTGAGGAAGGGAGGAGCAGAGAAAGCCAACTGAGAGCCACTTGAGTCAAGGGAAAACAACTCATGAAGATGTTTGAGCATATGAATAGCTTACATGATAGAGGCTCAGTTATATGGTTCATTTCTTTGATGAAACAAGTTTAAAACAGCCTGAATAAAGTGTCTTATTTTGAATGCAAGGTATTACAGAGAAAACAATATTCAAAGAACTGTAATATTGCTGCTCTGAAATGCACTGGAGTTTATGTATCTGAAAGTGCCAGTATACTGAATTTTACCAGCTTTGTAGATCAAACTATAACCTTGCATACAACAGTGTTACATACTGCATCATATCAACTGCCCTCCTACTTGGATATATTAATGAGAAATTCTTTGACCACTTGTCTACTGTAATTACACTGATTTCTATAGAGGTTTCACCCACTTCCAGCTGTTAATCACAAACTTTTCTGTCCTTAATGTATTCCAAACAAAAGAGAAGCCAAAATTGTTTTGTTATTCATCATCTGTCTTTTGGGTGCATATCAAGACTGTTACCCCAAAGATATAGTCATTAAGGTCAACGTGCTTGTTCATTATGACAAATAAACAAAAATATGTTTATGGGAAATTTAGTAAAAAGAAATAAATAAAATCTTCATTCACAAATTGCTAATCAATATACAGACAAGAAGCAGAAAAACAATAGGATACCACAGCCATTATACAACCTGATGACTGAGACATACCCATCTGGCTATGCCAAATATGAGTGAGTGGTACCTTAATGTCAGCTTCCATGAAACACCTCAGTGGTTCAAGACTGATAGAATTTATCAATGTAAATACTCTGAAACAGATCCTTCAGCTATTCCTCTATCACAGAAATGTACTAAAAATCTTACACCTGCTAAACATTTTCAAGAAGAAAAACCGTTGATTTTGCACATCCCAAATTTTAATCTGTAGTTATTCCAATCACTTCCACATATCCATTTCTTGATGACATTTAATTTTCTGCCTCCAAATAGCCAAAGATAGTTACTCATAAATTATGTAAAGTGAAAAAAATACTTTACAAATAATATATACATACATATAGCCTATGTGTGAAGGATTCAAACTATTTACAAAAAAAGGAATATATCTAAAAAGATAAATTATAACCAAACACATGTGTTATCAAAGTGCTGCATGTACAGCCCTGCAGAAGTCTGGAGATGCAAAGAGGAGATTTTCTAAAAACTGTAAATGAGGAGCTTCCTTCCAGGAATGAATTATCAGGTGTATGTACTTCGGGATATTTGAAATTAAACTGAGAATAGAAGAGTTTAGCAAATATATCTTAGTATAGTCACATCTTTTTAAAAAAATAAGTATATCTGGTACTGATTGAAAGCTAATGCCTGCATACTCAGATCTAGGACACAGAGAACATATAGATATCCTACCTTCCACATACAGTCAGATGTGTCTGAAGCGATGTATCGCTTATACTCAAGGTAAGATACAACAGAACAAAGAGGCCTACATTTCTCCACAGAATTTCATTTTCACCATCGAAATTATTTTTTTAGAACTATTCAGGATTAAAGAGAGGTCAATAAACCAATTACTTTGGGCAATGGCGCAAAATAAGTACTAGTAAAGTAATTAATGCCCTTTTCATTCTTTCCACATCATGGAGTGTTAATAAATTGGGCTTTTGTCACTATCCAGCATTTTCTTTACAACAAATTTCTTCATTCCAATCCATCTTTTTTATGGCTCCCTGTTAATACTTTAAAATACCAGCCTAATTAGATTTGCATTTCAACTGTTAAGTCACAAGCTCCATTTTCATCTCTGTTCAGACTCTCTATTTTCTGATATTCCTAATGAGGCAATACTTTTATTTAAAGGGTGTGATCCTTTAAAGAATTTCTAGTAGCTTATTAGTTATGTGAAGAGGATCTTCCATGAGTTCCCACGTATATCACTTAAGCATAGTGCAGCAGCAACACACATTAGCAATAAACACTAGCACACCACTAAATCCAAGACCTCCTATAATTTGGAGTTCATCTTTTTTACAGGATGAGCCTGTTTGAAACTATACCAATCTAATGACTACTTTCCCTCATATGATATTTTGATTCATCTCATGCATTTGAAATGTGTTCACTTGACCATAGCACTAGTTAAACAAATTATTTACCTCCAGGAAAGGTGAAAAGATAAAGCAGTATTGGGCAGTGTTGTCACCCATGAAGACTGCTGGGCCGAAGAGAGCTTTCCCCGTATTTCAACTGTAGAGTTCTATACCTTCCAAGGGAACCATCAATAAATACACAACTCAGTAAGGAGGCCACTGTCACACACCGCAATCCATCCAAGCATTTTACAGAGCCACTCCCATAAAAAAGGCTTCTTTTCTGTGAAGCTCAACTTATCTCTTTTCTGTCAGGAACTGGGAAATGGGAAAAGACAGTAATTTCTCTTATGCAACGCAAACCGATGCGAATTTTTACTCCGAAAGAGACAGAAGTAAATACCTTGAACATCTGCCTTTGAAAAGGAAATTGCAAGAGTAGGAGGAGCCCTTTTGCTGAAAACACTGCATAAACTAAAAATATTTTAAGGTTTTTTTTCTTCCTGAAAAATACAATAAAATGCAATGCTAGACTCTCTCACCTAGCAGCTACTACTGAGATTTACAGAGAGAAAACTAAGGTCACACTACTAGCAAGGCTTGGACCTCATCAAATATATGGAAGAATGAGAAACCTTGCTCCAAGCAGGCAAGCCAACCAAACTGCAGAACAACTGGGCTTCCCCCAGTCCTTGAAGAAAACTCAAGAATCTCTTCAATCCAGGCCTTATCTATGGTAAAATACTCTGCACGGCAGAGTTAAATCTACAGTCAGTATCACTGTACCCCAAATGCTTCTCATGCCTCAGAAACACTTAAAATTAGCCCTCCATCATCAGATGCTAAGATCCTACCTGTTGACATAAACACTGTGGTGAGTTAATACACTGGCAGCACTGAGATCTAAGTGTATACGCAAAGCATTTCTGAAGTCAACATGAATTATGCCTGTATCATAAATGTAACTTTGGCCCATGTGCATTCTGGTCCTTCTCCCATTTCTGAGAGCTTGCATTGAAGAGAAGGAAGGGATAAGAGCCAAGCACACCAAATGCAGCCTATATCACCACCCCTGCTTCACCCAGCGGTGAATGAAGTCATTAGCTTGAAAATCTGAATCTGGAAGAGGCTTTGAAACCACTTACAGCCTCCAAATTCCACCTGGGAGATAATTTGCCAAGGTGCTAAGTGGAGACAGAGCCAAAGTTCCTGGTTCAGCCAACCCAGCTGCATGGCAAGAACCTCCTGCCAAGAACATGGAGGTACAGAATTGCAAAGTCAGATATAAGACTGTGCAATTCCCACAATCATACATCCAATTTAAATCCCTGCACTGAAGTTTGTAAAAGGCCTGGAAGATGAAAGGTACTGCCCACAATAAACCCTAAGTAAAATTATTAAAACCAACGCTTCATGAAAAGAGATTAATTATGCTATTACTGTTTGCACATGTGAGTTTTCCATAAAAACAGAAATCTGGGCCCCAGTTCAAGCAAGCATTTTACCATATGTCTAACTGGATGTACAAGACTAGTCCCGTTTAAGTTAATGAGACCACTCTTGCTTAAAAGCTAGGCACGTGCTTCACTACTTGGGGGCTTGGGATTAGAGACACAGGTACAGAGAGACAGGTACCTAAAAGCCCTTTAAGCATCTTGATATCAAATAGTGATGTGTTTTCTTACCTTAGAGGAACTTAACTACCTAGATACCAAAGTTTCTGCCCATAAACATCACTGCACACCTAAAAGCATGTCCTGATATTGTCCCACAGGTAGGCATCTACACATTTTCAGGCAGACCTCTCCAGAGGTGTCTAGAGGCAAGGGCACAACTACCGGATGAAACTTTGCACAGACTTTGCCTTTGAAAAGGTAGTTTTGACTCCTACCAGTTGCTGAATATTTAAAGCACTCACTTGGGAACAGCAAAATCAAATTTCCCTCTTCCTCTTCCCAGTTTCACTCAGTACAAACAAATCTGAATGGAGATGACTCCACTTCTACAACTGCCCATAAAGAGCCTTTAACTACAGTTTTGAGTTTAAAGGGCAGAGAGCTATATTTGAGGGATAGGGTTAAACAGCACTAAAATTCAGGAGAAAAATCAAAACAGTGATGAAGAACTATTGCTAAGTTCTTCACATAAAAGATGCTAGCACATCCAATTCGGAGTGAATGCTGCCTTTTAAGGAAACTGAAGGAAATACAAAATTCTCTAGACAATATCTTCCAGTAGTTCCCATTGCAAACACTGTTCTTGCAGTTCTTTTATTGTATATACTTTTTACTGACTTGAAAGCACAGTTAATACTATCTGCACTTACCTTGCTTGTTTAGATTGAGGATGAAATATAACCAGAACTTTATGGCCTATCCTACAGTTTATGTTTCTGGAGATATTTATTACTTTTATGCTCTCTATTTTTTAAAGAGTTGCTTGTGTTCCTCGTGAACTGTTTTCTTTAAAAGTTAAATTCAAGGTGGAAAACAAATCACAAAGAAAAAGAGCTCACGACTTTTCTTCTTTTTTTCTTTGAACAATGCACAATAACTACCCTTTCCTGTGGCCACAGTCATTGCAGAGGGACCAAGAGGAGGTTTTTTTCATTGATTTATACGCAATTGCCATCCTGAGAAAGAGCCCCTGCAACTGAATTTTCCTTCCTGGAATGGCTTATAGGTTATGTACTGGCACATGAATTCACTAAAAGAGAATCAAAGGAAATTTCTCAGAATTAGAAACCTCTCTCTTCCTCCTTTTAATGATACATGTTTTATTTCACAACACGTAAAATCTGTCAGACATTTATTGGTCCTCCTAGTGAACTATATACTCTACTCCCAGAGATCAAATGCTTTATATATTTTCAGATCAATATAGCAGCAATTTTTTCAATGTCCAAATAACCTGCAAATTAAACCTACACATATGTTGACACTGGGCAGCCAGAGCTCTACTGCTTGAGGAATATCTGTTTCGCTTTGCAAGCATCCTTCAAGTGACACAACTAAGAGCTTCCAAAAGCCTTCAAGAAAAAGTAACAGGAGAAAGAAGGCAATTCTGGCAGACAGAGAATATAATTTTAGGTAAAGAAACTTTGCACCTGGTATCCTCTTTGTAAAAAGAAGTAATTTATCTGGAAATAAACCCCACTTTGAAAGAAAGACCTGGATAAAGTGAATACTAGAGGGAAAGTAAATCACTTATCTTTTTGGAATAAGAACAATAGGGCTTTTTAATTACAGATGTTTTATATAGAAGTAATTCAAATGCTATGTAATGAAAACAGGAGTGAAGCACAGAAACTAGCAGGAAACTTGTGAATGCTGCATTTAACAGTCACATAAAATACCTTTATTACTTGATGTTCTCTTGTGTAAAAGTCATCAATATTTTTTTCTTCCTACATTTAATAATTTGCTGTTTTACTTGCTGTTTTACTCTGATTTAGCATTCTCTTACACACACACACACATGTGTAGATACACTCCTTACAGCCAGCTCTGTGAGAACTCTCCATCTGGTCTGCAAACTGTAGAATTTCCTTTCCCATCTATCTCAGAAATATAGTCCCATGACCCACGGGTCACCATCTGCTCAGTTACACTGGCACAATGCCTAGTATGCTTGAGGTAATGCCACCATCCTTTCCTCCAATTGTAAACTCCCAACAAGGCAGACATCTACCAGAGTGTTTGCACACAATGAAGCAGCTCCCAGTGAGATTATAGTTAAGACACCACAGAAATTCCCTTCATCTACAGTAGCCTAGGATGTGGGAATGACCAAAGACACATGCAGTCTCTCTTGATCAAAGGTCATTCTAAGGAACAAAGCAGTCAGTGCTGATGTGTCCAAGATAGCATAATATAACACACACACATAATTGTGTCCAGCATGTGTGGTTCCCCCCCAGTTCCTCTCTTAATGATCTTTGCTTCACTCAGTATTCATTTGCGTACAATCTCCTATTCTCAGGATGCCCTAGAGCAGAACAAATTATACTAAACATAAGTGAAATCAAACAAAGTTTTCATTGAGTACCATTCATAACATTTACAAACAAGTCTCGTGTTAAGTTTCTCAGAAATAATTGGCAGGTTCAGTTTTACACAACTAGATTTTAGTTTGGGGGTTGTTTTTTTCAGGTGTACCTATGCAATACAGTAACAAAAAAAAATCTCACGTGACTTATTTAGTAAGAATAAAGGTAGTGGAAAATTGAGACAATTTTTACATCATAAAAAACAGTAGATGGGAATAAACATACAATTTCACAAATTAGACAATGTTTGTGCAAAGTAATTTTTCACTGTTTTTCTTATCAGCATTATTAGATACAAAAAATCCCTATGACTGAATGTTAACCAGTTTCTGCAGTACATACTATAGTCAAAAGTTGTCTTTTAAAGTGCTCCAGTATTTTAAGTTCAGAGTAACTCCAGTGGCTTAAGTGGGATTACTGCAGGTTGACATACTTACTCACAAAAAGCCCTCATAAAAAATTAGAATTTGATGTTCTGAACTTGAGATCAACACATTTCTGCTTCTGCATCAACCTTCTAGCTTCAATAAAAGCTTTTTTTTTTTTTTTTTTTGCTTTTCTGTACAGCCTGGGCTTGTGCTAAGGAGGTATGTCTGTTAACAAACAAAGAAGAGCACTTGGAATTTATCTCGCTATTGGACTTGGATTTTCTGTCCACTACTCAAAAATGCTCCATGCAATTTTTGTCATGCACTTATCTCCAGCTCACAAGCTAGCAAGTGTTTTAAAACAGCAATAAGTCAAAAGCCCACTGGTGGAACAAATTCCTTCCTTCTAAAACATTGTGCAATAGGCCTTCTTCTAAAACATTGTGCAATTTGTAGCATGGGCTTCCCCCTAAGCCACCGTTTCAGCTTCATTACTTGACTAGGTAACACTTTGTTCAGGTAACATTACACTGGCAGAGTAATTGCAGTAACATTATGCTTATTAATCTGCAAGAATGCCGGAGCTAAAAATAACATCCAAACAGTGTGAGAATCTAGGCATGGTTACGACAGCATTTCTCAAGGGATCAAAACGTCATTATGTTTACTCCTTAGAGGGAACTTTCTGCTCAGCCCTTAAATCTTGCAAGAGGAGAGGTCAGACCTCAAGCCGGCTCTGCACACATGTGCACATATATCAACATAGGTGTTTCCATCTGTAAGCTAAACACACTGATAAGGATTGTCACAGAATTGCAAAGCACCAAGGACTGTAGCCTGAATTCAACCCAAAAGTTAAAATGGGCTTGGGTGAAGAGTCATACATTACAGAATCACAGAATCTTCATGAGATCATCAAGTCCAGCCACAAAAACACCAAAAAACCCCTAAACCAAAAACCCCAAAAAAACCCCCAAAACCAAACCCCATAAAACAAATCACCCAATCCAACAGTCTCAGCCACAAGAGCATACCCTGAAGTGCCACATCTACAAGTTTCTTAAGTATCTCCAGGGATGGTGACTCCACCACTTCCCTGGGCAGGCCGTTCCAGTGCCTGACCACTCTCCCACTGAAGTAATTCTTACTAATATCTAATCTAAACCTCCCCTGCCACAACTTCAGACCATTTCCTCTGGTCTTGTCATTACTCACTTGGGAGAAGAGGCCAACACCCACATCTCTACAACCTCCTTTCAGGTAGCTGTGAGGTCTCCCCTCAGCCTCCTCTTCTCCAAACTAAACATGTCCAGTTCCCTCAGCCTCTCCTCATATGACTTTTTCTGGCTCTCCACTGGACACACTCCAGCACTTTAATGTCTTTCTTGTAGTGAGGGGCCCAGAACTGACCACAGCACTGGAGGTGAAGCCTCACCAGTGCTGAGTACAGAGGCACCATCACTTCCTTGCTCCTGCTGGCCACGCTATTCCTGATACAGGCCAGGATGCTGTTGGCCTTCTTGGCTGCCTGGGCACACTGCTGGCCCATGTTAAGCCAGCTGTCCACTAGTTGTGAGGAGATTGCCAGCAACTCTCTCCCTTTGGAACTGTAGGAAAATGATCTTGTCATCAAAATAACACAGAAACTCAGGCACTTCTTGAAGCATTCCTTGACAGCACTAAATAGTAGCAGTAGTGATTTAACCCAAATGCTCATCTATGTTTTTCACAGGAAAACACCTTTTTCTTTCTAACTGAGGTTTCGGCAGAGCAAATCACTTAAGCTGTGCTTTCAGATGAGGCTCCTGGGATTCATGGCATGTTGGTTTCCAAGAGGTAGATTCCAGTCTGTGGGGAAAGGGGAAAAAGCTGCCCACCACAACCTGTTTCTAAGTGAGCCGAGTACGGTAATAGATTGATGGGTTTTGGTAATCCAACTAAATATGTACTTACTTTGGTGTCTTAATATCATTGAATGGGCACACTGCTGGCCCATGCAAAAGCATAGATTATCAGAGAGAGAAGCATAGATTATTAGAGAGAGAGAGGGAAAGCTGGAGTTGGCAGTGGTGAGCGTGTGTGTATCATTTCTACATACACATGTATGAGAATCATCAAACATAAAGGAATGAGACTAGATTTCTTAGCTAGAAAAAAGTGTAAGTGAAATTTCTTGAGACCTAGAATCTTTTCCTTGTTATATATTTGGACTCAACTGTCCGTTTTGCTAGTCAAGATCCATATTATTTTGCAACTTCTACTGGTGTTTCTGCATGTGACTGGACCACACTTTCTTTTTGTTATGCTAATTTGCTAAAATGCATTACTAAATTCTAAATTAAGGGACAGTTATGGCAAGTGACTGGCTACAATCCTCCTAATTATTTCCTTCATTGTTACTTCATATTCAACATCCAGGTATCAGAGAACATAACAGGAAAACAGACAGTAGATACAACCAAGGACTTCAAATGGGCTATAAAGCATCGTAGGTTAACGTTCTGTGTCTTTCAGATAAAAGCATATTTGTAAGCATATTAACATTAAGCATGTATTTGAAGCAATTACTACAGGAAATTGACTTTGAAAAAATCAAATTTCATGGAAAGGTTATGTCAAACCCTCTGAGTAGAATTTTGAAGGACTCAGACATTTACTTCAAAGCATGTCATGCACCCACCTTTTCATGCATGTGTTGGATCCACACCACGCTCCCTGCCCCAGGGGACATTATGACTTGTCCTCACTGCGCATTTCTCTGCAAGTTTGTTACAGGATTAACTGGTTAAAAGAAAGTTGACCATACAGAGCAGAAAGATCGCTGAAAGATGAAATGTACTTTTTCCTGGCTCAGTGTGTGTATTTTTTTGCCTAGCTTAGACCATTCCAGTAACATTGTTGGACTATAAATGTAATCCACAAGCATGAGACTAGACCAAATGCTGATTAATATTAGGGTCTCAGATCCACAGCTTCGTCTATGAGCTAAGCTTGGGACAGAAATGCCAAGTTAAATAGTGGCACAACTCTTAAGAAATAACTTGTGACTTGGACAATCTGAAAGGAATCAATAACAAATTAAAACCACTCAGTAGCAGCAAACTGAATAAATGAATCATTCTTCCCAAAACAAACCTAATAGTAAAGTTCATTTGTCTATCAGGAAATTAGTGCTGTATTTTTGAAAGGTGCTAAATTACTTTTTAAAGATATCATAAAGCTGATATTGAAAACCAGAACAGTTAAAAGGCAGCTTTCCAAATTGCTTCACTCTTAATGGATGAAAGTACCATGTTTATGCTTGGCATTTCATTCTTCAAAAATGGGTAGAAAATACTTTTGTTTCACTTTTGAAATGTTTACACAGCACAGCTTTCCCAAGAAGTCGTCTGGAAAAGTTTCCAAAGGATTTGGGAAAGATTATAAAAAACTTGTAATTGTGGATTAGCTCTGAAGCAGTAACTGAACTCAGAACACCACTGGAAATTGGGCAAAAAGTAAGATATTCATTATGCAGTGTTAGCTGAAAATCTAATTTGATAAGAATCAGACCCAACAATTTTGAAATGTTTCCAGTAATTGTAATTACGTATGAAATTGTTCAGATTTAAAGGAGTACAATATTGGGTTATTCCACATCAAAATAACATTTAACTAATTTTAAATGCATGCATATTCAAAACATTGGTAGAAGGGAAAAAAAGGAAAGATTTGTATTAAACTATTTTAATAGCAAATTTGTGCTAATAAACTGTGCCTTAATTGAGATTAATTGTACTCTCCCTTTGCAAAAAAAATCTGGACAATACAACTAAAATCATATTTCACAGAATCACAGAATTGTAGGGGTTGGAAGGGACCCTCAGAGATCATGTAGTCCAACCCCCTGCCAAAGCAGGTTCACCTAGAGCAGTCTGGACAGGAATGCATCCAGGTGGGTTTCGAATATCACTAGAGAAGACAACTCCATATTTAGCAAATAAACAACCTTGTTTTGCTGACAGGAAGGTCACACAATCTGTCATGGAGCTTTGAATCTGTTCCTAACTCCTGATCATATTTCAAAAATGAAAATGAATTGAGCAACATGTTTTCTTACTCTTCAAAGACCAGTTCATGTAAAACTGACCAAGAACGTCTTTTCTTTTGGATATCTAAGTATCTCCTCATTTCCTTTCATGTTATTACACCTAGAAAGGACCTAGAGAGCTGAGGTAGCTCTCCCACAACATACCAGAATTGTTAAAGTTGGGCAGATCCGTGCAACCAAAGCTCTAGCCCCAGTGCTCAACCCAGAACACAAAACTATGGTGCTATTCAGAAATAAGCACCATGAAATATGCTGCAAAGTGTACCATGATGTAGCTGTTGGCTTTTTCGTCCAATACCAGAGTCCGTTTCTTCTTACTACTGCAGAGAAAATTCTGAATATGTTTACACACAAGAATTTACTCAGTAGAAAACACTGGCTTTCCAATGTTACTTTTTTCTCCCAATGCTCCATTGAAAACTCTCTACAAGTAATTTTTTTCTCCAATTAACATGTGTTATAAGAGCAGCAGAAAGATCATAAATTATTGTAGCTGTAGGCATTTCAGTATAATTTATTACCGAAAAGTCACGAGCACCACTTTGGAAATGCCAGCCTGTGAATCTGTAAACCTAGGAAATTATGAACTAAGCTGGTCTCTTTTCCCTGAGGTCAATTGGAAATGACACCAGCAGACTTCTCTGTGACCTGGGGAGATTTATAGTTTACCACGTTAGGCTTGTGGTTCAGTCAGAAGATTAAGATCAGAACAGCACCTGGACGACTGTCATCAGTTAAGACAGGCTGGACCGATGGCTCCCGGCTAAAATGTGCCCAGGAAAAGAGGTCACGTCACATAGCCTTCATTTTTGCCAGGGCTAAGGCACATGTGGAAAGTACCCATCTGAGAGGGAACTGGGCTAACAAAGGTCTAATATACGGGCACTGGACTGTCCTGTAAGAGGAACAAAGGCAGCAAGTTGTCAAGGCACTTCGACTTTGCTCATTACTAAAAGTCACCTCCAAAGACATTCGCTACTTGATGAGGCCTCATGTGATTTACAAATCTTGCTCTTTATTGCTTTTCCTTTCTTATTTTTACAAGTGCAACCACTAGCTACAGAATGCCTCACATCACAAACCCTCACAATTTAGGATAAAAATTTGATCACTTCACTCTGCTGTGAGAATCTTATAAGCAAACAAAAAAGGCTGTGTCTTTTAGTCACTCATAAATATTTTATAATTTCATAATAACAATAGCCTACAAGGTTAAAGTTCAGGTCTGTAGTAGTCAACGAGATCCTTGCAAGACAATAAAAGGGAAAGCTACCCTTTGTTTTATAACAACTTTAGAAACAACTTCACTGAGGCGGTGGAAGCTTACAGACTTTCCATTGTATTCAAGTCATTTGTGCAAGTTGCCCTTTTTCCAGCTTTGATGAATGATGTTTGCAGCGGAAAAGCTGTTTAGTGTTTCTGAGAATTGTGAGTATTCAGATCCATGTCAGGTACTCAACAGGGATGTACAGAATAGTGCACAGCTTAGAAAGCAAATGTGTTTTTCTCAAGTGATCACCCTTCAGGCTCAAAGAAATATTTCCTTAATTTCTGCTACTCTACATCGGCCCAGATAGGTGGAAAATCAGAGGACAGCAGATTATAATGTTTGAGTTCTCAGTGTTTCACTGTCTTTAAAATGAGGATAAAAGCACACATCCTGACTTACAGTGCTGAGAGGCTTAATTAAAGCTCAGAATGCTATTTATTAGCTGGATAATGGAAAACCTTAAACAAGTAATTACTAAATTTTGTTACTTTTGAAAAGTCATTACAACAAGAAAATTCTTTGTCTCCAGTTTTTTTTTTCTGTCTTTCAAAGTATAAAATTAAATCACCTAAAATAATCTGAAAATGTCCTAACTGAGGATTTACTAACTTAAGCCATGGTGTTCCTCATTTTGTTATTCTCTCTTGGTTTATAAAGTCATAGGCAAAAACTCTAGACATTAATCTGAACACTAAGCCGTATTACTTATCTACCAGATTAAAATACATCTTGCAACATGCCATGCATCCAAAAAAGATGAGACCCAAACTTCTGTTTCCAGCTTCGGATCTGTGGATGTGACTTCATAGCCTACCATTTTTTGCATGAAATTTCTCATTTCCGCAGTGAAAGTTAAGGCTCTCACAATGCCTGGACAGTTAGACATATTCTTGTAATTAAATATGGACAAACAAAACTGCCTTGATTTGACTTTTTGTATTCTAAGCTATTTTGTATTGTAGTTGACCTATTTTGTATTCTAATTGTCCTCAAATTCTTTGACCCAGCTGAGCACTACTGCAGTCTTAGATTGAAATGATGATCTTTAAGAGTGCTTTAAATTAAAATATAATTTTAAAAATATCACTGGAACTTAAGAAATTTTTGATGCATTTTTTAAAAAAAGTTTTTTCTAGGTTTGTTTGATGTCCCTAGAATCAAAGAAGAGTTTGCCCAACTAAAAAATCTGAAAAGCTTCCTACCCTTCCCTCACCCTCCCCTCTAGGAAGGAGAGGCAGTGCATGGCATGATATATTTGACATCAATCTACTGATCACTAGAGTATTGAAATGGGTATCTAACAAGTCTCTCTAAAGTTAGATACAAGCACACAAAAGTACTATCTATAGAAATAAAACTAAATACTCACCTGCTTGATAGAATTGACCCAAGAAAAAAAATATCTTACAATAAAATTACAGACATACCCTTGGCAAAGTCCAGAAAGATTTAAGTGTAACAGTGTCAGCTGGCTGCAGCACTCATATGCAGTGGCTTTCATAGCTGTTTGATCAGACAAAGGCCTCATAACAATCCTGAAATACCATATATAAGCACAGTTTAGTGCTTTTCTTACTGTTTATTTGCATCAACTCTGAAAATCACAAGTTTCTCTTTCCTTTCTTCACAATGATCTGTTCAATATGGACTTAAACTACACTAAAATATCACTTTTTTGTTAAAACTTGATGGTCCTCACAGTGTACTAAACTTCTCCACAGTGGGCACAGTCAGTATAAAATTTAAATGTTTTTAAATGTATCAAGCTGTCACATCTATGTGCTCCATGAGATCGGAGAAGGAATAAAGTGAAACAGCTCTTCTCCTAAGGCAACTTTTCCCAAGTGATGTAGTCCAGAGACTAGGTTGTTGGCATTTGTTATTATAATCAACTTTCCATAGCTTTTACCAAGGCATAATCCTTAGTATATTTTTAACTGATGCAGATAGATTTTCAAGTCATACAACATAAAACAAGTGCACAGGGTGTTATGCATCATCAAGAACACAGCGGATAATGTTCAGTTATCCACTTCTTTTCTACTCCAATTCCATCCCCTTGGATGTTCTCAACTCTTATTTGAATGACCCCAGTGTTTTAGTCTTAATAACCTTCACAGCAGTCCATTCCAAACATTTATTACTCCTGGGTTACAAAGTATTGCTCAGCTACATCTGTTTTTAATTTGCTTTTGTAAAAGGTTTTTTATTTTTTTTGGTGGGTTTTTGTGGGTTTTTTTTAATGCACTATTTTTGATGGAAGAAATATACCTAAAAGCTCTACTTAAGGAAAAAAATTACACAGGCCAAAGCATGTAAAAGGGTGTGGCAAGCATGCCTTTTGTCAGAAAGCCTAATTAATGGGCACTGGCTAATATTAAGAGCTTGTGGGTTTCCTTGCCAGAGAAATGTCTGTCATTTCTATGGACGTCCTTCACTCAGAAGATGAAATATATAACGCACAAAGGTTCATGCTGGGAATCCTACTGTTGCTCTTATTTGAGCATGTGATGAACAAGATACCTCGAACACATTCAGCTCTTTTTCCTTGCATACATACCACAGACAGCATGTGGCCGACAGGTCCAGTGCTACATAGATACCATAGCAGCAAAGGATCCTACAGCTCCGACTGCTGTGGGCAGCTGTGCAGACTGTAAGCAATGTTGGGAAATCTGATGAGAATTAAATTCTCTGAAGCTGTATTAATAAAGTTATCCTGCGCTGTGATAGCCCTGAGTGTGTTTCATATACAACCAACTTTGCTCCTACTTGCTCACCCTGTTTTAATGCACAATCTGAGTTCATGGCTATACTGGGGATTGGACACATCTCCAATCAGCTCAAGAAAGTTGTGAAAGTGGGGTAATAACCCACCTGGATGCTCCTTTGCTCATAGAACACCGGCAATTAGTTGGGTTTTGCAGCACTGGCAGGGCCCATGGGCATTGTCACACACTGACAAACGCTGCAGATTAACAAAGTTGTTCCTAGCATGGGCTGCCCTGGATAAGCTCTAATACAGGGTGAAAAGAAAACAAAATAAAATACAAAGTCCCTGCTAAGCCACCAAGAAAAACCAAGAAGAGTCACACAGACAGAATTTTCTATTCCATTACACATATCATGATTAGTAATGGCTTCTGCTTTCCTCTGAGTTGCTCTTTGTAAGAGCACTTTTTAATGCTTCATGGAGCAAAAAGGACTCTCTGCTTGATGAGAGGGAACTTTATGAAAGTTCCCATCAATCGACAGCAGCAGCAAAGCAAACCCTGCTCCATCTTGCTTCAGTGCCCTTCTGGAAGTGCTCTGATTGCAGCACAGACAGTAAACAGTAGTGTGTTTGTGTGCAAATAGCATTCTCCTGAATGATGGCTGCACCTGTGTAAACTGACATCAGGATCTTTTTTTAAAATTCAGTTTATTTAAGGAGTTCACAAGAGACACCTGTTCCATGCACAGGCACAAATGACATTCAACGAACTGAAAAGAAAAAAAAAAAAAAAAGTATGTCCTGGGGGCTGGGGGGCAAAAAGGACTTGGAGGGCTCTATACGCAGGCTTGTTTATATCTCCTGGTCCTACAACAGACAGCTGCTGTTGCTTTAATTTCTGGTCTCCCTGGTCTAAGCTGGTATTTGCAGAATAACTACAACCGCACTGAGTTTTAAATACTGGCACATTAAAGTGAATACCTAGATAAATATGGGGGAGGAAAGGAAGAGGACTGGAGGGGGCAGAAACCAGCCTGGCCCCAGCCACTGTCTTTGAGAACGGCAGCCCCCCCATCCCCCCAGCACTGTAAAATCAAGAGCGTGAAAGCCTCAGCCCAATGGCTCGTACAGGAGCTGCTCTGGCAGATTTCCCTGCTTCACTCACAGTGCTTGTGCTCTGTTCTTTTCTATGTCCTTTTACAGCTAGCACACTATCTGGTTATGGGGTGTTTTGGGGGTTTGTTCTGACTTGTTTAGGGGGGGGTTGTTATTTTCTTTTTCTTGAGAAAGGGCACAGTAGGCTCTGTACTACTTCTGAGTTGGCTCTGCAGGCTTGGTCTAAACAGCAGTCATACTATTCCACATGGAAACCATTCCCATTTGGGACACCTGCCTCAGACATCATAAAGCAGAAAAAGACTATTTCTACTCTGGGGGGAGTAGAGAGACAGAAGCTGCTCACATCCCATTTGACTGAAAGCATTTTAAAGAGGGCAACATCGATATTCGCAATTGCTAGCCACCTGGCTGGTTCTGTTTTAATGAAGTAATAGTTTTAACAGTGTTAGAAATGTCTTTTTCAAACGCGCTGTTAAGATCTTAGCTTTTCAAATGCAGTAGATTGAAAATGCCTGAAATAAGGAGGGGTTATTACCTCTAGCATTTTGGATGCAAAGAAGATAAAACTGCACTCATTACCAAGTGGCAGGCCCTATGGGGCGGATACTTTCCATATACTAGTCCCCACCCTGCCCAGTGGGAGCAGTAGGCATTAGACTTGTGCCACAAAATGCAATACTTTTTAATGGAGAATCAATGAAACAAGATGATTTACAGAAATGGAGCCCATTAGTAGTCAAAACTGTGGGAGAACACTAGCTGGAAAGACAGGGATTTAATATAAAGAAAGGTATTTTGAGGAAACTCAGGCGGCAAGGACAAAGACTTTCAGATGACTGTGGTGGAAAGTGAGGAATTAATTCTCACCTCCTCTTATCTCTGTGAGTTAAGAGACAGGGACCAACACTGCAGGACTACATACTCAGAAGCACTATGGCAGGAAAATTAGCCAAAACTGAAACATAGCAAGGTGGAACAAGACAACAGAAGGAGGAAATAAATGATTTTGAAAGGCATCACCATTTTGAAGATTAATATAACACCCACAAAGTAGAAGAGTTTGAGTTTCCATGTACAGCCTTTGCAATACACCTGTCAGAACAATCAAATTCAGAGGGAAAAAAAATGGATTTGTGCCTTTAGACAAAAGCAGCCTTCCTGCTGAAAGAACAGCCTTGTTCATTTCAATGAAATAAGGATGGAAATCAGGTTCAGACCATGTCAGGACTATGCATCCCCGAAACACCAAAAGCTTTTGGCTCCTTCCTCTATCAACAAATAGCACATCTCACGTCAACACTTCAGATTTTTCAAAACGTAATGTAGAACTTGTCATCACCTGAAACAGGGCAAATGCAAGAAAAGATAACCAGAAGCTTTTTAGAAAGGCTATCAAATATAACCATTTTTATCAGAAAAACACACAAGATCTCAACACTTCACTCACTCTCTACTATGCCCCTTCTTTGCTGATAAAAAGCATTTTCCTGCTCAAAACATTACTAATGTTTAATCACTGAATTTTCCTTCAATGGAATTTGAATGATTTCATTTTACAAGAAATTTTGGCCATGGTTCTCACATTGTCTTGATCTTTCAGTGACATTCCAGTGTCACACCCTAGTCCTTTCCAGAGACTATTTCTTTCTCTTACACCCCAGTGCTGTTCCCAGTTCCAGTAAGTCAGACCTCTGTCTCCAAGACAGTAACAATGGAAGGCAGACACACAACTACTTCTTAATCAATAGGAAGACCACATCACAAGAACAGCAATACAGACACAACAGAGGTTTAATAGTGCAGGTCTTCAACTAACTCAACTTGGTCTGAAGCACACCATTTTACAGAATCACAAAATAGCTAAGGTTGGAAGAGACCTTTGTAGATTTTCTAGTCCACCCCAGCTGCTTAAAGCAGGGTCAACTGGAGCAGGTTGCTCAGGCTGGTGCCTAGTCAGGTTTTGAGTATCTCCAACGAGGGAGACTCCACAATCAGACTGGGCAACCTCTGTCAGTGTTTGAGCAACCTAATTTTTATAGAATCACACAATCATAAAACAGTTTAGGTTGGAAGGGACATTGAAGATCATCTATTTCCAACTCCGCTGCCATGGACAGGGACACATCTCACTAGACCAGGTTCCTCAAAACCCTATCCAACCTGGCCTTGAAGACTTCCAGGGATGGGGCATCCAAAATTTCTCTGGGCAACCTGTTCCAGTGTCTCATCACCCTCATAGTAAAGAATTTCTTCCTGATATCTGGTCTCAATCTCCCCTCTTTCAGTTTAGAACCATTACCCCTTGTCCTATTGCTCCACTCCCTGGTAAAGACACCTTCCTCATCCCTCCTGTTAGCCCTCTTTAAGTACTGGGGGGCTGCTGTAAGGTCCCCCGCTTGACCACTCTCTTCTCCAGGCTGAACAACCCCAAGTCTCTAAGCCTGTCCTCACAGCAGAGCTGCTCCAGCCCTCCCCTATGTTTTCACAGCATTTCCTGTCTTTCTTGACAATTATTTATGGCCATAAAAATACAATAAAATAGAGTAGGGCAAATTGTGAAAAATAACCTCTTGTAATTTGTCTATAGGTCTGTGCTCTGACATCACGTAATTACAACACGATTGTCCTACTTAAGCGAGAGCCAAGGACCAACAATCCGTTCACAACTTGTACAGGAGCAACAAGCTTATAGCACAGGAAAGACTGAGCAGATTAACTGCATTTTAATCTAGGCCTACATTCACATGACACAGGTCTACGCATGGATTCAGCATGCTATATTCAGCCTGCTGCAGAGGCTTGTGGAAATTGAAGACTAAGTTCCTTTGCTTTGTCTTGTGCCAAAGCCAAAGCTTTGACATTTTTGCAGCGATTTGATTTTATTTAGACTTAAAAAAAAACCAAACAAAAACCCAACACGTTGAATTTCCAAAGTCAAGTCCAGTTCTACAGAAAGGGCGCATCTCCCTCTTGAGGATATTTTAATTCTTTGAGATGACAGTTGGGAGAACACCATGATTCTTAGAGGTCTCGTCTCAGTGTTTCACATACAAACCCTTTTGTGCCCTGTCAATTTTAACACAGTTTATTGGGAAGTTCAATCTAACCCAGATGTTTGCTGACAGAAATTTTACAGGTGACGACAAGATTCCATTAACTCAATATGCATGATGTTAGTTAATGTGACTTTCTGAGAAATCTTATTCTGTGCTCCTGGCTCTGTGTCCTCATCTACTGCTGTGCAAAGTCCTTTTACTGAAGCAGAAGAGAAAAACAATATTTGCACAAGTTACAGATTTACTTATCCACATATTTCTTCTTAAAGTGTGAAACAGACATGTTATATGATGGTTTGTGAAATAAATTGCTAGTCTGACAGCCAAACTAAAAATAAGAGTAATTGCGTGCTTATGGATTCAGAATTAGGCAGCAAGATAGGATTTACAAAACCACTTAAGCAAGCCAGGTTCCTGTTCCCTCTGGTACTTCCCAGATGCAATCAGCTTTAGAGCGAATCTACATGACAGTTTGGTCTTCCAGTTTGTTTTCTGGCTGTAACACTCAGGCTAAAGGCGGCAGTGTCTTGTCAGTATGGGAAGCCGTTTTCTCAGGCTGGACCAGCCTCCCACAACCTGTTCTGCTTAAAGACTTGGTCTGTGAAGAGCCCACAGAACTTCTGAAAACAAAAACTTCCTTTCTTATCTTAACTATCTCAACTCAGCTTGATAAATTAAAAATCTATACTGTTAAACTTTCTGCAGTATAATGGGCTATTTTTTTTTTTCAATGTGAGGAACATATGCCTATGTTCCGAAACCAATACAGTTACTCCCCTTCCAGGCACATCTCTCTCACTCTGTGTTCCTCCTCCTTCCTCACTCTCTGAATTTTCCTTATCACTGCAATGAGATATGGCAACTTACATATGACGATCGAGTAACGACACTTTGATTGCTCATGGCACAAGGCCAGACAGCTCCTAAGGCAAGTCACCATTAGACTGCAATAGACACCACATCAAGTTTCCCCGCTGAAATGGATGATGGAGAGGAACACAGTAAAATGAAAGCAGAGGCACTAATTTTAAACTGTCATTTAAAGCAACTAGGAATCCTGCAGTGCACAAGAGAACATGCTTCTCACTGTATCTTGGAACCCTTAAACACATGGATGGTGGAGCAGAAGAGATATTGAGAAATTACCCTTACCCTCTTAAAAATAGAAGGTATAAACTAACCACATATGCACTTCAGTCACATGGAAGTGAGTACAAAAAACGCATCTTCTTAAAGATTATTGAGTCACAGAGTATTGATTAAAAAAAAAAAAACAGACCAACAAAAAAAGCGGCGCAACAAATTTGGATTCTGATCAATATAAATCTGATCTTTAAAACAATGGCTAGAACATACCTGACTAATGGTTTAGGTTTATCTGTCACTGAGAATTTCCTTGATTTAACATTATTTCATCATAATTTATTTTAAATTTCATTATATTATCTCAAGAGTGCAACAATGTAAGTCTCATTTCTTTCACATGAAAACAGAAATCCTTCAATATATGCTATCTCAGTAAAATGGATTATCTCACAACTGTCTTACACAATCCCATAAATTACGTGGTAATCATGAAGAAAACCCATTTCAAATGTGTGGAAAAGGTCAAACAAATAATTCGTTGTCACACTAAGCTCTTTTACCTCCAGTCACTGTAAATTCAGTAAGTCGAAGTTGAGGGAAAACTCTTAGAAGAAATTCTAATTATCATCCTTTGCCTAAGTGTGATGACACTGACAGGTTTTTCTAAGCCTCAGTTCGGATACTGATGTGACAGAGGAAACCTGGCAACTTGCACTCATTTTCTGATCATCCTCCAATCTATTTGAAGTGAAAAGTTTTACATGACACAACCAATAAAATATTATTTGTTTTTAGACTTATTAGTTTTTAGACTTCGGTTTTAGAACAAGGTCTTTAGGGGGAAAAAAAACAATTAAATGTTACAAAAGTTTTCAACAGAATCATAGTAACTGGAAGACATGAGCTCAGATTTAATTTTCCATCCCAGAAATGGACTACAGAAATTGAAGGGTCTGAAACCTGCTTGTATGTGACCAGAGTTGGTCAATGATAACAGAAGAATTGATAACAATGCTAACAGTATTCCTAAATTTAAACTTCTTGTGTGAAGTGCAATGACATGTGACTGCGGAGTGATACAGAGGATGCATCTCCAGTCTTTTGTGGCCTTTAACTTTTGGTAGGAATTCTTCCCCTTTTTCTAATTCCATTATTCCAAGGAAAGGAAAGGAAGTAAAGAAGAGAAGTGTAAACTTGAGGAACATTAAGAAATGATTTCACAGTCAAATTTTGCCTTAAGCCAAAAAAGCCGTTAGTTTTCAATGATGAGTCAATTTAAACCATTTAAATACAAAAACCTGCCTTAATTTCTTCTTAAAAACCCAGCAAAGTTTTCAATAGATGATATTTCAAAGTTTCTAAATGAGCAGATCACTTTTTGGATCTAGCTGTTGAGAATATAGATGTGCAACATGAGAATTCACTTGGTAAGGGAGACTTCATGTACCAATTAACAATTTTGCACCT
Organism: Thinocorus orbignyianus; assembly: GCA_013400375.1. Lineage (NCBI taxonomy): Eukaryota > Metazoa > Chordata > Aves > Ciconiiformes > Thinocoridae > Thinocorus > Thinocorus orbignyianus. Next base: position 1,112,495 of record VXBW01008487.1, on the reverse strand, counting down.
CTTAAGCAGTAAACATAGTGGTCATTTCACAATTCATAACTCACTATGGCTGTACCATTTAAATTAAATATATCCCCAAATCCTGCCTCAGGAAATAAGTTGTGAGTTCAGTTAGTTTCTGAATGGCTTAAGTGTATCATTAGTATGGAAATGATCCCTTTTTATGAGGTGCCGTTATTTCATAGGATATACTTAATGTTTAGGAATGTGTACATCATATACTGAAATTATGTACAACATATAATGAAACACATATAAAATTGCAGTAGCACTAGGAGCACCACTGCAGTTAAGACTCTGACAGACTCTCCTTTATAAACTTATATTTTAATAATAAAGAATTCCAAGATTAAAACCAAACAACCCCACCAAACCAAACCCAAAACATTTAGAGGATACGGGCTACAATTTGTGTTTTCTTCACAGAGAAGCAAAGAAATGCAAACAAAATTTCTGTCCTTGTATTGCGGTAAATTTTCTTGTTGGAGGGTCAAAATGAAATGCTTCACAGATTACAAGCTTTCCAGTTTCTGGATATGAAAATACATTTATTTATGTTTTTATTTATTTAGTATGTTTCTCCCTACTCTCCCTTTTTTTTTTTTTCCCCAGTGAAACTCAGCAAATTTACCGTCTGCCATAAATAAAAGACTACTTGTCACCGTGCTTCCTTGAGAGAAGATCTTGTGGGTAAGCGTGACTATAATTACCTATAATTCCAAAAGTAAATGTTTCTGTTTTTCACTAGCTTGGTAGAGATAAGCAATTTAGTCAACAAAAAGAACACCCATGCTTAATGTCGTATACTTAAATGTCATAAAGATAAATCATAACACTCATGGTGTGTGTGCATGAGCGTAAAAAAGAAATAATTTCAGTACACATACAATTTAAAATTGACTAGTTCGAATAACTATTTGATTAGTTATATTCATTTCTAAACGTATATTTTTATGACCAAAAGCAGAATGCTAAGCACATAAGGTTGTGAAGGGCAAAGAATGTTCAGAAACTGTCTGCACGCCTATTAGATATTTCTCATTTCACAGGGTCATTGAACAAACAGCTCTGTTACCTTAAAAGATATGGCTCAAGCCACCTTGACCAAATTACGTAGAAGTTGCATCTACTAGTGCCCAGACAAAAGTTAATTCAGAAAATAACCAAATGCCCTAGAATAATGACAGTCTCCTGGGAAAAGGTTAGTGAAGAATAACTGTAAAGTAGATTCTTGTGCAGTGACTTTAATAAATGCATTTTCTCTGGAAACATGTAACCTGTAAAAAACTCTTGCATGTCTGATGTCAAAACCAAGACTATTTATGCCTCAGTACATTGGAGAAATTGTTCATGCCTACGTAAAGATTGCCCCCATGGTGTTTCCAAGGTCAGTAATTTGCATGGAATTTGCATCAGAACTCAAAAATGCCTGTGGGAAAAAGAGACTATTTTATGATGAAGTTCAATATTCAAAATATTTTTTTCCAATTTATACTTGCAAGTATAGCTCAACACTAAAAGCCAAAGAGATTTTTATGCGGTCCTGATCCAGATAACACTTCTGTTAATTTTACAGAAAACTGCTTGTGTGCCACTGAAGTGATCATCTCACTAACAAACTCCAAGGCTTCATGTCATCCTGTGGTAAGAAGTTAGGCAGCTGAATTACATCCCACCTTTTCACACCTTTCTCAAGAACCAGATTTTTTCTCCTTTACTCAACTAGAAATCAGCCATCAAAGACAAAGGCCCTCAATTAAGAAACCTCTTAAAGTCTAACCATTTATACAAAAGCAAGTGCCTGCTTAAAACTTTTCTGAATCAGCTGAGTGAAGTATTCTACCCTGCATTTATACAGGGAGAACTTTCTTAAAAGCAAGCCCTATATTGTTCATTTTCTATTTTTACTAAAGTATATCTATCCATATGAAGTGAAATATTTAACATACTTTCTAATTAAAAATAAGACACAGTAGTGATCTACAAGTCTCTTAAAGTTCGAGGGAGGGGGGCAGTCTAGCCTTGTATGTTGCAAACAGTTAGATAATTTTCAGAAAAAGAGTATTTTTCAAAATTAGACGTATATTACCACTCTTTCTTGGTCACAACCCTAATTTTACTGATTCATTCAATGTTAAAAAATATTCTCTATCAGAATCTTCAAATTTCAAAACTTAAATTCTGACTTGTCTTGCCTATTTATAAGTAAATTTCACAGACTTGAAATGGAAAGTTCTAGGTAAATAATTATATAACATCTAGAAAAGTATTCAAAGTGTTACACGAAACCATGTTATACTTGAATGCAGAGTTGCATACAAGACTCAGAAGATTTCCAGAATCTAATACTGGAAGTTTGCATTTTGTTTCTCTTTTGATTATAATACTTACTCAGCACTCACAACTAGACAAAAATAAACCGTGTGTTCAATGCTCTCCACAATTTTGAAGCAGGGAAAAGCATGTTTCAGATGTTATAAAAGGACAAAAAGAGCCTACATCAAACCAGTTTTAGCTAACTGAAAGGGAGATCCTGGAAACAGTCCTGAACAATCCTTGAACAGTCCTTGATGGTTTTACCTCCACTCAGGTCAGTTGGGCTCCCTGTGTTATTTATAAGTGGGGAAGAAGCAGATGCACTGCCAGCTAACACAGTGAAACAGACTGAATGCCTTTTGGACAGAATGGGCATGTTGTCCTATGGTTCACAAAGAGAAATGATCATGCTCCTGCTCAGTGTTAATAACAGCGGAAAGTAATCACTGGTCCATTGATTTAACAAGGGAAAAACTTAGATTTTCTAATGTCCTAAAATATTACTGCATGACAGATTCAGCCAAGTTTCAAACAGTGTAAGAAACTGGAGAGTCCAACAGGTAATTCTCTTTCTAAAGCTCTTAATATTACAGATATTCTTGCAAGTTACATCACTGGTAATTTTCAGCCCTTAAATGCACACTCAGGCTGTATTTCACAAGAAGGAGTCCAAACCCTGTGCCAGAATATGAAGCAAAGAATCCTAAAAAAGCAATAGTGGACAAGCTGAAAACATAGCCAAAACATGTCAGGGAAAAAACAAAGAACAAATCAAAGCATGTCTTAGATACTAATAAGTCAACAATGCCTGAAAGGTATCATGTAAGAAATACAATACCACCCTAGAAATCTGAAAACAAGTCTAGTATTTCACAGTGAAAATTTATGCAAGAGGTTCTATGCTATATAGTTTTAAGACAAATTTGTTTTCCATTTTCTGGCAACTGGACAAAGCTACTTCCACATGCAAGGGTAAAATCCAATACTCTATCACAAAATTTTTCCTACTCTCTTTCATTGTGGTCTACAAAGTACCCTGGAAGAGCCCCGAAAGCAATGTTTGCCCTTACTGCTGTACTTTGTTACATTTTGCACTCAGTAATTATTTAGATGGTTTAAAAAAGGAGAGGGAGAACAACTGCAAAATGCATTGTGCAACCGCAGATGACTTCATGTTAACCCCTGTTACTGGGTTCCACCCTCGGGTCAAATGCCTATGAGTCAGTGTCTAGCACAGATGAATGATGTCATCCTCACACCACCTCTTTAGCAAGAAAATGTGGTGGAGCCTTTCATTGTCTGATCTTAAGAGACCCTGCGTTACTAAATGAAGTTCCCAAGATAAAAAAGAATGTGCCTGAACTTAAAAAGACAGGAAATGAGCACATCACTCCAACCCTTTTGAAATATGTTCTAAGAAAAAGATGATGATGGATCATATACAGCAAAAAAGACCATCATTTGTCATGAAGCATGTGTTAAAAGTCAAAAAAATATTTGCATACCCCACCCCTCAAAAGCCGACATACAAAGGCCGTAAGTATCTCATCTATCCATTCTAAAACAGGCAAACTACCTAAAATAAAATGGGGCAATGGATGTGATTTCTCTTTCAGGTACCCAGTGATGATAGACCAGATATACAAGGAATAACTTGAGTTCAGTGAAACCTGAATAAATCCACACCTGTGTGGATTTAAGGAGATAGTTCCATGTTGTTTTAATTTACTGTAATGTGCAATAATTGGTTTGACTGCAGCACAGTTCTTTTGTAAAAAAAAAAATAAATCTTTGAGAACAGAATATTCAGGTGCAGAACTACTGTGCCTGAAACCACCAACTAATTAATCAAAATATAAGAAAATATTGGAGGGTGTAGTAGTGGAAGGGGAAATGACACAAAAAAATTAGTGGAAAGGGGTAAGGATACAATAAAATGTACTCCTGGTTGAAGAACACATAAAATTACTCAGAAAATACTTCAGGTGGTATTAGGTGGAACTCGGTGCAACTTTAAACATGTTCTTCAGTGCCTTCCTGGTTGTGAAAGCTCCTCTCTATGAGGGCTAGCAGGAATTGAGATGTGCAAGAAGGGCATCCTAATCTCGGCTCCAAAAGTGGAGTTTCACAGGGGAAGGAAGAAGGTGCACCACGTAAAGGCATGGAGGGGAGCCTTCCTGTCATGACTTCATAAAGCCCGACTGAGACTTCAGAAGTACAAATTGAACAGATTCAAGATGATCCAGCTGAACATGGAAAGACACAGCAGCGACTACTGCTTTCTGTAAAGTTGTGATAGTAGGACAAGATTTATATTATTTTTCCCTAAATGTGAAAATCTATGTTATTTCCAAAGATGCAACAGTTTGTTTGTATAGGTACTGAAGGTTTAGCAATTGTTAATACAATACTGGTGCTGTTACACTTACTTTTTCTGCTAGAAGAAATATCTTCTTTTCTTTTACTCTATGCTCTGCTTTCTGAAAACAACCAAACATTAAACCAGACCAACAATCAAACAAACCATCTTCCAGAGGAATTCCAGTAGGAGTGAAATACTTATAACTAGGAATATAAAGTATCAAATTCCATTTCTGTTTGACAACGTTGGCAGTTAATAAATTCAAATATATACACACATACAGGTCTGCCCTTATTTACATTTTCTTTTCTTTTTTGTCCAGCTGCCGTTTTTTGGCATATAGAAAACAATCCTCCTCTTTTGAGTTAGATTCCACTGTAACAAAGTCCTTTCTTGGCAGTCCTTCCTCTCACCCTACACCCACAAATCATGATACAAAGCTGCTCAAAAATCAATCTATACTTGAGCAAACACAAGCCTGTTGTCTTTGATTTTTTCACTTGTCTCAATTCATACTAGGTTTTTCTCCTCAGAAACCAAATCAATTGCTTGAAAGAAGAAAATCCATGCAATTTGCCTGGACTTGCAGCTTTCCCTTCCCATTGTCGTGACAATTCCTATCCCTTGTTGCCTCATCCATCTTCTGTGGGTCCATGTCTGTAATTATATGGTCTTTCTCTGCTTCCACAGCTCCTGCAGCTGGTTTCAGCCTGCCATGCTATACTAAAAGCCTGTTCTTGTCCTTCAAACAGGTTAGTATTTTTGCTAGAGACTAATTTTCACATTTCTTGAGCTCACTGTTCTCTGTAAGCCTTGATAGCTACCAAAACCAAAATCATAGGCTTGATAGCTACCAGAATCTCTCGTGCATCTCAAGCCTTCTTCCAGTCCCTAAGAATATTTCCCTTCCTTCTCTCTGTAGAGTCTGTTTTAAAAGATGATCTGAACTAATACACAGAGAAAGGCTATTCAGAACCAAGCTTTGCTTTAAAAATTAACAGAACGCAGCTCAGCCTCCACAGTGCAAAAAGTGGTGCCTGGTAAATCTCCTAGAGCTTGGTATGTGAGTCGTATGTAAAGAAAAAGATAACTGTTGTGGTTTCTGCACCATATTATTGTCATTTTAAAGTGACTAGTATCAGGTGAAAAACATGGAAGTTACATAATGCAAATTATTGCTCTAGTCTAAATCACTCAGATTATTTCATTTTTATGTTTACTTTTTTACACAGTATGAAGAATTATCTTTCCTTCCTCCAATGGTTTACCTCTACACAAAGACAAAACCAACACAGAACTAAATGTTTGGGCTATGTAAAGACATAATTGTGTACTCACATCTAATTTTAACATAAAGCCAGGTGATTGGAGTGTGTAAAAATTCATTACTAATAAAACGACACTATTAACAATATTTCTTTTGGTTTTGCATCAGCCTACACAAGTGTGTTAGCAAAGCAAAATGTAGTAGTTCTTGATTTAGCTTTAAAAGATTACTAATAATTTATTATGCATAAGCAAATGAACACCACTTTGGTTCAAATGGAAAAGATCTCTATTTCCAGACTTAAATGCAAAGATTTGAGGCAGCAGAGTTTCAGGTGTAGTTTCTGCATCACCCCTGTGGCAATTTCATCTTTCTCCCCAACTCTTACACTTCCCCTTCTTGAAAATCAGTTTTGCTAAATTATAATTATTGACATGCTATCTGGGGAAGGATGGGTTTCAAGCTTGCTTCTTTATTCTTAAATAGAAGGAACATGAACACAAAAAGATAAATCTATGCTCTGCTTACTTCATACATTTAGTGCCTAAGCGTTCCCATGACCTGCAAGCTCTTCATTGCACTGCTCAATTCAAACTGAAAATAGCATAACAATAATAACATGAAGTTACTCTATCAAATTTCTGACTGTTAGGCTTCCAGTACCAAACCAGTAGTCAATTTGACAAGAGGTTATTTTGAGGTCTAGTAAATTTTATCTTCTTGGATGATTCTGGTATTGGTAAGAAATTTGGTATACCCGGTCCTCTTACCCTTGGCAACAGCATGAAGCACTGAAAGAGAGCTTGTGCAGTCTGGCTCAAAAAGAAGGAGAGTTTAGCCTGTGATGTCTCAAATCTTATTACACCTGTCAGATGAATTCCAAAATACAGCTAGTAGTTCTAGGGCTCAGCTTTTTTTACTGTAAACTTCAGACGACAGTCAGGCTCAAAAACTCCACTTGCTTTTTTTTGCATCTTGGTATAGAACTGAACTCTTCAAGCACTGAAAATGTTAATGGGTGCTTTCAAAATAATAGGAAGCCAGAAAACCTAATGCTGTTTTAGAAGCAGACAGGGATGTATAAATAAGACTATTGTTTCTATGGAGTAAAGCTTAAAAATTGTTATATGGTAGTTAAAGTAGAGTATAATAGTCTATTGTTTCTATGAATAGGTTTCTCCCAAGCACCAATCAACACCTTATCGTTAACATTAATCACTGGGATATCTTCTCCAAGATCGAACAAACACTTCTTGAGAGTTCAAACTTTAACTTCAGAGAAGTTTCAGTGTAATAACAGATTAGATTTCAATATCAGCAACTATATCCTTATTCAATGAATCTCATTTTAATGACTAAATGTTACATAAAGTTATTTGAAAAAGGTTTAGAAAGATTGACAGTAAATGTGAGAAAACCCCAACATATTCCAGCAACCAGAAGTCTACATTAGTTAGCTAAAAGTATCTTTGGTTCCTTTTAATGTCTAGTATACAGAACCATAATCCCATTTCTATAAAATAAGATTTTTAGAATTTCTCAGATTAAGAGTATCAGCAGCTAACAGTATTATTTCAACAATACATCATTTTACTATATTTGTAGGTATGTTTTAATCTTCTCTTGTTGCAATGAACAGGCTTTTATTTTTAGAAAGATAAATTAGTCTGTAGGGTAGGCAGGGCCAGATACTTCAAAGAACGAAATGCAATTTCCAGGCAGTTTTGACAAAACATTTCCCAAGAGCTCATATACGCCAAGGCTCTACAGTTGTCTGCAAACTGGCATTCCTTAAAGCATGAGCTTTACTCTGCTTTCTGTTCTAAAAGTACAAGTCAACCTTTTCTACACAATGCAAAATTTCATGATTCAAACATTGCATGTAATTTACAGTTTCTGTAACCTCTACTCGAAAAGCCTCTACTTAATTTTCTTGCTTATTTACGTTGAAAATGCTGTTGCACTTTGATTTTTCCCTAAAGGGGCACATTGGTGTAATACTGCTTCCTTCCACAATTTTTTTCTGTGGACCTGAATAGGATCACATGAAGGTCAATGCCAAGTACTTCCAAATAACTATTTTTGTAAGTAATAATTTAGTTCCTCTGTCCTTCTATTATTCTGCATTGAGGAGCTTTTTTTACATTCAGTGCAGTACAAAATCAGTAGCAAACAAAAACTCAGTACTTGTAAGGGCTGCCTCAGTTTGCAGAGGTAGAATACCTGCTCCCAAACTAGTCCAACCTTCCTGTTACTTTTATTCATCTCAACCAGAAATTACAACATGTTTTCCAACAGGTAAAGGGGTATTTCCCATTAATGTTGGCTTCAGTACTGTCCCTGAGGCTTCAGGGAGCTGACCTGTACTGGAGAGCAGCCCAGCTCTGCTCTCTGCCGAGTTAAAAGCATCCAGCTTCATATAAAAGATGCCAAATGCCCTGGCTGGTTATCAGTGCACTTTGAAGACTATTGGTCACAGCAGGACAGGGCACAAAAGTCTGTCATCCCAACAGCCCTGCTTAGCTCCTGGGCATAAACAAGGGGCTAACCCAAAGAGAGAACCAGCACAGCTGCCAGTGTTTGCAAAGCTCAAAGAGTGCATGTTCCAGCACTCCAATCTTGAATTAAAAGATGAGAATATAATTAATTATTCCCTAATCTCATTCCAAGGACATACTTCAAACTGATGCAAGACAGTGAAGATGGTAGCAAGTTCAATTTTACTGCAATAAAATCCAGGTATCTTGATTTCACTGAGTTTTCTTCTTGAAAAGTTTCTTTACGTTAGTAATCCTCAGGTAACAGCCCCCCACAATTTCATGTTATTTTTTCATGCCCTAGTGTCCTTGGAGGTCAACTGCACAAAAAATTACTTAGGTTTCTTTCAGAAACCCCTTTTCCTGAGATAACAGTAGCAAAGTCACTTCAATAAATATTTAGTCCATCCACCCGCAGCAACGGAATGTTAGAATGTTTCTGTTAGAAAACAGATCACATAGTCCTCCATTTTTGCAAGATGTCCTGAATACTTAGGAATGAATATTTTTATGCAACTGAAAGACAAGCTTATTTAATTATTTTGTGCTACTCTTCAAATTATCAATCAAATCTTTACCTCCCAGTGGTTCAGTTGACTCTACAGAGATGTCAGCTAAACAGGACTCTACTCCTCCAAGTTAGTTTTCTTTCTAAAGAGAGGTTTTGGGCTTCAGCTTTTTTCAGTTGATCAACCTCACCACATACACTGTGAGCATGAAAAATAAGCAGCATTTTCAGATCTGCTTGAAATAGTATACAGATCACAATTTAAAGAAAAAAGAGAGGGTAAGTTGCAAAGTAAAAACAAAGGTGACTTGACAGAAAAAGAAATTATATAAATGAGCATGAAATAGTGCAGGGAAACCACAAAAGACACAAAGCTGGCAGTGACAGTAGTTCTGCTTTGTTGGCAGTGGTCTTGATTGCTGAAAACAATACAAAGCAACAGCCTGTAACCAACAAGATGTAAGTTCTATTACATGAATCTTAAAGATAAGTTGTTGCTATAATAAGGAAAAGTAAAGCACAGAAAAGGTGTATTCTCTAAAAGAAAGGAACCTGTTAAGAATACATGATCACACTTCAGGTTTAGGCAGTTTCGGCATTTGATTTTGGCTAACAGAAGTAACACGTTAACAGGAGACAACTATTTCTTTAGAAGTTGCTTTAAACTTTTAAAGCTCTCTAAATTTAAAAAATAAATCAAAAAAGAAGAAAAGTCATCTTCTTCCCACATTCACAGTTCACTAGAGAACCTCCAGTCCCAACTCCAACAATTTCTTGCTAATCTTTCTTTTGTGCCTTAGTAAACTAGGTGAGGTGACAGCAGCCCTCCAGTTAAGTGTGGGCCAGAATCCTTTCAAGAATCCTCCATGGGAAAAACTGTAACGCTGATGTGACATAAATTCTTCATGGGAAGAACTGTAACACTGACATGAAAATCCAGTAGTCTCTCATGATGAAAGAAACCTTGGTTTTCTCATTCTTCTGAAAGATGAGGAGGAAAATCAGTGTTGTGGGTCAGCAAAACGCTGCACAAAATAAGTAACGAACTATCCAATCTAACAGCCTCTCAGGTAGGATGGGAGACTCATCCCATACAGTATATTTTCAGTATTTTGACAGAAAAAAACATTAGCCTTATTATGATCTTATATGAAGTTTTCCTTTTGCTGAGAGGACATTTTTCACCGATGGAAATTTAGCTGGAAATTTCCAAAAGAATCATTTTTAGGATGGATGCCAGTGCAATTTGATGTCCATGATGTCATTTGGGTTGATTAGTCCAAACGTGTCAAACAAAACTGAAAATTAATCCAGCCTTCAGAAAGTAGTGTCAGTTGTCTGCTGTAGTAAAACCAAACCAATGTTTATAAAACAACAACAAAACCACCATAAATTTAGACAGTGAATAAGGGCACTTGGAACTCTGAAGCTTTCCCACTGTCTTCCTCATATACTTACACTTACCCTACATTGCTCTGTCAAGAACTTAATATACTGTTTTTTTCTATTTTGAGCTCTCATTCTCAAACCTTAGAAAATCCTTTCTTATCTACAGCCTGTTATCCACATTAAACTGAGCATAGCAGAAATTAACAGTCTGCTTCCTCAGGGTCTGGACTGAGGATCCTTGGGTTCCTTACGGAAATATCTGCCTCAGCCAGTCACTTAATCCAGCAAGATTTTAAGTAAAGAACCTCATTCAAAAGACATCATATCATCCAGGTCCCATGATGGCAATGAGGTCTTTATGTTTGTTTTTCTTCCTCCCCAAGAGCTGAGAAGAAATATTTTATTCTGAATGTTCACAGAAATTAACACACATTGCTTCTAGAGAAGTTCAAAACTGCACAACAGTGAATCCATCAAGGCACATCTTGCACGCAAATGTGCTTGACATTTTGTGCCACGAACAAACATGATTTGAGGCAATTGGCTAACTTTTCTCTTATTCTCATCAGGCTTCTCTAAATTGTGAGAAGCTATCAGAAACACAACAACTCTTGAACACTGAGTGAGTTTCTATTTTTGGAATCGCCAAGCAAGCAGACATTATCTCAGAAAAAGATAAAAGAAATAATGCCAATAGTTTTGGGATCAATTTAGATCAAGTTGGCCAAAGCAGCAACTACTTAGTTGTTGTCTGAACTTACAGCAAACAGCGTTTCCAAGTTCCAGCCACACTGGATGCTAAAGGCAATCCATGGCTGTGATGATGCATCAAGCAATTGTACAGACTGCAGCCCCTCACAAGTAAGGATCATTTTTGTTACTACCAAGTCCTCATTACAAGTATTTTTATAACGTAACTGCATTGATACACACATATGAAGGTATTCCAAACATTTGCTGATTCACGTAGTCCCTGCTGCTGAAGCAAGTAAGACTAAATGAATTAGTAGGAACATATTGACTAAAAGAATGATTTAAGGTGATACTATTAGGTTGAAATACTGGACAGCATTTAGCTCAACCTCTGTTGTAAACCATCTCTGACATTTATAAAGCTTGTAAGCTGTCAAAATTTCACTTGATGCTTTGCCGAATAATGAGACATAAAGTAGCATAGTGCCTTTTTCTACACATCAGAGCAGGAGCTTAAACAGTATGGGATTTAGGTGCTAGCACAGAGGCATGGACTGCTATTTTAGGCACTTCTATAGCATCTATGACACCTGCATGGGGCTGGCAGATACGACATCAGACCTATGCTCATTTGGATAGGTTGTTGTACATCAGGTAAAGTAAGTTAGGTCACCTAAAATGGCCGTAGGTATGGACACTTGAATCTCTGCCAGGAGAGTCACCTTCTACAAAGCCACCACAACTACTATTAAATTCTCTAAAGAGTAAATCCTGATTTGACTTTTCCTTTTAAAATATGATGAGATTTCCATGGGGATGATTGGCTGCTGCTCACAGAAAGCTTGATGCACCTATTCGTGGGTTAAATTGAGGTAGTTGTTTTGAATACTTTGCCAGTGCCCTGAATATGAAGGGCAGCTTGCTATTACTCTGTACTCCTTGCTATTTTCTGCAGGGACATTGTTAAATATAGTTCTTCGAAAAGTACCGAGTCTTGAGTTTATAAAAGTAGATGGGTTTGTCACTTCCCTAGATTGGGAGGCATTAGTGTTGTGAGCAAATGGACTGTCATATAGTCAGTCATCTCTGTACGTCAGCAGGCAGGGAGAAGGCGGACAGGAGCTGGAGCTGAGAGTGCATTGAAATGAGCCTCACCCCAGAAGGAAGTGAAAAGGTACTGGAAGCAATGGGAGTAAAGTGGCTTCCTTCATTTTGAAGGAATTAAAGTAGCAGTGTAGGAAAAATATGGAACAAAGTTTATTCTTAAGGGAAAACAGCACACACATATGTGCTATATGAGCAATGCCATGTCACTCATTAGCATCAGTATACTCACATGAAAGGGTCAAAGCCCAAACATTTTAGTGCGGCCAAATGCTTCTCCTCTTTGGGAAATGATTACAGGACACTGGCTGCCCAAAAAAGGGTTGCTTTTCAAACAGTGGGCAAACGGACACTCTAGGTAAGGAATGACCACATCAGAGGGTGGTGGGAGCTATTCTGAGGGACAGGAGGGAGTTTTAACTGAAAGGGTGTAGCAGCACCGAAAAATGCAAAGGGAACCCATCGACAGCATTCGTTGAATATAAGCTTGCCTTTTCCTTACACAAGCAGGGGATCTACTTACGTTTCATCTTGCAAAATCCTAGTTGAAATCTTTTTGAGGTGCTCTCGCTTCCTAATTGTGCACTGCCCTCCCTTTTGTCTATTTAAGAAACTGAGCAGTTTTTCTGAAGGTGCTCTGTAACTCTCTGCATGATGGCTTATTTCACGTAGCATATAAATTTCCCTCTGTTCCAGGGGCTTTGTTGAGGTATGACCAGACTACTCAAGATTGCTGATCAGAAAAGGTTTGCATTTAAATCTGTGAAGGTAAGAGGCTGTGGCAGCTTGCAGGCTTGCTGCAGGCTCCTACAACTTTATACCACAGTGGAATGATTGCACAAGTCTTTCAAAATATCATTTGTCAACCTCACCTAAGCTTTCTGCTACTCTCTGGTCATGGACTTTTTTTCCCCTTAAGTTAGTTTTGTCCTTTTTCTGTGAGCCCTGTTTAGGAGGCATAAACAATTACACCAATTTTACACCTATGGTTACTCTTGGTCAAAACAACTTTATAGCAAACAATTCTCTTCAGAAATCTTATTCCAAGAATGGAGCCAAACAACAGACAGACAGATATCTAAGTAACAACACTTGCATCTACTGGAATGCCAATTTCTGGGAGAAAAAAAAAATAGTTTCATAGTAACAACAAATTCAAAGTGCTTTCAAGTGTGTTGGCTATTCCCCATTTTGCATGAATAAACTGAAACTTGGAAAATTGCTTTTCTGATATTTGACAGCGTCTTTTATTGAATGCAACTTAAATAGGAGACAGATACAAACAGAAAGGGCTGTATGACAGTCCGTTTGCACACAACACTAATCACGCTTGACATGTTTGTTTAGGGATCTACTTGTATACTTCAGAGCTTGGATACACACAATTTTTAGAAATCTTAAGAATAATTATTTACCCATGGTACCACAGCTACATGTGTGAAGTAGCAGTCTGACCTGGAAAAATATGGATATATTTTGTTCCTCTGTATTTGTTCCAAGCCAGGCTACTCTCTGCTAGAATGCTTCAAATGAGAACATACCCTTTCATATCCTTTTAGTTACACAAGCAGGAGTTTCTATTTCCTTGTTTATCCTCAATGAAAGGGTGAGCAGTCAAGTCAAGCATTGGGCAATGCAGCAGATGTGCACAAAGCACCCATCTGACAATGGCCAGGGTTCCCACTGAGACTTTTGAGTAGGGAATAATTGTACTTTCTTTTGGCATGAACCAAGGGTACAAAATCACATTTACGTGTGCAAGCCTTTGGCCTCTCAACATGTGTTCTCAGCTGCATTAGAGTAGCTGGCAAAGGTCAGTTTGATTTTCAGTCCTAAAAGCAAAGGGTGATGGTAGGAATGTGGCCAGTAGTACCATTTTAAAAAATAGTATTTCCTGTCCCTCAAAATACACTAAGCTTTTATTAATTAGGATTTGGAGGGAAAAGGCTTTTAGAAATTTCATGCAATAATATACAATTTCAGGTATTTCAAAACCCAGAAAGAAAAAAAAAAAGAAGAAAAAATCTGATATTACACAGAATTCCATCTTTTACTCTATAATTTTCAAAAAGTTTCTCAAATTGACATAGAAGTTCAGAATTTAGTTTCAGGCTATGTACTCTTTACACATAATGATTCCTCCTGCAGTTTTTTTGATGTTATTTCCCTTTCTGGATCTCAATTCTTTCTAAGAATAAAAGACTTTCAAACTAATCTTCCATCTGTTACATTGTCTGCCCTCTTTTTTCTTTCCATTTTCCCCTCACTTTATCTACCTTTTTTGTCTTATCTCCTATTCCCAGCCCCTGAATTCTCTTCTACCCCTACCCACTTGGGCCTCCAGTTCTTGGAGTACTTAGCTTTTTTCCTTCCATCAGCAGCACAGGAAATTTAACTGAATCTCACCTCTTGAAAAAGAACTGAAGTAGATTTTCATATGCTACATTTTGGTTAAAAATTAAGCTGCAAACCAAGAAGAACTAAACAACAACAACCCCCACCACATTAAAAAACCCACCAAACATTCTGCAGACAATCATACATAAAATACTTAGGAAATAATGATTCCTAACATATTTATGACATAGCAAAGAGTTCATCCTTCAAGGTAAATCTACATGCTAGTTCCACATCTGAGTAGCTACAGATTCGAAAGCAGTATTCAGTCAGAAATAAAGTGAAATGTGTGACTAAGTTCTCCAATACATAGTATAAGACTAGTTCACTCACACTAAAATTAATAGCACACCCCCCCCGGCTTTTAATATCTTTATAAAGACACAGAATTTCTAACTGTGCTATATCTGATTTTCATTCTGTTTTGATTTCTTATAGATATAATTTTGAAAATAGTAGCAGGTATTCATCAGACTCCCAACTTATATGATCTTACCAAAGCAGAAACCCATTGAGTGCTTAAAGCTTCATACAACCCATCAAACCCAAGACAGAGAAAATCAATATATTTCTTGAAAAGTAGATGAGAAGATCAATTAGAGTGAAACCTCTTGACTATTCAGCTTTTCTGCTTTCCCTACAAACTTCCTAAAAGTTTGCAAACTAGGTATTTGAGACCAATCTACCAACTTTCTGTACTTTTGGTAAAGAATGCCCAGCCCTTTATAACAGGATTTTGCCTCAGCTCACTGATAAATGGATGGTATTTCATACTTCATCCAGCCTAACTTCCTCCTGCACGAGACCCTTCCTTTGATCTCTGAATGACAAACTACCCCATACTACCTTCACCTACTTCTTTCCTGTGTTGTTAATGCCGGAAATGCACCTGCACAAATGCAACAAGCTATCAGCGAGATAAGTAGCACCATCACTTCATTCCAAACTACTTCCAACAGAAGCTGCAACTGTTTTAAGCTCACTTGAAAAGGATGTGACTTTCAGGGACGTTCAAAACAATTAGGTGAGTGTTTAGAGTAAAATCTGGCTCTAGACACCATCATGGCAACAGTTGTTGGGGCACCTATTCTGAAGTCAAGGTGCACTGACTGTGTGTGTCCACTATTCCCGGATCACTAAATGCTACCCATCCTAGGAGAGTGGCAGTTTAAGGGTTAAGGGCTAGAGGGCACAGAACCCCATCTCCATTACTGAGTCCTCACATTTGAGGGTTCTAAAAACATCTATTATGCTGCCCACATGGACTCAAACCTGGCAGGCGCAGGTGCCTGCCCAGCCCCGATCACCATCACAGGCACGAGACTGTTTCCAACCAGAAGAAGGGAGAACCCACTTCTCCCCATCATTCTCTAAACTCTTTCTAGGTATGAAGGCAGTAAAGAGTACCTTGCTGGGCTGGCAGGGCTGGAACTGGCCCATTGCAGCTGCTCCCTCATGTATTGCAGAATTAACTGGACATCTCCCCAAAACATCTCTTGCCAAATTTGTAAATTGCCAAGTGCAAATTACTTGGCATTAACAAGTCCAGGTACTATATTTTTGTCTTATTTGGAAAAACAGGGCAGAAACAATAAGTGGAGAAACATGTTACTAAAAAATCGGTCACATAACGGGGGACTGAGAGTGAAGGAGACAGATCTGCAAAACTGCAAATTGTACAGGACAGTCCAGAAGATGTGACATAGATCCATATGGGTAAATGCATCGCATCTGTAAGATGCTTTCAGAGGGAAAGAGATGTGCAATCAGAGAGACAAAGGCAGCAGTAATCATCAAAACTCTCAGCTACTGAAATGCTTCTGGTGATTTCTATGTTTTGACAAAAGTTGTGAAGCAGCGTGTTATGAAGCTGGTACATTTATAAATTCAGGCAATGAATGAAAAAGCTCAAATGTGAGTTAGATACACCATGTATTTAAGAAAAAAACAACTCACAAAGACAGGGAAACCAAAGCTGATGGAAGCTGAACTGAAGTTGAATTAAGAGTGAACTCAAAGCTTCACAGCATGGGATGGTTTATTAGCAGCCTGAAGACAAAGGCCACAAAGCAGTTTTACTCCCTTAGAGAGAGGAGCCCTATTATGGAGCCTTTCAACTCCCCAAGAATTGCCTTTTAACTCTCCCTCCACAGTAGGACAAACAGGGGAAAGAAATTAGTCTTGGATGATGTTAGCTGTTTTGTAACTTGCAGTGCTAGTCTCACTGGAGCTCTTCTGACTCCTGTCAGATTTATCCTCTTGACGTTCAAAATGGATTAACCTAAGGTACCTTTTTATAAATAAATAAAAAAAACCCCAACCCAAGCCAAAACAAAACCCATAGCGTTTTCTCCCTCTGCCACCAAAAATATGGGCATTAGTTAGATAGCCAAATAATGTTTCCTAGATTTAATAGTAATCTCTTCTTTACTGTAGTGCTACTATTAAAGAAAATGTTCTATGCTAACGCAGAGTCTGCCCAATCAACTACATCCTGCTGTCACCTATCTATAGCACAAAAACATAAAAATATCAAAATTTCCTTGTACCTTCAGAAATTGCTAAATCATTGAGCCTGAAACACTATCCGTAGCAAAACACATATGCATTGGTATATCCTGCTCAGCTGTGTTCTTACCAGAGAGAGGAAAAGCTAATGTTTTCTGAAGAATTTAAGAACTCAGAGAAATTACTCAACCTCATTCTGACTACCTGGTGCTGCTTACTGAAGAGAATTTTCTTTAGATGTGCCCAAATTCTATCTTCCTGAAAACATTTCATCCTTGAGTCTTTTGCTCTAATGACTGACACACAGCTAAGTGATATGATCTGTTTGCTTCTATTATTTTGTTACTGTAAGATTGTTTGCGGAAAAGAAAAAGG
Organism: Thinocorus orbignyianus; assembly: GCA_013400375.1. Taxonomy (NCBI): domain Eukaryota; kingdom Metazoa; phylum Chordata; class Aves; order Ciconiiformes; family Thinocoridae; genus Thinocorus; species Thinocorus orbignyianus. The sequence continues at coordinate 1,095,039 of VXBW01008487.1, read as the reverse complement.
CAATGTGATAAACTGAGCATCAGTTCAGAGCAAAAGTACATTCATATCTTTACTCCTGTAAGAAATAGAAATCCCTTACAAAGTGGTGTAAGTTGGGAGTGAATTTGCTTCACCTAGGCAAATAGAGCTCAAAGCAGAATCTGGCCCACACCATATGGAAAAATACATTAACTGATGTAGAAAATAAAGCTCCATGCTAGAGGAAAAATAAAATCTATGTAACTTATGATGGACTCAGCTGCAACATAATGATCACATAAAGAAGTTGAATCTGCTCTCAGAAGACAAATTTCATGATCTGGTGTTGCTAGTCATGGGTTGTAATGCCCCACTCGAGGTGCCACATTGCTTTAGAAATATTTGCCATAAACACCTCTAACAGCAGAACACTTTTTTCACCTGTAGGGCACCAATTAAACTTTTCAAAACAACTCGCTTTTTGGCATTGTCACAATTGATTCTCAGGGGGCTGACATGCTGAAAAAAATAATCTGACACCATGCAAAGCCTTCAGAGGCAGGACTATCTGATCAATTTTCCAACTTTTATCATGCTCCTGTTTTTATAGCATGGCCACCACGATAGCACCTGCAAATGGTAACTGTGAAAATGGACAACGTGGATTTTTCCATGTGACTAGCAAGTATTGAACTCATGCAACTAAACCACTGCACAACGTCCTAAATATCTAAGGTATCAAGGTAAGTTCTAGCAAGACAATATTATTATCTTTCTTATTCAAAAGAGGAGCATAAACACTTAAGTGCTAAGCAAATATATGGTGGATTTACGTTTTAATAAGAAATACCCAGTATTTCAAACATCCAAATTTGGGGGGTGTGTTGCACAAGACACCCTGAATCACTATACTTTCAGCTGTCATAAGGTGATCTACTCTAAGAGTCTTGTCAATAGTCTTAGAAGAAGGATTGATGAAGAACAGAAATTGAAACAGGACAGAAAAATGTGAATGAGGGGAGAACGGAGAGACGAAAACTTGCACTGGCAAGTTTCACAGTTGAACAGTATTGTGCAGAGCTAATACGAACTTCTCATCACAACTATTCATACGAAAAATAGTACGAACAAGCAAAAAGTATAAAAAATATAATTGTTCAACACTGTAAATAAAAGTTTACTACAGATTTTACACAAATGCATGTGCATCCCTATATACATCCATACACAGAGAGGACAGGCAAATGTGTCTGTCACCTAGGCAAAATTTTTTTTAAAGACAGAGATGCTGCTTTCTGAACTTTCAAAGCACATGCTGCAACAGTACTGAACTGCAAGGATTTAGGTCAAGAATACACACTAGCAAGCACTCCCCTCCAGGACTATGGCATGATAACATGGACAGATTAAACAAGTCTTATGCAGTAGTCCATGGGAGTATTCAGAGCTCCATAGTTGGCCCCACACCTTTTGGTATTTGCTAGGAGGACATGAAATTTGTTTTGCAACAGCATCTCCTCTCAGTGTCTCATTTGCTGTCCCTGACAATGCATCTGTTCACACAGTTATACTCCAGCAACCCCACAAAGTAAGAAGCATCAGTTGCTTGTTTGCAATTTGGAGCCCTATTTATGCTAACTTCAAGATTCACATTAACGATTACTGTTCAGGTCTGACACTCATAGTTCAGACAAGCATTTATGCATTACTTTGCTGCAACTTCTTCATATGCATCCATATTGCGATGTCTAACTGCTCAGAATAATCTTTTTAACAGTCTCTGCTGAACAGCTAAGCACGTACCTCATGTTTTGGTCAGGATTCATTACACAAAGTGTAGCAAAACACTGAAAAGTGTGTTATTCATTTGGTCATGTACAAAAACACCCTCCAAATCATCTGTATGAGAAGTGGAGAGTTTTTAAACTAGATTTCATTTCTTAAAATGTGGGGTCTTCCATTTTTATGACTTATTATAATTGCTTCTCTCTTCAAACTGCTGATTTTGTCTAGTAATGTAGCAGTGGAACCGATCAGTTAAATGAAGCATGAACTGCAGCCTGCAGAGAGCTGGATTAAAAACTGCTGAGTTTTCAACATGATCCTTAATCAGAAAGGGTTTCTTTTAGAGGAAAGAAAATGTAAAACATAGGGGGCAGGGAAAAAATGGGTAGGGATGAGACAGTAATGTTCTTTTTAAAATAGCAATGCTTTTTAACTTACGTAAACCCACAGCATCACAACTCATAAACAGGTACTTCCATTAATAATTATTAAAGACTAGTGGCTTAATTCTGGCTTTTTATATGTTCATACTTCAACTTGTCACGGAGGTTGTTCACAAGACATGGAAGAAAAATCATTTAACAGCAGTAGTGGCCTCATCCTGTTTTCACCCATTCTAGCTATAGTCATCATGTACATTTACAGACAACCCTAAGATGCTAAACTCACAATGTATATTTCATGTGTATTCTACTGCCCTGGAATGAATAACCTTAAAGGATCAGGAGGCATCTGTAAACTGTGCCTTTTGTGCAGATGAATAAAGTCCATTTCTCGAATAGCTGGCAGAGTGAAAGGAATGGGATAAGGAATTAAATGAAGAGAAGAGGGGGGGGGAAAAAAAAAGAGGGAGGAAACATCACGTTGCTCGCCTGCAAGTGCTGCCAAATGGACATACTTGGAGATAAACCCATTTCCCCAGTTAATGTTGAGGTGATTTTCACTACTCCTGAGCTCCTTTTTCTTTTTGTTAATCCTGTGCCTTGCAAGGTTCATTAACCCTGTTTACACAGAAAGGTTGGGTCAGTCTGACATGCTAACAAAATGCACATATATCTGCACATACACATATATACTTCAGTTTCTTTTTAACAAGCTTTCCAACTTTACAAAAACCAACTAAAAAAAAAATCAAACAAAAAAAACCAACCCAACCCTGAAATGTATGTGGTTTTTTTCCCATTTCATGTTAAAAAAGAAAAAAGTAATGCAGCAAATGTAGAACTTTTACAGAGAGAACTAAGCAGGAAGCATGAATCCACAAGAAACTTTTCACTGATACTTAGTCCCTTCTTTCTTTAAGGTTTCAGAGAAGCAGCACGCTACTCCAACAGAATGGCAGCTGCAGGTGGATGAGAACTCTGCCTCATCCCAAGGGTCCTCAGAGCACATCATTAAATCCAAAAACCCGTGCAACCCTGAAGCAAACACTGAAATGTAATTTGCTGGGTTACCTGTGGCAGAAAAGAGATGCTGCAGCAATTTTCAAGTTGAATGCCTCTAAACCAGTACTGGTGTCTGGGCTAATGGAAAACAACGTTTTGAACATTTCTGATTTGATATGAGTATGTGGAGGCCTGAGAATACCTCAAACAAAACCTTGACATGAGGCTTAACACAGATTTTGTCCTCATGGGCTACGCTAAACTACATGTAATCCTGTTCATTATAAGAGCACTTGGTAGGTGCCTTCTACTTTTCCTGGAAGAGCTGAGTGGACAATTTTATGAGAACGGTGCACAAACAGAAAGGAATGCAGCCCAAATCTAAACAGACTTTGAATTGCAGATCTTAACACTGCTGGCTTGAGAGAGGGTGAAAGCTCAGAGGTCTGCTTCTCATAAAGGCCATGACAAAAAGAAGCGATACAAAGCAGTTCCCCAAGCAGAGAAGTATCTTGTCCTAGACGGTAGAAAGATAGCACTGACTTTTCACTTTAAAAACAGAGCAATTTTTCTTTCATTTTTCTAACAGAATTGTGCTGGTTTTTTTTTTTCACAGAGACTGGATGCAACCTGATCAAAAGGTCTATCAACGTGTCTGTGGCACTCTATGACCTTGCCCTGAAACACCCAAAAACCAGCCTGCAGCAGGACTGTTATACGTGTTTGATGGAGGTACAGACAGCAGACTCTTAAAACAAGCCTGTTGCTTTTGTTAACAAAAAAATCCAGTTTTATGAGATTTGCAGGCTCCTTCACATCGAGAAATAAACTACCATAATTTTAAACAACGCAAAGGTTGTTGAACAAGAGCTGGGTATCAGAGGTACCATGGCCTGGTGTTGTATATACCCAGTGTTCCATGAAAAGCAGCATGTGTTTTGATGCAAGTCCCTTCCCACTGCTGATTCAATAGTTCATGGTTACACAGTAATATATAGAAGAATTGTGCCTAAACATTAGCACAGCAACCTTACTGTTAATTCATCAAGTCTCCTACGCTGAATGACCTCAGCCCAGTAAGGAGTCTGCTGGTAGTCTGCAAAAAGGTATTTGGAGAATCCACAGAAATCCCATTTATGACTTTGCAATAATACTGTCTGTATGTCTTCATCTTGCCAAAGTTCAGTTGAGTTTCTGGGTGGAAAACTGCAGTCAAATTCTTCTTAGTCAGCTCCATTATGATAAAGAGAGAAAAGAATAGGATACTGATAGGCAACTCAGGTACAATTCTGCCCGACATTAGCCTTGCTTTAATTAAGTCAGCTATGACCTCATGGCTGGATAATTTTTTAACGTTGGTGTTTAGGAGAAAGGCTTACATTGAAGGCTAGTTTGGCTGCCTTTAGTTAAGAATATGATTCATGTGAGTGGGAGAAAACAACACAGTAAAATCTACATTTTTGTGTGCATACAGAAAATAGGAGATTTGTATTCCAGAGAAAGAAATCAAAAAATAGAGTATGCGTCTTTTGTTTACTTACACTGTAAGGAAATTCGCCAGAGGAAGTGATAGCTTGTCCCAAGAGCACCATCGCTATTAATAAAATACCAGGTCCCCACTTAGCATTCTTGTGCTATATGCATTTGCTGCTTGTTTAAACATTTCTCTTTCATTTTAATTGTGCACCTTTGTTTCACTGCTCTGAATTAACAATAGTATACCATGCTGTCCATTTACATTTGTGAATACAAAAATAACTCCGACCCAGAATGCTGGTTTTTTAGACATAACAGTCTGAACTCCGTCACTATTACTATAGTGCACCTTTCCTGCTTTACAGAAAAATCTCTTTATAGAGAAATTGTGAATATTTCATTATCGAGGCTCATTCATTTCTAATAAGAACATCTAATGAGAATTTCTAATAATCTGATGGTTTCTCAAAATGTGCGTTTTAAATTAGGAATCTTCTTAGGCAGTCCATTTTCAAGGCAGTAACACATCTCCTCAAATAGCCAAGCTGAACACAGTGTCCTATGAAATATGTAGATTTCCACTGGTAACTTACAGGAGTGAATTGGATAAATGCAGTAAGTCACAGTTTGTAGTTAAGTAGAATGTAACCTCTGAGTTTCATTGGCCTGAAACTCCCGACTGTAATAAAGTTCCATGTACCTATTTAACACAGGAGGAAAATCCCCTTACTATAAAAAAACAAGTTTTCCCTGTAAGGCTAACAGTGTCATTTGTAAATGATATTATTCTGTCACTGCTGAAACGGAATTTCTTGTCTTAATCTTTCAGTACAACCAGCTGCAGAACTGATAGGCAAAATCCTCTTAAAGTAATAATCATCTCTTTTAAGCCACTTTCTTAGTAAAGATACTCTAGAACTGTTCAGACTAGTCTCTTTGTTTGAGGAAATGTATTAAAACACTGTTATTTTGCTGTACATTTTTCTTATTTTACATCATATTACCTGAAAAAAATATAGATAGCCCTTATCCAGACTGCAACTTCCAAGACCAGGTGGGATTTGAATGTTTTTTTCAAAACAATACTTTTGATAAAAATATTTAGATTGTCCCTTAATAACACAGGAAACTAAGTCATGTTTTCAGAAATGACTTAAGAACTTGCCAGATTAAAGGTCTGTCTACACATGGAATTATTTAGTAATGACTGCTCAAGAACAGCTATACCTGAATAACTCCATGTGTAGACACACTTATTCCAGAATAAGGTTGCCTTATTTCTGCTTAATTTAGCCCATCGAAGTGTGTTAAGCTAAACAGAAACAAGAGTGTCAGCACATGGAGTTATTCAAGAATTGGTGTTCCTAAATAATTCCATGTGTAGACAAGCGCTTGCAAAAACTGAAGATCAGCTCTGTAATCCCCAACCACGTTATCTGGTATCACAATTAATGCACTTTCTGGTAGATGTACTGCTTCTTATTCTGTTGCTTTCATTACTTCAATTCGTGTTGAATTTAATGTACGCTGTTAAATACGAGCTGAATAAACACAGTTATATAGTCACTCAAATACAATTCTTTTAGAGATTAAGTAAACACCTTGGCATATTTTGTTTTCTGAACAAACAAATCTTTAAGGATAGCATTTATTCTTGTAAACTGACCGTGCACAAAACCCCCAGCTCTTTATGAGGTACTAGGGACAACTGAAAGAAATTGGAATTTGGTTTTCCTGAGATTAAACTAATATGGCCAATTGCTGAATTAGGATTTGGATAGACGTTCTGTTTTGTTGCAGGTGACAAAATACAGAATTTGTTCAGCCTATTAGGGAGAGTCACTACCAGGTAATCAATCACAGCACATGTTTAAAATCACATTTTCAGCAAGGCACAAGTCTGTCAAAGAGTGTAATTATTACTGAAATTTTTTTTGCAAATATCCATAATTATTGGACCCCATAGTATTATGCTAGGCCTGGCTGGAATACGACATTAGCAACATCTAGGCTTTTGCCTCTGGAGACCAAAGATGAAAACCAAAGTGGTAAGAAATGAAAATGGATTTTGGTCATCCTATAGCACCAAGTGGACCACATCATAAACCCACAACCCAGCTGAGTGTTATTGGAAGCCTATGGTGAGGAAAGACCCCTTGCCGAAATATCAGAAGTAAAGCAGATGCACTTCAGTGCATCGCCCTAACTCCTGCAGATTGTGCTTGACTGTAGGCATTGTTTTTTAGTGACATTTTCCACAACCATGTGAAAATGTGAACTACAAAGTTGTATCTTTTATATTCAACTATAATGTCCTATGTAATAAACTCAGTATGACCGGGTTAGCGTTTCGCCTAACTGGATCGCTGTTTTTTATTAGCTAAAACTAATGTATATTCCTAAAAACATTTGTCACTTCATTCTAATTTTGCATAAAAGCAGCTGAGAATGAACATATGTGCATGGTTCGCCCTAAATATACTTGAATAAGAGAGAATCTCACAAGGGAATAAATAGTTAATGGAAGAAAAAACCCCAACATCGTCATTGTTTTATCTGAAATTGAAATAACTACTTTAAGTGAGAAAATTTACTACAGTGAAAAAAGTGCCAGAAAAGTATATATGTGGAGGGTTGTTATATACAATTTCTTATTGCCGAGACATGCATTCAGAAGCTGAAAAGCACACAGTACTAGTCCTCTTTCCTTTAGAGTTATCGTCCGGATTTTAACAAAATGTTCACTCACAACTTTTGTGCAACTGCCCTGGAAATCTGAGTGCACAGAGGAGACCACTCATTCTGTAAGCATTTTGTTTTCTCCTACTCATGAATTGTGAGATGCCTTCTTTATGTGCTTCACACTCTCCAACCCTTATGATGAATACAGAATGATAAATTACTTCGAGGTCCTTTCCATGAGTGAATATAAATATTTGAGAAATATCAACACTTTGAGTCTTTGAGCAATCTGGTCTAGTGGGAGATGTCCTTGCCCATGGCAGAGGGGTTGGAACTCGGCGATCTTTAAGGTCCCTTCCAACTCTAACCACTCTATGATTCAATGATACATTGACCTTCAAACACAGCCCTGGCAGCTGACTGGTATGACAACACTCTCACTTTGCAGAACAAAACCAGAAAGGTAGTGTGGCTACAGCCAGAAATACCAATTGACTATACAGGTGTAAAAGCTGGATTTTTCAAAATGAAGGTATTTCTCAGACTCTGTGATCTGACTGACCAGAGGAAAACTGCAGATACTTGAGATAATTCTAATGAAGTCAGCAGCAGGACCCACTGAACATCTATGCTGAGCCCCTTACATGTCTTTGCAGTATCTTTTTCAGTGTCAGCTTACAGCATACCTGAATTTTTGGTCATGAAAATAAAGGCTCAATTGCAGTTAGCATCACACGACAGTTAACAGAGTCAAGTACAGCTTCCATTGATTTCAGCTGCAACTATTAATGTCAACCTTTCTCAAATTCAGATCTTTAGATCTCACATTCCACCTCCAGAAAATGGGAGTTGTTTATATTTAGAAGAGCTCACATCACACAAGAATTCAGTAACAGAGATGAGATAAAAAACAGTGAATTCCCTGGGGATTTGGAATATCAGTGTTTAACTTTTTACCCTAGCATTATCCTAATACCAAAAAATGAATGTAAAAATCTTATAAAAGCCACATGTGCAATATGTTGTTATGAAATCTGAAAACAGTGTTGGTGTTTCCAAAAGGTTAACTAAGCTTACACAGAAAGACATCGGGGAAAATGTGGTGGCATTGTAAACCCTATTTCAGAAGGAATCACATAAAGAAAGGGGCAAATAACAAGTATATTACTAATTTTCTTTCTAGTTAGCATTGTGGCTTAATAAACGCTTTCTAAAAGCTGAGCAAACACAAGATAAAGGACTAACTGAGGGGATTTCCACAACATACAAGCCTGTATTTACTTTTTCAGTCTAGGTATTCATTTAAAATAGACTTCTGCAGTGCAAAGTGCCATTAACGTGCTGCTAATTTCAAAACACTGTTAGATCCATGCTTAGTATAAAACACCTTATATGCCAGACCTTTCACAGTCATTATTGTCACAGAATCCAAAAGGGATGCAGCTTAATGGTTAACAAGGCTTTTTTAAACAAAAAACTAAGCACAATCTTTTGCAGTTTAACGAAATCTATTCACTACCAGAGATGCTTAACATGTTTTTTAGTAGAACTGCCATTTTTGTGCTTTAAAAAGTACATTTATAGCTCTCCACTTCTAAGATTGGGGTCTAGAGTTTACATTTATGATTTGTTGGGGGCTTTTTTCCAGTCCAAAGAACTTACTCTGAACGGATGCCTATAAAAACAGAGATGAATTTAGATTATCTGCCTCGTAATTATAAATCAGAACCACCTCCTCAATTTAGCCTTTGAATAAATTCCAAGAGATAATATCTGAATAAACTGCCAAAATTGTCTTATGGCATTATTCAGAAAAAAAGTCAGTGTTAGGCAATTTTGACTTAAAAACTTTCATAGGCCACGATGAAGGTGGCACAGCAGTGCCCAAGCCAAAGGACACTGCTAACTCTGAGTGGAAAAAAAGGAAAATCGAGGCTCCGTACTTTAGTATCTTGATTGAAACCAAGATTAAAAACAAAACCTCAAAAACCTGCACAAAAAAAAAGAAGTTTCTGTATCTGATGTGCTCATTCTACTAGTGAAAGCTCATCTATGACAGAAGTCTGGCTTGCTATTAAATAAAACATGCTAATTATACAAATGGAATACAATCCAAAGAGATGATGCCTATCATCATAAAAAGAAAAGAAAAAAAATCTCAATATCAACTTTTTTCAGGTAAAGGTCTCAAATGTGGGTGCTTATAGTAAAATTCCTATATTCATAGATTCATATTAAAAAAGCCCAACTCACTTGATTTAAGAGCCAACCATATATGAATCCTAAAGGTGTCAGGAAAAAGAATAACTTTTAGCAGTCAGATTATTTTTATTCAATATCTACTGAGAAGTTTAATTACTTGACTCTATCCTCCAAGTGGGAAAACACTGTCTCATTTATTTTCTACATATTATTTTCAAATTCTACACTTTGAACACCTGAACACTAGTGCAGTGACTGGTGATGCTAGCTAAGAACCAAATGTTTCTTACATTGTTTGTTCTGATCTTTTATGATTCTTCTCCATTATCCTAAGAGCACCTTACTAACCCTACCTCTCACCCTACCACATTCAGGAAAAACACCTCATTCTCACATCACTGCATGGAAAAGTTGCTGGTACAGCCTGTATTCAATAAGCCCACCCCTCCAAAACATGTCCCTTCTCCTTCCACTTTCAACACCACCAAGGCTTCCTCTGTAGCTTTAAGGGAGGAAAGAGCTCTGTGCAACATGCCCCTCTATCAATGTATTGCACTCACCTTTATAATGAATAAACTTTTATATATTGCTCTCAGACAATCTTACTAAAAAGCTTGAAAACTTCTATTAGCAATGGAAAAGAGCAAAAACAAAGAAAGGAACATAATTTAGTCAAAGTGCAGGACATTCAAAGTTCAAGTTAAATGTGCAGGAAAGCCAGTTCTGTAAAAATAGTTTTTAAAATTTAATAGTGTCACATTGATACCACTCTTCCTCCTTTTTTAAAGTCCCTGTCTTTTTTCTTAATAAATAGGCATGCCATTCGCATGAGTGTTACAGGTGTTGCTGGTACAGGAAATTGAAATTAGCAGGGCAAGAATATTCTGACCTATTGCCACATTCATCACACAAACTTAGGTATCAGTTGATTAAGTTTTAGAAATCAGCAACAGTCTAATGGATTTATCCCTCAACTTGATTAAGTTAAGTAAGTACTCAAGTAAGGCCAAGATTGATTTTTAGGTAAAAATAGAGAGAGCAAGCAAAACAAGCAACAGGTAAATGCTTCTATCAAACTGTCACAAGTGGGAACTCCTTTGCTCTGTATTTAAATTAGAAAAAAACCCACTTCTTTCAGGAACAGGCTTCTTCTATCAGTTTGGAAGTAGACAGTGTAAATTATTTATAAAGAACACTCAAAGAGAAAGAATGCCAGAGTGAAATTTATACATGAAATACTTTTTCTAACTTTGAATCTAATTCAATGTCTAGATTTTACCTTCATTCTCAAACATATGAAGCTTTATCTACTATTCACTGAAGTTATTTCCCAATATTAAATTTCCACCTCAGCTGCTACCCTTCATTCTCCCCTTTAGAACCCAAAGAAATGCAGAAATGAAAGCACACGACTCACTCCCACTACTAGCAAAACTGCTTAGCATTCCTATATTAAACCAGTCCTTTGCATTACCTCTTCTGTCAGACATACTTTGGGTTTGTTGGGGTTTGGGGGTTTTTTTGCACACAAAGCATGCCATAAATTCTTACTTAATCTACAAGAGCACATCTATAATTTACCAGTAAATCAAACAAAAGCTAACATAAGGGTGAATTTAAAGTGTAACTATTTTATTTCACTATTTTCCTTTTAAGTATAACAACCACTGGATTTAGAAGCAGTTAGCTGAAGTCTCATCTGTGTTCCACAGCCAAAACTAAAGGCATTATCTTTGGAGTCAATGAAGTCTGCAGCTGCTGGAATCTGGAATGGAATGCATCTTTTCATTAGGCTGGTGCCAAATTAGAAATGCCTGCTCATCCAAATGAACCATGAATGCAGTACTTTAGAAATATCTGCTCTTCGCATGTAACTCAGCATGTGAGAGAATGTGACAAGCCTAGTAACACTCCATTTTTGACACTTCTGAGGGAATGAAAAACGTCACTGCCAGTGTCTTTGAGCACTCACACTGTTGCCCTGTCCTAGAGATGCAAAAGCGGACAGAAATTCTGCCTCCATTTTCAGCTCCATGCTGTTGCTCAAAATAGAATATTTTATTGTTAGATTACTTACACAGAGAGAAGATCATAAAGCCTCAGACGACTGAAAAACGAGCTGGAAACCACAGTAAGAACCAAGAGGTTGTTACCCTTCTTAATTAAAGAGCACGGAAATACAAGTTGCTATACATCACGACACAAACAATTCTCCCTCAGCTAACACACTGACGCTTCTTATGGTCAGACTTGGTGACCTCAGAGGTCTTTTCCAACCATGACAATTCTGTGATTCTTACTGCCATATCAATTTAAGACTCCATTTGCTCTTGCTTTCTCTCTTCTCCAAGCATGTTAGCCCAGAATCACAGTCTGCAGAAGGATTCTAAGGCATCTAATTCTGCCTTCTCTTTGCTTTTTTTTTTTCTTCCTCTCCCAGACAAACTAGAAATTGCTGCCTTGCTAGCATTTTGTACCAGCTGAAATTTCTCAATTAGTAAGTTCAGGTACATTTACATAGGCACAGACAGAAACTGGTAGAAACTTGATAAAAATATAAAAGGGGGGAAAATGAAATCAGTCCAAGTCTTTCATCTGTCTCTCAGCCAATGCTCATCATAGATTATCCATGAACACTTTAGAGCATTCAATTTCAAAAGCCTCTACGCACAGTGATTTCAAAGACTGCTTTGGGGACATCATTCCATAGGTTAAGTGCACTTATGAAAAAGTCTTTCTGAACTCCTGAATTACAAAAAAAAATCCTTCAATTTTTATCATGTACATCTCAGTGGATCAAAACTTGGAGTTTGTATGCTCTGGATCATATCCATGGAACTACAATAAATTAAAAATAAAACTGTTATTTAACCCAAATTTGCTTGCATGCAATTCTGCTGATATTTTACTGATTATATCTAGACTTACTATTAAGCATTAGTCACAGAGTATGGTTAAATCTCTCTGACAGTTGCACATATAAAATGCTCTCATTAGCCAATGCAAGAAATGGTAAGGGCCAGAGCATGCGAGTGTCTATCATACAGTCATAGTGTTTATTATCACAAGCAGTCCCACTGAACGTGACAATTCATAACATTCATTAAAAAAATACACTGTTACAATAGTGAACATCACAGCCACTTTGATAACCCTTGATAGCAACAAGAATCACGGAATCATCAGAGTTGGAAGAGATCTCTAGAGATCATCTAGTTCAACTCCCCTGCTAAAGCAGGATTGCCCAGAGCACATTACTCGGAACCGCATCCAAGTGGGTCTTGAAGGTCTCCAGAGAAGGAGACTCCACAGCTTCCCTGGGCAGCCTGTTCCAGGGTTCTTATCACCCTCAATGTAAAGAAGTTTTTCCTCATACTTGAAAGGAACTTCCTATGTTCCAGCTTGTGCCCGTTGCCCCTTGTCCTGTCACTGGGAACCACTGAGAAGAGTCCGGCTCCATCCTCCTTCAACCCACTCTTCAGATACTTATAAGCACTAATAAGGTCTCCCCTCAGCCTTCTCTTCTCTGGGCTAAAGAGTCCCAGCTCTCTCAGACTTTCCTCATAAGGGAAATGCTCCAATCCCTTCATCATCTTTGTTGCCTTGCACTGGACTCTCTCTAGTAGTTCTCTGTCTCTAAGGACGAGAGGTCATTAGAGAAAGTGTGGTATCTGAACAGTCTTTAGTCATCTTTTGGTTTTGCGCATTTATGACAACTGATACTAGGAAACAAACCTTAGAATTTGTTTAGTTATTCCCAAAATGACTGAGAATCGATTGTAAATGGTATATTACAGTGCTTAGGAGGAAAAATACAGAAAAATAAAGGCAAGGAACCTGCCACCAGAACTTTCAGCAGACATCTAAAATAACAAGTCAAACGAATATTTCTCATAACTATGGTTGACAGAACTAAGACACAGCGTGGCCTGCTCTCAAGAAACAGCAGAAATCCAGCCTTAAGAGTTTTCACATGTTTCATGTCACAGTTGGCTTCAAACAGCCAAACTTATTGATGCTACTTTTCCAATATTTAAAATTGTTGTAATGACAAATTGAAAGAGATTTCAGTGTCTTTCTTTATTTTTTTTTTATTTTACACACACACACACACAGATAGATGTATTAAACAAACAGTGAATCAGAACAAGAGGCCTATGCTCCTGATGCCTCCAGTTGAAGGAAGCACACTAACAGATGCACGTAAAATACCGAGTCAGCAGTTGATACTTGGCAAACATCCGTTAGCTTGGCAAACAGTAAACATTGCTATTGCTTACTTCTAATACAGAGCTTTCAATCTGTAGATCAAAAGCACTTTTCAAAAAAGCTGCACCACTTCCACTTATTCAAATAGACAACTGAAAGTTGCCCACCGCTATTTCTTAATGGTAATAATACACAAAACTGGTGTTAGAACTGACAAAATCTTATCCTAACTGGAACCAACAAAAAAACCTAGATAGTGCCAAAGAAAAAATATTCAGGGCATGCAACCACTAATTATGGAAATGGAAAGAGAAGACCTAAGAAAAATCTGAACACATAGGAAGATCAAGCCAAAATCACTAGTTTGTTGCAGACACTAATTAAGAGTCAGGGCACCCGCGCTCTGCAGTGCCAGGGATAAGGGCATTCTCATCATACGCCCTCTGCCACCAACAGGAGCTCCAGAGACAGCTTAGGAAAGAAATATTCTTTCCAATTCGTAAAGAACTGTGTTGTAGAAGAACGTACGCAAAGAAATACTGCTCTGTTTTATTTCCACAGTGCCCTAATGAGCACTGAAGCATGAGAAACTGTCCACAGCACTCAGAAAGTGCCTCCCTCCTGTACCACAATACAGAAGAATATCCCCTTCTGTTAAGTCATGACCCATTTTGGCCATGCAGTGAAACCCAGAAATCACCCAGAAAGGTGTGCATGAAATTTCTTTTCTTAATACAAAGCCAGGCACTTCAGAACATGCTACAGGGTGTCTACAGTATGAGAATAGAACAAGGAAAAACAATCACAGCTGTAATTAATTAATTTTCAATACCAGTATTCACGAGCCTTCAGATTTTGCTACTTAATTTTCATAACGATAGTTATTATAACTTTTAACTAACATTACCAACAAGAGACCACATATTGCTATTTAAATTTTAAGAGATTAAGAAACAGACTACTTGAGTTAGGTATGTGATTTAGCAGGTGACAAACCTTAGCTTTTTTTATGGCTGCAAAATCAAACAGAATTCAAAAGATGTTAGTTCATTTATGTCCAATACGTTTTACCCTTAGGCATAAAATTATTATAATAGACATCGCTCCAATCAACTATGAGCTATAAAGACATTACAGAAAAGAACTTATAGCCCATAGAAATATAGACTCCACTAGGCATAAAGATTAGATCCACATGCAACTTTACTAAATGCTTAAAACGTTACATCACTAATTATGTGATACTGTCACTTCTGGTAAACCACAGATGTAACATGAAAAATATTCAGCTTGGTCTCATGTAGATCTTATCTCAATGTGCAGGTTCCAAAAAAAACTGAATCAACCCTTTTCATCTCTGCACTGCATTAGCTGTTAGCCCAAGAGTGAGCTTGCTGAGCTGAGGAATTTTTGCAGGACTTGCTTCAAATCTCCACATGATACAGGCAAGAGGTTGTACTTCAAGTATGAAATGTTAACTTTCATTTAAATCACATATTGTAGCATTTATGTAAATGACCAAGGTTAGCTTATGTTTTTGATATTAGATACAACATCCCTTAGAGAAGTCCTTGCCTCATTCCTCTGGATTTTGCGTAAACAAAAGCAAAGTTCAGTTTAACAGTTTGCTGCCATGTAAATAGCTTAAAATTAAAATTTCCACAAAGGTTCCAAAATTCAATAGCCACAAAAGCACTGCAGCAAAACATTATTGGAAAAACCTGCAGGTACGGGTAATACTAAATTAACTGTTCCTCCTTTAAGTAACAAAGGTCAAACCTTCATCTAGGTTAGTATTTCACTCTTCTGAGTGCCAGCGACACTGGCCTCCAAGGTTCCATTTGCACTGCACATGAATGAGGTTTCAATGGGCAAGATTTCACTTGGACACGGCACGTGGCAAAGCAGACACTAATCCAGCACTTGGAACGTGACAGTTGGGTGGGGAAAGGAACAATGAGAAACAAAAAGTGCCTCAATAAGGTTGCAGGAAAGGAAGGCAATATTCAGTGATAAGAGAAAAACATCAAATGAACAGAGGCAGGAGAGAGAAAAGGAACGGGGAGACAAGCATCAAACTGAATGAAAACCACAGGAAGACAAACCAAAATTCTCAAGTTGTATGTCCAGTGATTAAGAAGCCCATTTCTGACAACTACAAAGTCTCTACGTTTTGCCTTTGTAATGGTTCAGAGTAGTTTACACAGACAGTACTTGGTACCACGATTTTATTACTCCTTCAGGTACAGTAAATTTCCTATGCAGCCCCCTTGGCAGCTGAGGGGCTACAAGCAACACTGTGAGAGCTGTTTGCAGTCTCTGCCTGTACCAGCACATGGCTTCATACCTGCTGAGATAAGGGCTCTCACTGGCCCCTGACCCCTTCTGCTTAGTGAATGTGAACACACCTGAGGCACCCACAGAAATGGCTTTTCAGGGAGAAAGTTTTCTTCTGATGGTCATATGATGGCAACATCCCGAAATGATGAGCAAGACCCAGAAGGGTTTTCTTTTTCTCTGTTATCCTACTCCATATTACCAATTCTATTTTAACATGCAACTGACTACTACATGAATGTTCACAAATCTCTACAACAGTTGCTATTGTCACGCCAGCCACCCTGTGAGACAGGACACCACACCCTATGGATCAGTAATTTGGATCCACTATGGTGACAAAGTAGCTTCGTCCTGGAGCCTGCTTTACCTGAATCCTAAAGAAAGGATGACAGAGCTAAACGGAGTCCTGGCTTTCTAGCATCTAATGCCTACAGAGTGAAAATTCAGTCTCTGTCATAGCCAGCAGACATTTCCCCGTAAGTTCAACAGCTCCAGAGTGGTGTAAAAAGGTTTTCATCTCCTTGGCCACTGGCTATAAACACATACAGGGAAAGAACAGTAAAGTGAGCCCATAAAGTAGGGTGCTAATATTTTCTTCTATACCAGAGAACAAAGTAAACAACATTCAACAGTCACTCTGTTTGGGGTCTTCAACCCTTTTGTAAAACCAAGTAAAGAGTAATAGTGCCATGGGATTGGTCAGGCAGTGCAGAAATTCTCCTGAGAACAGTAACATGTAGAATAAACAACCATGGACAGTTTTGCAAGGCCAAGCTGATTTTTGCCAGGGGTTTAATAACCATGTCATGTCCCCTGCAGCAATGAGAGGAATAAACATAAGGAAGAATAATCACCAAAAAAATAAAAAAAAAAAAGAGGAAGAATAGGAAAGTGCATAACAGCAGGCAAAGAAAGAATTCAGAAGAAAAAAATATATTTCTGAGGTTTCCTCTCTTCCTCTTTTGCTGCAACCTATATTAATCAGGGCTCCTGTCTCTTTGGGGACCTTGATGAAGATGAGGCGAAACCAGATATGTTTAATGATACCTGAAATGAGGCATGAAATCAAACCGTTGTTTGATTCTATGCTGCCTTTGCTTTCATAAGCATGTCAGTTCTTTAAGCCAGCATTCACTGGGATACTGCTGCAGGGAAAGATATTTTGCTTTCATACATTGTTATTTTTTTTCTTTCCTTTCTAAAGCTTAAACTGACCAACTTATTTATATACATCATCTGAACCTGTTGCATAGATGATAAAAGTCAGTGTTTAGGATATGTAGCTAAGGACAAAGAAATGTCACAATTTTATAACCTAAGAGTAAAATTGGAGAAGAGAAAGAATATCAACAAAAAATGTTACCTAGGAAAAACTCACCATGAAGTGTTCTAGAATAGAAAAATTCTAAATGCACTGGAAAATTTGGAAATGAAAGTATTTTAAAAATTAGTTTTGACACCTTTAAAATACTGTTCTGATATAAAAACTTAAACTGGGGGATTTACACTCAAACAACTAATTTTATATTAATTTGCCTCATACTTGACTTGATATTTAAAGGTGTTGACATGAGAGGCCCAAAGCTACTCTGTAGTCATTTGTTATTAGTTTATGTAAACCTCAACACTGGGATTACACCCCACCTGGAGTGCTGTGTCCAGTTCTGGAGTCCTCAACATAATAAGGACATGGAACTGTTGGAACAGGTCCAGCGGAGGGCCACCAAGATGATCAGAGGGATGGAGCACCTCTCCTATGAAGACAGGCTGAGGGAGCAGGGGCTGTTCAGTCTGGAGAAGAGAAGGCTCCAGGGCGGCCTTGGAGCAGCCTTCCAGTGTCTGAAAGGAGCCTACAGGAGAGCTGGGGAGGGACTGTTTGTCAGGAAGTCTAGTGACAGGACAAGGGGGAATGGTTTTAAATTGGAAGAGGGGAGATTTAGATTAGATATCAGGCAGAAATTATTTCCTGTGAGGGTGGGGAGGCACTGAAACAGGCTGTACAGAGTAGTTGTGGATGCCCCACCCCTGGAAATGCTTAAGGCCAGGCTGGATGGGGCTTTGAGCAACCTACTCTAGTGGGAGGTGTCCCCGGCTATGGCATGTGGGTTGGAACTTGATGATCTTGAAGGTCCCTTCCAACTCTAAGCATTCTATGATTCTATGATTAATAGCAATACAATGGCATTAATAGCAAGAAACAGATATGACTCTGGATTTGGGGTACTTTGTACCAGATAAGAAAGCAATAATTGCAATTTTGCAAAGAACTTTGGGGTAAGGGAGGTGAGGACAGAGCAAGGTGTTCAAAGGATGGGAGCAGATTTGTAGCTTTCTGCTTTGGCAGCTGGAGACCAGTCTGCAGTTCTGTGAGAGGATGGTAAACCTTACATAAGAAGGATGCGTGCATTTGAAAGGAATAACAATTGCTCCTTTAAATATTTTGTTCCCATCTTTGTTACTTTAAGAAATGCTAATCCCACTCTAGGTTACCAATGGGGATGCACATCTTGGTTCCCACCTCCATTTGAACCCATCAGGGAAGCACTGGTGACACACAGGGTACGTACGGTGTCCCTGAACCTGATAAAACAGACACCAGAGGGAAGAATCACTTGCATTTCCATGGCTTCACCAACCACATCACAGAATTCCTCCATCAGTCAACTCAAGAGCCACACAAGTACCACTTTGGTTCCTGTTGTTCTGATTCCTATTGGAGGGCAGCTCCAGAATCTCATTTTCTTGCAGCCAGATTTCCGCCCCNCCTTTTCAGCCACAATGTCAGCTGATAACTTTTTGTGCTTTTTCTAGCAGTTCACTCTGCAAGCCCCTTCACTTCTGGTTCCTTTTCCTAGCTATTATAAATAGACCATGGCTACTGGTTGAGATTCTCCATATGTTCTTCAGGTTTGAGTCCTAGCACCTCGAAGGACAGCTCTCCAGTTTCTGGCTGACAAACAGGGAAGAGGTTTGTACAATTCAGTTCACTGTATAAACCACACAGGACTGAGTATTTCCCCATTAGAAAAACAGCATGAAAAAATAAATGTTGTAGAGTTTTAGATAAAAATAGCAGCAGCAGCAATGTCAACTGTCTGAGAATGTTTTCGAACGAGTTATCCATCCATGCTTAGCCACAGAGTACACATATCAGGGATAAAAATCAGATATGTAAGAAATATACTCTACATTCCCTCTGGCTATTTTTAATTTTTATGTAATATACACATTTGCATCAACTGAGAACACATAGATGTACACATTTTGATATGAATTTTTCCTGTTTAAAACTCTGTATATTTATGCATGCAAATGCAGCAAATTTTCCCATGGATCATAGCAGTTAAATTTGTAGAACTCAAATACTACGTGTTTGCATGCAAATGAAAGAAAAACAGAGAAACTCTGCAGGAATTGGCATCTTCCATACAAATGATGTGTTGTGTGTATTAACAAATGAACAGTGCACTCCCAAGGGAGTTAAAGTGCATGGACCAGAAGTCCACTTCCTTGCCAATTTCTTTCAAATATTCCACTTGTTGTTCTTGCTGCAAAGAGGACACAAATACTTCTGATGTCCAATCAAATCTCTTCAGTTTTTAAACAGTTTGCATTCTATTTTTAGAAAAAAATAGTCCCTAGAGAAATAAACAGAACACTAGCAATTAATTTCTCCATGTTCTGTGGCAGCATAACATGCATGCGCCTTTGATTAGCTGATATAAGTTAAATATATCAAAAGGCTATATTATGGTTGTAATTAATTCATAACAATAGATCTAAATAGTTACCCAAAGCAATGGCAGTCACAACCGAATGTAATAAAGCTATTCCAAAAGTAATTCGCATGCATAGTTTATAAAGGTCCTAGAACTCTTTTAAACGTATTTCTTTGATTATAAACAGCTGACGTACATCAGTATATTCAGTTTTTCCAGCTATACTTCCAAAAAAATATTACATTCACAGCATACAGTGAACTAAGTCACATAATACACTCAGGCTTTGTACATGATTTTAACAAATCATAGTTCAGTTGATTTTAAGAATCCAAAATACACCAATACATCAATATCAAAAAGCTCAATATCCAAGAAATTACTGCAACGTCTCTCAGGCAAGTTCAATTTTATCAGCTCTTCTTCAATGACAAGCCTGCTGGATTTTAGCAAGGTTTTAAGAGCTGGTAGCATGTAAAATATACACAAAACTACCAATGCTAAAGCCTCCACTTTGCCCACTGGCCTCTCTTCAGAAGAGGATTACTGCCTAAAGGGCCAGTCTCTCAGTAAAAGCACAACTGAAAGAGATCTTGTTGTCAGAATACATATATTTGCCATTGAAGCAAAAAGTTAATGAGCTCCTATTTGCAATGTTATTTGAAAGTCAATATAATGTTGAGCTCCGCATAAACTTACCCTGTCAAATGCAAGATACGTTCCCTTACCAAAATAACATTAAAAAAACCCAACAAACATGTGGCTGAGGAGGGGGTGGAGAGAAAGACTACATTTTCTTGCAGCTTTTAATCCTTAAAATAGAGCATAACATCAGTGAATTCTGCATCTTGTCCAAATATATGGTAAACAAGGATTTAAAAAAAATTCAGTCTCTATTTATGCTGATGAAGACTTTCTTCCATGAATAGTTTCTGTGACACTGGTGTGATTCTAGGTAGCACACAACACTACAGTGCGAATACGGACATCAGAATGAGACCCTACATCTTTGCTTCCTTTGAAAGTGATATAGCAAACCCACACTTCAACAGAATATCAAGTTTACACTTCAAGGGGCTCACAGAACTGCATGGGGCAGATCATCAGCTAGTGAACAGATTCAAAAGTTGAGTGAGAAAGAGTGGGTTTGTTCCACAAAAACATAGATGATTTCAGAAATCATTCCCATCCCAGATGATGGGGGGAGGAAAAAAAAAAAATCAAAAGAGCATTTTCCAATAAAAATGTAACAATGCTCCAATTCTGGTCAATCAAAGCACTTTAAAAGTCGACTTCCAAATTCCAAGATAGGTTAGCTTGTACTTCATTATATGTACTACATCACATTGCCTGAACCTGAAAGATCTTTTTGTTTAAAAAAATACTGACAGGGACATTTTAACTATCTCAGATGTTTTTTTCTCAGGTTTTTGTTTTGATATTTTTTTTTGAGTTCAGCCATAGATCAAAACAGACTGTGCTGTAAAAGCTTTTTTGAAGATGAGCCAGATTTCTCTTTTGACAGCTCTCCCCTCTCAGAAATACACAACAAATCGCTGACTAGTTTTAACAGTGGAACTTCCCCGTGAAACTCCTGATGAAATTTTTAAAGAGACCTTTGCACTGAGAAGTTTAGACCTCAGACTAAGTCAAAGGATTATTTTCTTCAGGGCTTTTTTAACATGGAATGCACATTTAAGAATTATTTAGGTAGTTTTCAAATGATATGTTCCCAAGTTTCAAAACTTCTGAAGAAGGACACATACACAGATACTACAAGATAACATCTCCAGGCTTTCTGACTAGTAAGGAAGTTGGAAGTGCAGGATGAGCACTGAGTTGAGAGCTGTCCTCCTGGAACATAAGGATGTAAGGGAGTTGACAAGTCGCTGTAACACTTTATAAAAGGATGAGAGAAATAGTGGTGTGCCTAAGCTAATAACCCCATCTGATCTTACAAAGAATGTAGTGATATCAGATAAGCTTGAAAGAAACACCCTAAGGTTCAGCAGGGCATATACTCCCAATAAGCTAATAAATCTCACTAGAAAAAAAGGTTACCATACAGTAAAACAACTGTACAACCCTGCCTACTGTGAGTTAACAAGAATCTTTTAGCTCATGTTATCCCAAATATTAAGGATTCCACAGTTAACAGATCTACTGGACCACCGTACAAAATACTTGCAGCAGGGAGGACACAGGGATGGATGATCCTTGATCATGCATGAACTTGGCCAGACTTGTTCAGTATTATCAACTAAATGAGATGGGGAATTACAGAAGAAGGGAAAGCATTATGCTTGAGGCAGGGGTATATATTCATCCAAGAAAACTCTTTACCATTGCAACACTGAGCACATCGTTTCAATACAATTTTTGGTTTACAGCCCTTAATTGTGGATGCACAAATGGAGACATCTGGGATGTAGAGTACAGTCCTCTGGTGAAAGTCAGTAGGACTTGTAGGTACTCAATGTTTGCAGAAAGGATGCGTAATTTGTAGGAGGTCTTATACGGACTTTAAAAGATCTTGAATTTTAAGACTGGATTTGTAATTGATACACTTTGCTATTTTTGAAAGAGTTCTTCCTGCCAGGGTGACAATATTAATGGAGATAAAGCTGATAACATACGGATGGTGCTCAGTGATGAGACCTGCAAACCAGAACAGGAGTACGTGCTCTGGATTCAGCATACACTGAACGTTGATGAAAAATACAATTAAGCAGCTGTCCTACTAATTAAATCCTGATTCTCAAAAGCACTGAAATCTGTGCATCAATCAAACTGCTAATCATCAATGCTCTGCCTTAATGGAGCTTTTGCACTCAGCTCCAGCCCTTCTACTTCCCCTTACGTAGCTGCTGAAACTACAACAGCCTCTGCATATCACAAAGACCTCTGCCCCCTTCAGCTCTAACTCATGAGCCCAACAGCTTCCTCAACATTGTGCCTTACTAGCCAGTACCATTTCTATAGATTTTCATCTATTTTGAAAAGACAACTAGTAAGAAAATAATGGTCACTGGCACTGGGTTACTGTTAGGCAGAGTATCTATTCTCAGACAAGCCACCTGAGCAAGAAACAAAGCCCTTGAGCCATCAAAGGAAGGTCTGCTACACTAGAGAACAACCTGCTCCCAGAGTCTCCACTAAAATCCATGATGCATTTGTCAAGTATGCTGTCTCTGGATGCTTCATCTTGTCTGACTTGCCCGTTTCTCTTTTTGCTTCCTT
>VXBW01008487.1:1041688-1071945 GCA_013400375.1 Thinocorus orbignyianus | reverse complement strand
TTTTACTGTGCTACAGGTTTTAGCTGTACAATGTATTTGAAAATTGCAGGGAAGGGAGGAATCAGGTGAGGTATTATGTTGAATAACCCATTTAGTGCTTTAATAATCCTCACAAGTCAGGACATTATATTTTTCAGTAGAGCATCTTGTACAAAGGCACATGTTTTGGGATGGTTCCTGTGTCCGAACAAAACTCTGAATAGAACAAGTCATCGTTCACTGTAGAGATGATCTACACAGTTGTGTTCCTGACTGGTACTCACAGGATTCTCCTAGAAACATTTGTGACATGCCATTGTATGTCAGACAAAACTCCAAGGGTCACAGAAAAAGAGTGTGGCCTGGAATCTTGATTTGCTTGTGCTGAAGCGGAAAGGCAGATAATTTTTGACCCAATCAATTGTCCGAAAAAAGGTATGTCATGATTAATCATGTCTTTTGTTGACTTCTTTTAGTTGTTTGGATGAAATTCCTTTTGCTTCACCACAGAAGCAAAATCGTGTTTAAAGAGACACTCACTTGAGTCAAAAATACCTGACACATTTTTCCCCCAAACCAATTTCCTTAAAAAAAAAAAAAAACTCCAACCCCTAGTGTTTCTTATATGACCATCACCCCCTAAAAAACACCCTAACCCCCAAATGAACCTCAGATGTTGAGAAAAAATAAAAAACTGCTCACTGAAATGAAGGTGGGATTAAGAATATTTCTGAGTTTGTCAGTGATGTTTTAAAAGCTGCAGTTCAAATGCCTGTTGCAGAGATACATGCTACTGCTGTCAAACCAATTACCGAAGCTTACATGAAGAGGAATTATGCTAAATATTCTATTACTCTACAAAGCTTAGATACGCAAAATTCTATACACCAGACTCAGAAAAACTGTCATAGGCCAATTCTGAAAAGTGACATGATAGAATGAAAGACAGGATCTCACGTACTTATGTACTTCTGTGCTTAAGACGCTTATGTACATCTCTATTTATGTACTCCTGTTCCTGTACCTATGACGCTGAGTCACAGTGCTGACATTTCCCTGTATCGGTAAAGCCTTTGGCAACACTGTCAAGTTGCGTTTCAGTGGAGAAATATGGGACTGACACACTAGTGAGGTCTGTTTGATGTACTCTCAATACGAAAATTAATAGAGAAACTCAATCTCTGGGCTCAGCTTGCAGATTTTTATTACTTTTCAGAGAGATTTTTAAGTTTAAAATTTTATAGAACAAAATGAATGATGAAAACAAGCAACAAAAAACATCACACTAGACACCGCAGCCTTAGGGTACTGTAGCCTACTCTTTGTATAAGGAAATGTACAACTCGGTTTCTGCTGCAGATGATCTGTGATGTCCCTTCTATGCTTTATTACAAAGCTGATAAATGACTCGCTAGAAACATGGTGAAAGCTTTTGGAATTCATTGTGCTATGGAAAACAAATTAGAAACTTAACTTGTTGCATGAAGGATTACCCTTCACAGCATGGCCTTTACAATGTGAAACTAATTATTGCAGGGAAGATTTATGGTGTTTACAGTCAAGAATTCAGGGTCAGTTTCACCAAATTCATGTAACTTTAGACCTCAGGCTTTTCTGACTCTAAACAGAATGACGACTTCAACGAATCTGAAGATAAAAATACTACTTCTTTTCTTCTATTGAATTGCTTAGTGAGAAGCAAGGAAATAAGGGCTAAACAAATCTTGGTTTAAGTATTTACTCTGAAAGCTTTTTATTTCTGTATAGGCAGATGACGCAGTATGTAAAAAAAAAGTGCATTTTAATTTCTGTAGTTAATTTTACAGGAAACCACTAGAGTGTTAAGACCTGGAACTCTCCAAGTGTTCTCATACAATCATTCAAATTATGATCAAAATATACACTACTATTCTGGAAATATGGCTGAAGAAGCCAAGCTCTTTATCTTAAGCGGATCATTCAAAGTGACTTGAATTTTAGAACAATTTAAAAAGTCATCACTTACTACACAGTATCAAACAAGGAAATTGGTTTCTCCTTAAGAGAACAGCAAGTGATTTGTACATCAAGACATCATTTCTAGCAGGGAAATATTTTTTTTCTTTTTAAGTGTAGGACTTACTGCAATATATTTTGTTCTTAAGATATATCAAATGGCTTTTACCAAATTTATCATCCCTGCAAAATTATTTATTGTTTTGCTAATGGCAGGACTCCTAGCTTATGAGTGTATGTGCTTGAAACAAGTGTCTTGTACTTGTTTCCTGTAACATGCTACTATACACTCCTTCCAGACCCTCAAGCATTCAGAAAAGCATTTAAGCTTGCACTAATTTAAATGATACGTTAGCTCCTTCAACACAATTTAAGAACCTCTAAGCTTTTTTGAACTAGGGTTGCTCTATCTGAACCTGCAGATGCTGTCTACACCCAGTGGAATATCTTCATCTTCTGTGAACACACATGGGAGTGGAGCAGCTCTATGAATAATACCAATGGTGAAACGAAACTGTGATTTCAGTTCTGCTTCCAGCCGTATGCAGATTGCTGGTGAAAGCAGATAACCTCTGAAGTAAAATGCAGGTAAGCCTACCAAAATCAGAGTTGCCATTTTCAGATACAATGTCTTACCTCCCTACGGTTGATACAAAGATATATCATTGTTTATGAAGAACTGAATTCAGTCAAACCCTTTAGATCTATCCAGAACGTGCATGGCTAATACAATTCAATTAACTGTGTATCTAATAACATTTTCCTTTTAAAATAGAATTGACAATATTTTTCTTGGAAAACACTAGCTCATAGATTGAGCGATCTAAGCATGACCTGAGCTTTTCCTGTACCCTACCAGGAAGTGATACCCACTAAGTTGAGAATTTGGAGAAAGCTGCTCAAAACCAAGAACCAGATACTGACTCCAAAGCCAACACACAAAGGAGAGTTACAACGGGACCACACTCTTAAAGTGATCATAAAATCCTTCTGTTGATTCTATAACTCAATGAATATTACAAACTTGTAGTAATAATTATTACTGTGATAGGTTTTATTTTTCATAACTTATATCCATGTTATTGCAGGCTGTCTGGAACTGTGTTGTGATGCATAGAAATAAGGTCCCAGTTATAATTACTTTTTATCACCAGCAATGACACAGGAGCAAAGAAATGACTCTTGACTTTCAGATTCCTGGATGAATTTTCAATATTGATCGTATACATACTCATTTAGAAATCAAATCATTCGACAGGTAGTGAAGTGATGGCCTTTTGATACTTTTTCAGTAACAGAATTACTTTAAATCAATCACTTTCAACAAAAAGAATGATCCATGGGTATTATCTGTTATCTATATTAGCAGCTAATGAGAAACAGAAATTAAGGGGGTTGATTTTTTTTTTTTTTAAGAGGTCCACACAAGACCTCTGTAAAAGATACAAGCGAGTTCCTCCACCTCTATCAGCACTAATGCTGCTGTATGTCCTCAGACATCAGTAAAGGCAGTTCCTTTTCAGACTTCTGCAATCCTGGTCAGAAGCAAAAGCAAGATCTAAGTACCACACTGACGGGCAACGCAGAGACAGATTCCAGCAAACAAGAGAACATGGTGCCAGTGAACAATAGCGAATTTGAACACTGAGTCCAGAAATTAATGCTACAGGGACAACACAGCAGGTGATATTAACAGCAGTGAACTTTAACGAGAAGTGTGGGGCTGAGAAACAGGAAAACTGCAGGAATGTGAGGCAGACCAGAAGTGTCAGGGTGATTTGATAAGGAGCAAGAGAACAAATAACTTTGTGGTAAAAAAGATGAAAGGAAAGGGTACAGTTGGGGCTTGTAGATAGTTTATGACAAGACACAGGAGGACAGGAGGCTCTAGAAGTGCAGGGAGATCTAGATTCAGGAGGGAGGTTTACTACAACAGAGTTGGTAGAAAAGCAGTGGCTTGGAGCATGTACCTACTGCTCAAACAAAAATGATTCATCTCCCTCAACTCACATATGCTGTGTCTTGTTTTTGATGCTAGGGAATACGGTAGCTTGAACCAGGAGTACCCTAGGTGCTTCACGGCCAGGCTGGACAGGGCTTTGAGCAGCCTGGTCTAGTGGGAGGTGTCTCTGCCCATGGCGGGGGAGTTGGAGCTCAATGATCTTTAAGGTCCCTTCCAACTCTAACCATTCTATGATTCTAGGTCTAAACAAATAACTGCACCTTGATCATAAAACATTCAGTGGCCCCATCAATGAAAAGTTGAAATTTTTATTATTTTCTGTATAACTTCTATTGAACTTCCTGTTGATGTGTATAAGATTTAGTTACTATTAGAAACATCCTTATTTGTATCATATAATTTTAACTTGGCTATTGTAATGAATTGAAATAATTCACTTTTATATACAAAAGCTATTATCATTTCTTAAGGGAGTTTATCAGCTATGCTGCAGGTAGATTCTAGCACATATTAAAAATAGCCCCAAATTTGGAATAATGTTAGAATAGCCATCACAGTTTTGTTCAAGAAGATCTTAAATGATGTATTCAGGTCCAACATATAATTTAAGCAGACACAAGTCCACAGTCCTCAAATGGAAACACTTACACTTTAAATGCTCTCATAAGGGAACAGTGTTATCAAATTAGTCTTGCTATTCTCCAGAATACTCAGAGCTAAAACAGAACTGCATTTCAAATGGAACCAGAGACACAAGAGCAATCCCTTCAAGCTATTTGTAATACCAAAAAAGATCTAATTAAAATTGCAAAGTGTGTATGAAAAAAAAAAATTAAATAAATCTGTGAACTGAGTTTTCTGTATACAAAATCCTTTGAAGAAACGTGGGGTTTTTTTAGTTTACCAATCAAAACAAATATTTTGCAGATGCAACCCTATAGAATGGACACTCTTCTGATGGAGATGTTCCAAGACACATTTTGAACACACTGCAAGACCCTCTCCCATTACACAGGAATATTTCTTAGTTATGCAGTCTCAGAAAAAAAACAACACAAGAACTAATGCTCTAATATTTTCTGATTTTAAAAAGCTATAAATCAAAGCCTCGGTCTCATTCAGCTTTTACCTAATTATTTGTAGAACTGATTAAGCAATAAAAAAGTAGTATTTCAAAGTTCTCACTTCCCCTTTCTCCCTTCCTATATACGCATCCAATTAAAATTATACTTGCAAATGAGGTCAATAAACCTGAGAGGCCACATAGCAGCTACTCCTACTTTGCATGGCATCACACATTTGGGTTATGAATCACCAAAGCCAGGCTGATGAACAATATCGTGCTATTCATCTGAGAATCAGACACTTCGTAGCACATTTCCTATTTGAATGGAAGAAACAATGCTGGCAGAAGTCCCAGAACTGCTCACCCCACAAAAGGAACAACGTGACAACAGCATGGCAGGTTTATGACAAATATTTCAGAAATGTGCCTTTTAGCAAGAAAGGATTAATA
This sequence comes from Thinocorus orbignyianus, assembly GCA_013400375.1. Taxonomy (NCBI): domain Eukaryota; kingdom Metazoa; phylum Chordata; class Aves; order Ciconiiformes; family Thinocoridae; genus Thinocorus; species Thinocorus orbignyianus. The sequence continues at coordinate 1,066,492 of VXBW01008487.1, read as the reverse complement.
TAGACCTTGGGGATTAAAATATTCCCAGTAGCGTCTAGCTGGCCTCTATTTTGTGCAAAATAAAAAACAATGTAATGGGTGATCTGTTTGTTTGAATACAAATTCATGACTATTAGGATCAAAATTAATTGTACTTAATTTTATGGTCTTTTACTGGAAAAATTTGAAGAAAATCATGTCATTTAATGTATCGTTCTGAAAAGCTCACCTGTATGTTCTTTTCCAGTATTTTTAATGTGCATCCAGTGCCAATGAGCAAGAAGGAAAATCACTTTGATAGGACATAGAGAACAGTTCACCATCACCACTTCATTTCAGTTTAGCAGTTTTCATTTGATGGGGAACAGGTGTTATACACAGGACACTAAATTGCAAACCCAAAAGACACTCCATTCAAGTCTGTTGTGCCAGTCACCATCAAGAACTTGTGTCCCCAAGTAAATAAGAAATAAACTCCGCAATAAAACAACAGATAAAAGAATATTTACAAGATGCAGGTACAGTAAAACAAGCTACTGTCAAAATTGTAAATGCTTCTGTATGTATGGAGTGAACATTGCTTAAGGTAAGCCCTCTCTCTGTCAAACTGGTAAAGAACAGGAGATCGTGGTGTTCAGCTGTGCATCAAGAACAGCTGCCTGAAAAGTGAAAACAGCACAAACTAGATCTAGTTACAATCTGGAGGAGGTACACCAAACAAACAGTACAGATTACTTTTTCCTTTGTATAAAATGAAGGTCGTGTACTGCTAACTCAGGCTCACTAATGTCTCTGTTAGCATTTCAGAGGAATTACATAAAAAGTACAGCCTAAGAAGAAGCTGTCCTTCAGGGTGAAGTTGTACTTGAAACAAAGTCACAGTTAGTGAACAGCTTGCTCTGACAAAAGCACAGGTATTTCAGTAACGAAGATACTTTACACTGAAGTTCTAAGAGTAATATTTATTAATGATGTTATAACTTTCAAAATTTAGTCTCTTAATATTTATTTTAGCACATATTGACTTAAGGCAACATTGCTAGTAATGAACCGGTGTTACTTCCTGGGGTGGGGGTGAGACAGAGAGGTCTTCAAAAGGAGAAAAAAAGAAAAGGCAAATGTTTTAACACAAGCTTTTGCTTTCAAGTAAGGTTCAATCACAATTAGTTCATGAGACACTGAACACTATCTGCACACTGTTCTCTGTTCTATGGATAAATAAAATACTGTAAAATGATTTCTGTGTTTTGGACTATTTCACGTATCACAGCTCTGGGTGCCTCATTTTTTGGCTATCCTCACATACAGTTTTTAGTCTTTTGGACTTTACAAATGCAAAAATGTTAATTCTTTGTGCACAAGAACACGGAACTCAATTAATAAATATGTGTGTGTGGATAAGGCATACAAGTCCAAATGCACTCAATATTACATTTTGAAACTAGAGAGAAAAATACACGGTGTAATAGTCAGAGTAGCAAGGAATACCAAAATAAGAGAGCAACACGCATTCTGTTAAAAATGACGAGTGACAAGAACTGGTGACACAAATCACAACCCTTAATATTAACCTACTATTACAAATTCAATCATCTATGGACATTGTTTGTATTATTTAATATATACAGTTTGATTCAACTGTCACCTTTAAAGACGTGCAGAGTTCGAACATACAGGCACCTTATGCAGCATAGTGGTATAGTGGACATGCCAAAACTGGCATTTGTTACTGAACCTGGGCAAAGTTTGTCGTTGTTACTACATTTAATTTGTCATATGGATAGCTCTGGATATCTGATATGGTGAGCACTGGAACTATTATCTCCTGTCTCTTCCGCCAAAAATGCTGCAATTCCTTTGTGTGACAGTAGTTCATTAAATATTGGTTGAAGTTCACGTTTTTTTCTAAGCTAGCTATCTCTTCTTTTAGTCACTTGTATTTCTACAGGTCATTTTTAAAATATTTCTTTAAAACTAGATGATTAGATATCTAATGGAAATTCCACTGCTGCCCTACAAGAGTGCAAAACAAACAGTGAGAAGACAGCAGTTTGATAGGAAAACTTGTGATCCAGATCTTTACCTAAATTTACTCAGCTATTGACTCTTAGAGAGCTATGCCTTTTACACTGATGATAACTTTGGTCTGTGTCCAAAACAGTAGCAGTAAACCGAAAAAGAAGCTAGCTAAGAGCTCTGACTTCACCACCAAGTGAAAGCAAGTACTTAATAGCCCAAGACGAGCACTCAAAACAGAGAAGTTGACAGAGCACACCCTTGTAATTCAGAAGCCAGTGTAACTGTTGACAAACCTTTTTTGCTCTTTCACATCCACCATCACCTGCCCACATATGACAGCTTAAGGAATTCTCGGTGCCTTCTGTAACTCACCTAGGTGTCACTCAAAAACACCTGATGGGTCAATGGAGACAGATGTGCAAACTCAAACCGATGAATGAACTGGTCATTATTTTTGTATGCTTCTCTGCTATTGACATCCAAAACATCAAGGAAACAATGTGATTGATAGTCACAGCCAAAAAGCTGCTTGCATTGTTCATGAAAATACGTATTAGCCATGGACATGAGCAGAGTATAGCACTATGCAAACAAAATGTCCTTAGCCTTCTTGATCACATCGGTGAAACAAGAGCTAGAACAATGAGCCATTAACCCCTTTAATCTACCTTATGTTCCAAAAATAACACATTTTACAAGTGACCGTTTTAAATTAAAAGCGTGTATGGCAAGCCCGGTGTTACTGATTCTGTTCATCTGCACCTATAGGCATAGGGTCAAATTCACTTCTTTTGTCACACGAATTTCAATGTGAATTATTTCCACAGGCCTGGATTTTGTCAGCATGGTATAATGAGGGTTCAGTTCCTCCTAATTTTAGCAAGTCCATGTTTTCTGATCTTTTTCTAATTATTCTCTGAAAGTAAAGTTTAAACAATGTTTTGATTGACCCACTGACAGCAGGATAATATATGATAGTGAAGAGACACACAAATGATGAGGTAATTTTCTCAGCTCCATAGATGACACTAAGCTACACTGACATGGTTGTATTTCAAAGAAACATATCTTCCTGATTCTGAAGTTTTCATGTGGTCAAAAATCCTATGACACATCACATACTTTGGAGAGCTAATGCAAAACAGAACTTTGAGAAAGGTTCGCTTATAGGGAACAACTGCAACCCCATCACCATGGTGCCATCCTGCATGGTCTCACAGCAGTCTCCCTGGTTTGGCCCTGCTTTTGTTGGTAATAGGATCTACTCCCAGTGTAGGAGCCACATGCATCTCAAGTATTTTCTCATGTCATGTGCTGATAACTCTGATATATTTAGTATGAATGGACTGAGTATGTATGGGAGAGAATGCACGTCAAAAAACCCTCTGCTTGAGTAAACAGGTTTGGAATACGACTTTGAGGGTAACCACTCATATCAAAATGATAAATAAATTTTGCAAAATTAATCTAAAACCCTTCAGCAGCAAAATGATAACACAAGCCTAAAATATTTAGGAGACATTTGGCTCTTACACACTTGTAATCTTTTCTTCTTTAACACAAACCATTCAGGGAAAGCAATCTCTTAATTTCTTCGAATTTCTGCCCTCTGAAGTGTTTGGCCACACCAAAACACGTAATTGAATGATATCCCAGTCACATAACCACAGCAAACAACTACCATGACCTAAAAGCAGGGGGGGACATTTATGGAAGACTGCCCTTTATACAGCATGAATAAGCATTTCCCATTCCTGATTTGGGGGCAGATATGTTCTGACCATATATTTTACTCCCTCACTAAAAACATGCATATATGCTTAACTTAAACGTCTACTGTGCACCTTCACATATACTGATGCTAGAACCTAGACAAAGTTTGGATTATACCATAATAAACTGGGGGACAGGTGTGTGTCTGTTTACAAATTCAGTATGATTTCATCAGAGCCTGTTTGTATTTCAACATCTCAGTCAATCGTTACCATTAACGTGGCTTTGAGCATTCATTCTGTAACAGGAATCCAAGAACACCTAGAAAGCTGGGGCAGAGACACCTCAGTGTACTGATGGTTCCACCACAGAATAACAACAGGATTGCTCACTGACAGGAACACTACCTTAGAGAAATTCCTTGGGCAGAAGCTAAAATTGATTCCAGCCTGGACATTCCATGCATAAACACAGGGACAAGAGGTATGTAAAAGATTTTGTTGAGGAAGATCCTCTTTAAGACAAGCAGGTCACTGCACCACTGCAAGCCAAGTCAGCCCAAAGGAGGCTGGAAAAGCTTGTTTAGCTTAAAAGAATTCATCTCACACCCAGGACGCTTGAGGGATTGCTCTGATGAGCTCAATGATTTTCAGACACATCATTCACCCAGATCCTGTTTGTAAGAAGAAAACATGGGCCTTTACATGCTAAACTTCTATTTCCCTGCTCTACTGACACATTGCTTCTGAAAGATGTAAGTAGAAAGTGGAATTATGAACAGCTGGTGGTGGTGGGAGAACCTGACATGAATATGTGTAACTGATGGGGATGCTTGCAGTACTAGTTTTCTAAGGCACAGGTTGCTGGATTGTCCCTGTCTCAGCAACGTGTTCAGTCCTAAGAGTTTACTTGAGGTAGAATAGACTATTTCAGTTGGAAGAGACCTACAACAATCATCTAGTCCAACTGTCTAACCACTTCAAGGCTGAAGAAAAATTAAAGAAAATTACTAAGGGCAGTGTCAAATGCCTACAACCCTGACAAACTTGGACCATTGACCATCTAATGTCAAGTCTAAACCTCCCCTGGCACAGCTTTGAATCATTCCCACATTTCCTACCACTGGATCCAAGGGAGAAGAGTTCAGTATGTCCCTCTCCATGTCCCCTCCTCAGTAACCTATAGAGAGTAACAAGTTTGNAACAATCATCTAGTCCAACTGTCTAACCACTTCAAGGCTGAAGAAAAATTAAAGAAAATTACTAAGGGCAGTGTCAAATGCCTACAACCCTGACAAACTTGGACCATTGACCATCTAATGTCAAGTCTAAACCTCCCCTGGCACAGCTTTGAATCATTCCCACATGTCCTACCACTGGATCCAAGGGAGAAGAGTTCAGTATGTCCCTCTCCATGTCCCCTCCTCAGTAACCTATAGAGAGTAACAAGTTTGCTTCTCAGCCTCCTTTTCTCCAAACTAGCCAGGCCCAAAATCCTTAGCTGTTCCTCACAGGAAACTCCTTCCAGCCCTTTCACCAGCTTCGTTGACCTCCTCAGGACACATTCCAGGACCTTCACATCCTCCTTAATTTGTGANTTTGAATCATTCCCACATGTCCTACCACTGGATCCAAGGGAGAAGAGTTCAGTATGTCCCTCTCCATGTCCCCTCCTCAGTAACCTATAGAGAGTAACAAGTTTGCTTCTCAGCCTCCTTTTCTCCAAACTAGCCAGGCCCAAAATCCTTAGCTGTTCCTCACAGGAAACTCCTTCCAGCCCTTTCACCAGCTTCGTTGACCTCCTCAGGACACATTCCAGGACCTTCACATCCTCCTTAATTTGTGAGGCCCAGAACTGCTCACAGTACTCAAGGTAAGGTCACACCAACACCGAATACCTTGGGACAATCACCTCTTTTGATCAACTAGTCATAACGTGTTTGATGCACCCCAGGGTGCGGTTTGCCCCCCTGGCTGCCAGAGCACACTGCTGACTCCTACTGAGCCTACTGTCAACCAGGACCCCCAGATTCCTCACTGCAAGGCTGCTCTCCAGCCACTCCTTTCCCAACTTATACTTTACCTGGCATTACTCCATCCCAGAGGTAGAATCTGGCATTTGGATTTGTTAAATTTCATGCTGTGAAGAATGGTACTAAAAAGCTTCACTAAAATCCAGAAAAACTACAACCACTGCCTTCCCTTCATCCACCAGGTGGGTGACCTTATCATAGAAGCATATTAAAAAACACTTTGTGAACCCATGTTGACTGAGCCAGATGACTGCATTATTCTTTAAGTGCCTTCCAATAGTACCCAGTATGGTCTTCTCCATAATTTTTTTATGAACTGAGGTTCAACTAACAGATCTGTACTTTTTTGGGTCTTCCCTCATGCCCTTGTAAACTGGAGTACCACTGCCTAGCTTCCAGGCAGCAGGGACCTCCCCAGACTCCCAAGACCTTTGAGAGATGATCGAGATGGGTAATTTAGTAAGATCCACTAACTCCTTCGGTACTCTGGGATGAATTCCATCAGGCCCCATGGACTTGTGGACATTCAGCTGATATAGCTGGTCCCTTACAATTTCAGTGTCCACAAATGGAAATCCACTGTTTCCACACTCATGGTCCTAAAATTCAGGGGACTGGGCAGCTCAAGATCTACCTATATTACTAAAGACTGAAGTAAAAACTGCATTGAATGCGTCCACTTTTTCTTCATTCCCATGAGTCAGATGACCATCTTCAACAAGTATCTGTCCAGTGTTTTCTCTAGGCTTCCTCTTACCGTTAACATACTTCAAAAAACGTTGTTATCTGAAACAACACTGGCCAGTTTCAACTCTGATTCAGCTTTGGCCTTGCGTGTCTTTTCCCTGCATATACAAACCATGACTTTGTACTCTTCCTGCAAAGCCTGACCTTGCTTCCAGAGGTACGCAAAGCCATTACCCAGACGCAGGAGTTAAGAAGCTATCAACATGATCAGTACAGACTAGTGTTTTTCCAGGAAGCCAAACCAGGTTGTGACATCAACTTCCAACTTTTTATTCTCTTCCAAACAGAACAAAACCTAGAAGTCATTTGATTTTTTTCCAAAATAAAATACCCCAAAATAAACAGAGTATTTCTGAAGACAACATTCTAAGTGGAAGAAAGGAAACTGCTGACAAAAATTTTGTTCTTTGGAAGAAAATAGTAAAAGGATTTGACACTGCTGCACCACCTAACTGTTGCCAGCTGATTTTAAACAAAGGGTTGGCCCAAAAGTAAGTGTCAAGTCTATAGATTCTCTAAACCTGTGGGAGGAGAGCTCAAGATTTCGATCTGAATTCTGCAGCACAAGGCCATCTCTAATTTAAATGAATTAGATTTAAGGAGGAGAAGATAATAACTACATATATCAGACTCCTGTGTTGACAGCAGTCTGTGTGCCAAATTCCTGCTGAGGGCAAATTTCTATGGTCCAGTTATAAAGCTATAAAAATAAGGGTATATAATAAAAGTACTTACAGATGCTTAACTATACTATAACAAATGCCACCTTGAAAAGACAAAGTCCACAGTCCATTCACTGTGTGGACTGTATTTAACTGCAATGCTGATTCAACTTTCCTCTTCCCAAAGTAACAACAGAGTATCTCTATGAACTCTAGCTCCTCAGATGTAGTACATTCCAGCAATTCCAAAACGTTCTTCTACTTATCCATCAACTGCAAGAAGCTTTTTGAGCTGACTTCTTTCCATCTGAAGAAAATGCACATAAGCATGGGTATAAATCAGCTCTTGCAAAGTCAAATACCTAAATCAAGCACAATGATTCCACAAGAAATACTGGAAAAACACATAGCAAAAAGGAAAGCAAAATGTTCAGCCAAAGACATTTCATAATATGGAGCGTAAATTTTTTATAAGTCTAAATTTAGAAGACAAATCTTTTCATTTTGTAATGACACACATTGTGTATAACAGACAAAAGAGCCAAAGGTAATAAAAACAAGGCATTACAACCTTGAAGGTTACCCACAACTGCCAGGAAGCTTCTAATTAAGATGAGCCATTTCAATCAATAATCAGAGGGGAGGTAGTAAGGACACACTAACACATCGGCCTCCCAACTCCAGGGCTCTTATCAGGTCCTAATTTTCTCTTCCTGACTCCACAATAATCACCTCTCCCTTCTCTACCAGGGAAACACAACGCTGGGTCTGTATTAGGCACAGAGGTATATATTTCAGAAAGACCATCCACAGCCAAAGTAAGCCAGAGAAGTGGTTTCCAGAGTATTCACTCTTTGGAGAAGTTGTCCTTGAAAGCAGCTATGAAATACACCTGCAGACACCTTTATCTGTTCATGGTCACGCCACAGTGCAAAAGGGCACTTCCTAAAGCTGAGCTGCCAGGCCAGTGCCAGCTGTGTGTCCATGCAGCTGGCACAGGCAAATTAGCCTTATTTATGGGGGCTAATGCAAGCATTCTGAAACCTATCTTTGTGTCTATCACTTTAGATCTGCATCTTAAGAGACTGGGCAGACCTCACAGAATCATGTCCCATTTCGCATTCTCCTGCAGCTGAGGGTAGAACTGCACTTTGGTGTCTTTGCCCATGTATCTCTGTGTCCTAGATACAGCTAGGTAGCAAGGCTCAGGGTTCAAGGTTATCTGCTGGATTTCCATTGACTTGATAGTAGTATCAACAATTGTTTGTTTTGTCTCTTTTTTTTCTACACTTCTTCTATATATACAGGTCAGAGATGCTGCAGAACCTGTACGGATCTCCGTAAACTGGGAATACACCAAACAGTCTGTTTTATGGCTCTTTTAAGTTACCAGGCTGCTGTAAAGGGGCTGCATTTTCTTTTAACATTTGGATGAAAACTAAACAGTCCAATGTGTGATCAAAAAACAAAACAAAAACCACACAAACCAAACCACCTCTGCCTGTGGCTTCACGTGTCTTCTGTCTTTCTGTCCCTGTGTACGCTGTTACCTTTAAACCAAATACATAGCACAGGCTACATAGCTGAGCCACTAGTGCTCTTATAAACACGGGGTTGAATTTCATCACAAACTTTTACACAGTTACAATGGAAAAATGCCAGGTTGATGAACACTCAACTGGTATTTGGAGGGTTTTTTGTTGGTTTGTTGTTTTTTTTTTTTGTTCTCCCCATTGAAAAAAATTATGCAGTAGCATTGTTTCTTTAATAGCACAATTATTAAACTTAAAAGTACCTGAATGGTGTAAACTGCCAAGGACAGTGACAGGAATTACTTAGCTTAAGTTCCTGGAGATTTGTCTCACAGTAATAGTCTGAATTTAAACAAAGTTAAACTTAGTTTACAGAGCAGCAGAAAATATCCACATAATAAAATATATTAGACTGTGAAACAGTCTCTTAGGGAATGCATTATCACTTGAGTCAGATAAAAACGGACAGTTTACCACCAGAGGAAAATACAGTAGGACACGATCCTGCATTGGTCAGAGTATTAGCAAAGATGATCTAAATGGGCTTCTTTGATTTCTGCGAAGTGTGAGTTGTTCATAATATGACTGCAGTGGAATATGTTAAAATAAAGTATTCAGGACCTCCCACACACATTGGCTACCAGTCGTTCCCTTTCAGCTTTCTACAGTCTTCTTCCTACCAAATATAACAGTACCTTTTAACCAGTCCAAAAGGAACAGAGCCTTTCTGCAAGGTGGCAACATCACCCTTTCAAAGCCCGTGCACCCTGGAGTCACTGCATCCTACCGAGTACGCACACTTTGAACTTTTCAACAATTCTTAACACCTACTGTGTCTCTGCTTGGTCTCTTGTAGTAGGATTAACACAAGTATGTGTGACAGGAAAAGCGGCTTTGATTTGCTTGTCTTCAATTCAATGGTCAGTGCACTATTTCTGAACTGCTCAGACTGCAAACTAGCAATGAACTAGTTCAGAATAACCATCAGAATTTAATTATTTCACAAGCATCACAAATGTCTTTTGGTTGATTTCAGGTCAGCTTTTGAATTAAACCTGAATTTTTATCTTTGCAAAATAAACACAAAAAAAAGCAAAAATCAACAAAAATAAAAATATTATTAAAATTTTTTAAATAAAAATAATCTTAATCTGTAGTAAAACGGGTACATACTGTTCATCAGCCTTCCTCACGCAGAAGGGTTTACCATGGTTATGAGACATTTACAGTAACAAATCATATATTCCATTCCACTTGCAGAACTGACTGAAATACTAGTTCAAAGCAGTCTCAGTGCAGAGAAGTATTTGAGAATGTACTTAATTCTAAACATATCAATAATCCCATTAATGTTAATTAGATATAAGGAGACATATAAGTTTTTTGTTCAGGAGCGGCGTGATTTGTAGTGTGCTTAACCTTAAGCATTTAACTATACATCCTACAAAATGTATGAAATCTACCTACTTCAGAAATTTACCCAGAAAAGCATGATGGTGGTAAATACTAGCAAAAAGTGTGTAAAGATGCCACAGAGAAAACCTTTTCAGAGAAGTAAGATTTTCAAAACAAAGTCCATTCCTACTGTACTTGAGGATACTGATTTGAAAAGCTCTTGCAGGTGCAGAAAAAGTTCAGGCACTGGAGGAGGCACAGGTGACTCAACAATTCTTTCATACACAGAGGAAAGAGAGAGAGAAACAGTTCAGGCAGAGTTCTCTGCCCGAGGCCACAAAATATAATTCTACTACAAAACAAATGGTACATCAAACATTGTTCATCAAAGTGCACAACAAAATAATCCGGGTCAGTTTTTAGCTTTGCTGTCAGCTTGTTCTCAGGCTTTAACGTACTTCAATAATCTGTACAGTATTTTTTGCTAGCGGAAGATAAAAGGACAGTAAAAGTGGGTATTCTTCTTAAAATTAACCAAGGGCAATCAGTCACAAGTTCCTATCCTGAGGCTTTTATTCAATACTTTTTAAGGAAAGTATCAATCAGATTTCTCTTGAAAGCTTACTCTAACATTTGCTAAATTAAGATGTTAACTAGAAGGTTAAAAACAAGTTCCTTTTCATCATCACCTTGATTACGTTTTGCACATGTTCCAAATGGACAGCTATATTAAATTTCTTCCATTAGAGTTTAATTTTACATCTTCATTCTGAAGTGCTAGAAAGCTCTGCACTGCTTAGGAACTGGAATGAACACTGTGCATCATTAGTACTGCAGAGCAAACTTTTCATGTAATTCTGTTAACTGACATATATAATTTATATCATTTACCAAGTCTCTCCTATAAAGAAGCTTTTTCCTTTTTTTTTTTTTTTTTCAAAATACAAATTTACATCTATTATTAGTTTAGAATACTATTTAAGTACCATGAAAGCAAATGAAACTACCACCGCTGTAGATTGCAAATAAGTTGTGACAAACCGGCACTGGCAGAGTTACTAAGAATAAAGCCTGTACTTTTTTTTTTCGTTCATGTATGTTCCTAATTTAGCATAAAGTGCTTACTTTATTGATGTTTTGTTGAATAGAGATTTATATCTTTGAACTGCCCCATTCTAATGCTTCTATGCACTCCAAAGCACGTGTCTGCCCTGCACAGAACTCCACTGTGCCAAGCACTGATGCAAAAAACTGGATGTGTTAGATACTTTCAACATCCCTAAGGAGACTATATGAAGCTTTTTATTTTGGTCCATATCTTTATAACCAGCTTTCTGCAGGCTGATTTCTAAGAAACACATCCATCATGCTTACCTCCACTTTTCTACCCTACTAATCAGCCCCCTCCCTTCCCAAAGCACCATTCATTATCTCATGACAGCTTTTGGGTTGGTTTCTGGTACGTTCAATTCCATCTTCAGCACTGAAGTAGCTTACAGCCCATTGCTTTCAAGTCAGTTTAAAAAACATAATCACAAGCACACAGATCCTGTTCAGATTAGCACCATTTCTACTGCAGCAGTGTCTGAGACCCTCAGACAAGTGCTAAGTTTTGATTACTCCATCTGTGCAGTGCACAAATCAGCTACCAAAGACAGCCGTGGCACATAAGGCTACAGCTCGGGACAAATCCTGGAAACAAAACAACACTGAAAACTGTGGATAAAATCTAAGGCCTGCTCAAGTTTCTGGCAAAACCCCCGCTGGCTTCCACGAAGTCAGCAACTACCCACCTCCTATCTCACAACAAAGGAATGCTATCATTGAATATGAATTTAAAACATCGTGGCCGTTTTTGTGCAGCACGCAAAACACACACTGCACATCGCTGCTTTGCAGCACCGAGCTACCAACTCCCCGGGCTGCCCAATCTGCTGAGGCCACTGATGCCGTTGAACTAAACCCAAGGTAAACAAGCGTCAGCCAAACTTGTCTTTTCTCCTTCACTTCTCTGAGTGCTCTATTCAAAACACTGGGGGAAGGAGAGGGGGAGGAGGCACAGATTATGTTTCAAATAAAAATAAATGCAGTTGTTCCCAAACCAGTTTCCAGCTGCCATTTATCATCTTCTCAGAGCCACAATACAGGTTGTCACTACTCGGAGCCACTGACTGTCAGCTCAGAAGAGTTCAAGGACAGGAATACACAGGTTACACTACTGAGATATAGAAAAGCTGACTGTAGGAAGCCCATACCAACCACCTGCACCACACACCTTTTAATTAAATTACTTTAATAAACCAGAATAAGAAAAGTTGAGGAGTGGAGGGAGAAGCAAAGACAAGATGGCCAAAAACATATCCACCAAAAGGGAAGAAACAAAAAATTATAAATTGTTTTCACTTTTTTTTTTAGAATGAATTGGTAAAAAAATGTTTAAAAGTTCTTTAATCCTTTTTCTTTCTTTCTTTTTATTTTTTTTTTTTTACAAGACAGTCTGTATTAAATACAGTATTTCTCAATGAAATGCCTTCTGTCAGATTTTGCTCTAGCATGTAATGCTGATCATCTCATTCCTGCTCTAAGACTGCTGACTTCTCATCAACGTTTACCACCAGGATTATCATTTTAGGAACTGCAGAAATAATTGTATAATAAATAACGGCCAGTGATTCAGGCATGACTTCACTGCATAATTATGCAGCTTCCCTGACAGTTGCCTACACTCACAAAACCTTAAAGATTAGAAGGTTTAGCAACAGAGTTTAGAAGTGTCACTGGTAATGGAAGACACATTTGGGAAATTAAGAAGCTTTCAAGCCATTACTTTAGTTCTCTTTCAATCCCAGACAAAGGAATGGAAAAAGAGGCAGCTTTTCCCTCTGAAAATAAAATTCTTACATTTTTTTACCACACTCCCAAACCGGAGTTGCACTATTAATAGTAAAACTGCTTTCAAAGCCACAACGTGTTAGAGATCTGGGATGAAAACTGACAGCAGTGTGGATCTGCACTTTGTAAGAGAGGTTCTGTGGTTACATCTTTAATAATTCTAGTGAAAGAAAAAAAAGAATAAAAGGAAGTAATTTGGTAAAAATGTTGATATGCAATTCCACACAGGTCTGATTTCCCACACAATGTTCCCATTGTTGAGCTAGCGCTTCAGTCAAAGCTGATGGCACAAGGTACAGCTACACTCGCACACAAAAACATAAACACACCAATTAATTATAGTGAATTCTTTAGAAACAATCATCACCGTAAGCAGCGCCAATATACAAACGCCCTACCTGAAACACAAGTTGCAAAAGGACTGTAATTTCATCACAGCTCCATATTAAATGCTAAATAACATTACAAAAAGAAATGGATGATCATTTATTAATTGTTTTGCACTACTGTTTTCCTCTTTTGTGACCTTTCCTTTGTCTGGTTTGCAACAGCAGGGAGTAAGAGGAAATTGTTTGATTTGAAAGTCTGCATCTGTAAACTACTGAGACAGCCTGAGGGAGGAGGTGATAATTTGGTATTTTATAATAGCAGGCAGCATAGAGATCAAACGGAAGGAAGACTTGGCTGAAATTAACTATGACTACTTGACTGTGTGAGGTACTAGTAAAAATAAGATATTTTTGATGCCTAAGGAAGACTGTCTGAACTACAGCCCTGTACACCTTCCCCTTTTCATGCTGTTTTGGGCTTTGTTGCAGCCACACTGCAGTAAGAGGCTCCTGCTGACACAGGTGTCTTTGATAAAAGTTTGGCCTAGATGTAAGGCTTGCCATTGCTACACGTGCACAGCCTTTTAATTGAAAATACAATCTTGTGTACAATTAAAAGTTGGGGGCTTTTTTCCCAGCATACAAAGACAGAAGCTAGGAGATGATGGAAGCTCCTTGTGGTAGAGATTGATACTGACTCCCTGTGTAACTCAGCAATGGGTTCCTACGCACCACCTCAGCATGTGGACTAAAGTCCCAGTACTGAACACTGACTTTTTCTAAAAAGTCAAAGCAGACTACTTCACAAATTCCGTGTTCCATTTGGGTGAGGTTTTTTTGCTGATGTTCATTAATGATGCCTGACTGCAAGCCTCAGGGTGTGATTTTGTATGTCTCTTCAGACTCTGAAGACTGGCTGACCTGTACAAAAACACGCTACTTCTGTCTGTAAAGCTAAGACAATTGTGTGTCTAGTAGCACATGTCGTTGTTCAAATGCTACTTAAAACTTCGTTTTGCAAATTTTCCAGGGCACACAACTTCCAAAGAGTGGCTAGATTCCTTGATTTCAGCTGTCCATCTATGCCCTATCACAACAGCAAAACAGCAAGTGATCCAATACAAAGGCAGATGCTTCCCAAGATCAGAGAAACATATTCAGGTTGAATACACACGTTTGGGATGCCCGTTCAATTTCATACATGTATTATGCTCCTCCTTTTTATTCACAAACCATCCACAAGGATTAGGGTCTGATTGCCTTCAGGCTCTCCTTTTTCCACATCTTGCTGCATTACACAATGGTGCTATTAGGACAGGCAGATCTTGGAATGATCCAGGGGTGTCTCACAGCTGTAGAAATGGATTTTGACTTAATTTATGTCCAACTTGTTATAGGTGTGAGCCTGGAGGGGGGCAGGGGTGGAAGCATTTGCTTATCCATAAGCTACAAAATCATTTGATGCTCCAAAAAGCAGTTTGGATAGTGCTTAAATCCTACCCAAGCAAATAACTGCCTAACATCCACTCTGAGCAAGCACATAGAAGCATTATAGAAGCATTTTGCTGAACTATGGCTTTGGGAAACAATGCAAGGCCCACTGAATTCCACTAGTATGAGCTCAGTAAGTGAAAAATAAAACAAGAAAAACTCCCCTCCCCCCAAAATAAAAGGAAGTATGACAGAGGCAGGAGTGACATCACCATAGACTTGTGCCAATTTTGGCCTAGGTGCTAAAATGACAGCTCCACTAAAAACAGCTATGGAAAAGTGATACCCCATTACATTGATATGATGGGAAAAACAATGCAAAAAGGGTTTTTCATCCTGTATCAAGACATCCAATGCTGTTACTGACAGTTAACCCATTTGCAATTCAGATTATAACACCATCTCAAGTGCAAATGAAGAAAAAAAAAATTAACTATGAAAAATAATTTACTGATTAATGTGCTGATAAATAGCTTTTTTTAGAAAAAGTATTTCTTATTCTTTTCTAGATTTTTCAATATGTATTCTGAAGCAAGACTGCATGTTTCAGATCAGTAAGGCTATTGTCTGCCTGCCCTTTTCTTTTCAAAAGTTTCAAAGATGCTGATTAATCTAAATTTCTACATATCAGACCTTTTTAACTGTGAATGTTTTCAAGCCAGTGTCTGCCTTACATCTGCATTCCCATTTAACGTATAAATATTACCACAGAAAATACTTTGTATATAAAGCACTGAAAAAACACATCACACAGAGAAGAATAGCCTGTGTTGTATATATACGGCAGACAAACAAAATTCCATGGAAAAACACACACTGTAAACATCAATGCCTTGCCATTGAGGACAGCTGCTGTAACACAATCCAGGGTGCCTGCTGCCAGGATTTTCCGCATGAGTGCATCTTCTTTTAACCGCTGCTCAAACACTGGCTGAAAGAGGAGCTGCTAGACTGAACATGTGTCTGTGCTTGGACAACAAACACACGGCACAGCACTGGAATGCAGAGCAAACCTCAGGATTTGGGCGGGAAATGAGCTACCCACTGTCTACCTTTGGGCTGAGTTCACAATCGCTTTCGCTCTGGTGTTCAGAAACGTGTTTTATACTTCCCGATGAGAACTAGAGTGTGCATATTTGTGAGAATGCACACAGTTGCAGGGATTTTAAGTACAAATTGTCAATAAATGAATCACTACTTACGATAATAGTACAAAATATATGTGAAATATATGAAACCTGGTCTGGTGGGAGGTGTCCTTGCCCATGGCAGCGGGGGTTGGAACTAGTTGATCTTTAAGGTCCCTTCCAACCTAAACCATTCTATGATTCCATACGTCTTCCATTGCTTACATTGGTAGCTGAGTAGAATGGAAGGATAAACCCTATTGGACACACATTAATTTTCTTAGATTAAAGAAAATGGATATTGGCAGAATTACGGACAGATTCTCCGTCATAGTATCAACAAACTGCAAAACAAGTAATAGATTAGAGAGTAAACAGAATTAGGCCTCCCTGCACAAAAGACACCTCAGCTGCCAAAAGTACAAGAGCAATTAAGGAGCACAAATCAGCTTAAAAGCAGAGAGGAAGAAATGGTGTAGAAAAAGGGAAGTGCTCACTTGAATTAATGAGTTTGTGAATGAACATATACACACATTTATGCATACATACACACACCCATGACCTTCCACAACATCAGGGTAAAGCCTCCTCACTGGACACATGCCAGGCTGATGGGTCTGCTTGAAACTGAGCTGAGACACTCCCTAGTTTCTCCCACCTCAAAGGGCTGAGGTGCTGGATTTTTCCATGATTGCTGCTTCATACTTCCTGCCACACCATTGCAAAAATGGAAGCCTTTTACCCCTGTATCCTAGGCAACAAAAAACCCACTGTCCATTCTTCACATATTTCTCATAGGTCAATCTCACAAACATTCTAGATTTAAATTTCTAGATACGTATCAGCAAAAGCAGACACAAAATCATAGCAAAAGTTGTTTTAACTAGTGAAAATAATAAAGGGTGTTTTTTTCTCTGTGCCTCAATTCCTTCACTATCGTTTAGTCTACTTTGTGTGTAGGTGAGAATCCTCATGGATGCCAGAACCCTCTTACCTCTCCAAAACCATCAACTGATCTGGTTCCCTCTCTCTGGGTCACAGAAAGAAACAAAGACACAGGACATACGTGTGTGAGAGAAAGGTGATATACAGACCAAGAGAAAGAATTAAAGAAAAAACTTGAAGGATTGAAACTTCAAGGATTTATGTGCCTACCTTCAATTTTTTAAGTATATTTTTATCTTTGCAGAAGGGCTTGAAACTATGTTTAGATTGAGTGCTAAGAAAACAAAGGGTTAAAAAGAGATGCCAATACTTCCTTAAGTTTTGTGATTCAGCAGGGACTAGCTCACAATTTATGACCTTTTCAAGGCTGGCAATGCTATGATTACTCAACCTGGCTCATAGTTGGCAGACACAGTCCAAACAAGAGAAGCAGAGAATCTCAGTTCTAATCCCTGATCTTTTACAGGGATTCAGCTGGATCTGATTCAGCAACACATGCAGGCACATGCTGTAGGTTAAACAAAACGTTACCTCCATTGAAACCATTAAGACTCAGAAAGCCCTCAAAGTGCACACTTAATGAATTGCCTAAATCAGGGTCTACATGCTCACATGACAGCTACTCTCAAAAGTTGTGCGTGTTCTTCCTTTGGCTTAATTACCAACTCAACTGAGTAAGTTTGGCATTTTGTGGGAAGCAATACAAGAATTACTGTCCAATAAAATGCATGATACTGTATTTAGTTGTAGCAATAAACAAAATTATCAGCGCAGCTGCTAAGACAGAAGAAGCAGAAAGTACAGCCTGACAGCTCTCTGCAACCTTAGTCGTGGTATGATTTAGTCCTGCCACCTCTCAGCTTGAATAAGTGTGGAAAAAACCCACGAAAACAAACTGTTCACAATCTAAACGGAAGTCAGAAAAAGTCCCAAATTGACCTTAGGATTCTTATGGTTATAAATGACACAAGTAGGTAGAACTAAGAAATACATGTGCAATGACATTCATTTTAGAAATCTTGATGAATTTTCATTGAAGAAAACTAAATGGAACTATGATGTTGAAAAATAAAAATCTGAATATGGGAGATGGATAAAGTGATGTAACACGGCACAGAATAAGCACAGGATATATGGTCACAAATTCCAAAGATATGAGTTGTTGAGCACCCCTTGAAATACTAAAAATCCATGCTTTCCTTTAACATTAGAATTGCTCATGATTCCTTCATTGGCATGGTGAGATGTGTAGTAGGCCAGTAAACACTGGTACTTTTGAAAATAGAATCAGGTTCAGCTGGAGATTAAAAAGTCCCCAGTTTCTGAATCTCTTATATGATCACCTAAGAAAATGGAAGAGCTTCAAATAATTAAACAGAAAAGTCGTAAGAAGAAAGTATGTGTATGGGACTACGTTCGTTCTTCTGTGAAGCCACACCATTTAGAGACCAAACTCCTTTGGCATTTCATATAAAAACGTGAATCCCTGTCTACAAATTCAAAGGGATGATGGCTTTGCTTTACTGCAAAGAGGACCAGTGAAGTCTGCATCCCTGTAAATGAATATCCACAATGTCAGCCAGAGACAAGAAGGTAGCTGGCGGGGGGAAAGCTCAGCATGAGCACCAAGGGTCAGACATGGCTATGCACAATCAGACATTTAATGAATTTCTGCAGACAGCTGCTTACATAACTGTCAGGCTGTCCTACCAGCCCTTCAAAAGCACTGAGGCATTTCCCTTTCTTTAAGGAGAGAAAAAAACAAACACAAAAATCAAACATCCCGCTCTGAAAGATAAGAAAAGCAAAACTCATAAGCTGCAATAGTCACAATTACTTATAATAGCTTATGACTACATGGATTAAGCTTTAGCTATTACACTGTTGCTATTTGTCTACTATTGGATGTGTGGAGAAGCCTGTTCTAACCTGTCAGATATGGTGGACTCATGTTTTCTAACGTTTAAGGAGTTATAGTATGCCCTTGCCTTTTGCCAGCAGTATATTTCCACAATTAAAGGAAGTTGTATTATACTTTTTTAAACAGAGGTTGAAGAAATTTGCCGTAGGAACAAATTTCCTGAGTTTCATTATCCAAAGCTTTAAAATGACTGGCAAGCTTCACTTCTGAGTCATATAAGTTAATTGATGACACCATAATCATGAGGAGTAATGCTAGTCTAGTCAGGTATTCTTTCTTCCTGGTAAACACAATCCAGGATACCCTGAGGGATTCTGCTAAGCACAGATGTAGAGAAAAGCACACAGAAAAAGAGGACAGGAACACATTTTTCAACATGTCTTTTCCCCTTATTCAACTGTCGAAGAGAACAAACGCATTGTCCAACAGGGATTATAAATGAGCCTCTGCCCAAAGTTAAAACTGAAATTCCGAAAATATACATGCTACCACTTTGAATTTCATCCCTCAGATATTGACGACTTTTATCCTATGGCAATGATTTACAAGGCAAAGAATGTATTTTTAAAAATCATTTAAATCCACATGATGGATTATGAAACTATATACTTCGTCTTTCCAGTCAAAAGAAGTGACTAAAGGACAAAGGAATCTGGCCACCAATTTATCCATGGATTGACAAACTCCCATGACAAGCTGATGAACAAACTCTTAATTTCCATTTGATAAAAAACCATAGCTTAACAAGCTTATAGGAAGGCACACTGCAGCTTACTTCCCCATAAAGCAGCAGCACTTTCCCTCTCATAAATGCATCAAAAAATGGGGTTAAGACGCAACAGCTCAGAGCAGTAAGTATTGGAGAAAAGTCGATGATGGACTCCTACACAATCTTTATGAGAAGTAATTTCAATAAAAAAGAAATCCTTCAAGCCCTATCAGAGAATACGTATATTTTTAGATATGTACACCTCACTTGCTTTGTCCTTTTAAAGAGAGAAGTAAAACACATTGTTATAAAAAAAACTAATTAGTTTGACTGACACTATAAGCCTTACATTGCCTAAGAACTGCTGCAGTATCTTTATCCCCATCTGTCACCAAAAGAACTATTATATCTACGTTTCCCTCTATAACCTGGAGCAGAATATACACAATTTTACACTGGGAGCAGATGATGCTAGAAGTTAAAATACTTAATTCAAAGTCAGTGTAACCTCAGTACTTAGTGAGTGAGTAATCTCAGAGTTTGAGTGAGAATGGAATATTCATTCCCTGAATTGAAACATCCATTGAAGTGTCATGTGGAATCAATCTGAACCTACTTGTCCAGAACATGAGAATTATGGGGGGTGCAGGGGCTGTCCTCAGGTGTCAACTATTTAACAGCTGTAAAGATACTGGTTTACTACAAGAAATGTAAACATAGTTGAGAAAACAACCTACTGCTGCAAGCTTCCCTGACAATTTCATTGCTTATGTGGTGTACACATGTACATTTACTGCAGGGCTTCATTAAATTATAGGCATTTCCCAATTTTCAATCTCAGATATCATCTCATACTGTCTCTAATAGAAGAAATAGTTGTATGCACAAGAGAATTTACAAAAGATGGTTTTTTGTGCGGCTCTCTGTGTGGATTGTGCCTTGTCTAACAGCAAGATTGAATGGAGTCTAAGACCTTTCACTTCAGTGAAGGAGCTTTCCCTTTTCCTCCTCTCCTACATGACTGCTTATTTCACGAAACTGAGGATCATTTAGATTTCTTCTCCTAATGAAATTAAGTTAAGACTGGATAACCTGTTCAAAAGCTTTTGGGGGACAGGTGACACGTAGACAACAAGCACTGGCCTTGCTTTCTTGAAAAAAAAAAAGAAACCCCCCCTGATTTATGCATGCACTTATGCCTATTTTTTTCTTGATAATCGTACAACTAAGGCGGTTAGAAAAGGGAACTCATGACAAAGTCGTCTAAATTGTTTTTTTTTCTTTCCTGACAGCAAAGTATGTCATACGTTATGAAACTAATACTCAGTCACAAAAAAAACCAAACCAAAACCGTAGAAAACAAAAATGCTACCTGCCACAATGAAGAAACCGTTTAAAAATTGCAACTTCCCAAGTACCATAGTTTTCCAAGTAAAATCCCACAGTCTACAATAATGACCTCAAGTGAGACGCGCTAGGAGATGGCAACGTAAACTTTAGGATTATCACTCATCTGAGTCACTTACACCCTGTTTATGTCTAGTTGAAGGCTCAGTGGTTCCAGCACTATTTATAACATTTTGTCTCATCTTTCAAGGGTTCTTCCTCCTTCTATCAATAGTTTCCAGAAACCAGAGAGATTTCTGACATGCTAAAGTGACAGAGTGATAGAGGTAACCCTGTTCAGCAGCAGAATACTAAAACAACTAATGATCAGGTCAATCAGCTTTTAAATATGTGATCTCTCTTAATAGGAAACAGGTTCCAAACTTAGAGTAGATAACACATTAAGCTGCTAACTATTTCTCCCCCTTGCATTCTCCTCTGAGACCTATTCTCACTATGGAACTATGTTTGAAGCTTGTTTGCAAGCTATGTTTGAGACCTATCCTTCTAGACTTGTTCATGATGTGTCATGACAGATCAGGATTAAAATCACTTTACTTTAAAACTATAGTTCTGGAACTCTGTGCTCATATAATCTCACCCACAAAGCAAATCAAGCAGATTCAGTTTCATGTTGAGAGTAGTTGGATCTTTCAAACAAAAAACAGAAGAGAACCGTGACCCAGATAAAACACTATCACTTTCTGCCAAATTTAAATTTTAATGCTTCCCAACAAGCACTGAACACAGTAATTGTACTGAGTCTTCACTAATTGTATTGAATATCACCCAACTGGCCTTTTCAGGAATGCAATGAGAGCAGGGATGCGAAAGAAGGAAATGAGGCTTCTCAAGAGCTATCCTATCTCCTGTCCAAAACAAATTTGGTGAGAGCTACTCAATCCCTCTCACAGAATCAACAATCTTTAAACTAAGTCCACTTTCCAACTAAAATCCCTTATACCTAGAGTTTTTAAAAGATATGTTTAGATTTCCTTTTATTTCCCAGTCCTGAGGAGATACTAAAACTTGAGCCTGTAGATGACAAGCGTGGAAACTACTGCAGCCATCTCATCTATGACCTACATTACCATACACACACACACACACACACATATATATATTTAACTTTTAAGAACAAAACAGTTTATCATATACACACAGGCTTCAAAAAAAATTTACAAATAAATATTTCCTAAAATTCTGGCAGCCATTCTACTTGGAGTACAGGAGAATCCTGCTAAATGTAAGAGTTCACTCATGCCACTCTGCACTATTTTTGTCATCCAGTTGACTATTAACCCATGGTTGAGGAACGCAAAAGTTCATATATAACATGACTGCCCCCTTGTGTCAAACTAGATCACCCTCCTCTAGCAGGAGAATTTCTCAATATTCCTACTTGCTTGTCTTTTCTTAACACGAAAGAAAAGTTAAACTAGCTTCTTGAGTAGGAAATGAGAGCTCTACAGCTCTTGCAGCTACAAAAAACCCAAAATTTAGGGTATGTATGATAAAAAGCAATTTGGAAAATAGCAATGTGTATTTCCCAAGTGATACAATCCTAAATCACTGACAGGTTTGTTAACAACAAAAACAAAGGAAAAAGTTGATTCCCTTTCAAAGCTATTTTTTTTATATAATCCCTTTTTTTTATAGGTCAGTTATAAAATTAATTATATGAAATAGTATGGCGAGACTGTTAGCTAACTTCACCAGGTCAGACATACAGTGTAATTCGCTGATAGCTCTGAATACAGAAGCCTACGCCAACATGAGCAACACACTACATAGCAAGGGGAAAATTCACGAAGGACATCAGAGGTCCGAGTGAGCACATAGACCTACAGGATATACATTTATATTTAAAATTATTTGCTCAAACAAAACACCACCTTTGCTGAACACATTTCAGTTTGCAAGCACTGAGGGATTCGTAAGGGCTGTGATGCTTTTATAATGAGAATTTGGTCCCATGCATAATTTACATATATTAACACACCATCCATATGTCTGGAAACTTAGAAATTATTTCCAATATTTTATGAAATGTTATGATCCGCCCTTACAAAGGGCCAGGATAGGTATGTGGGGTTTATGCAGGTGTCAGTAACCCATGTGGCACTTGGGAAGTGCTAAACAAGGTTCTGGACTCAGGCCAGACAGAAGAGCATTGCCATCAAGGAAACATGCACAGATTGTTATGTTCTTTTTTGCCTCTCTTTTTTATTTATTTATTTTTTTATTTACTTACTATTATTATTAAGCCAAGAGGGTGAATGTAAGTGCAAGCCCATTGATGATGCTGGCAGATGGCAGGCAGTCAGAGCTAGATCAGATGTTTGGCATCAAGAACCAAGGGAAGGACTAGGTGTCTGTCTTTATGAATAAAGAAAATTAAAGAAAATAAAAAAAAAGAGCGGCCCTCTGACCAAGGAAGACAATAGTCCATAAAAGTGAGTCAAAAGACTGAACAGAAGAAGTTGTCTGCCTCAAGAAAACCCGGGCTATAATACAGTCACAGAAAATGTGTCAATTTTGCCCATTTCACCCATCTATGGGTCTTTGGCAAAGCTAAACCAAAAAGCAGTTACATGAGTTGTTCCCCAAAGTACCAGTCAGCTTGCCCTTGGGCCTCCAGCATTGACTTCAGCTCACAGGTCTCCCCTTTAGTTTTCCCTTGGTGCTCTCTCAAGTTTGTGGAGCCATCAGGGCCTCTCCTCCTTTCTTCTAAGGAAGAAATCATCTCTGTGTCCTACTGGCATATGCCTCATGGGAGCACACAGGCTAGTTAGGAGTGACGGCAGAGAAGATGAACAGAGAGTGAATAAATAATTTCCTAGCTGCAGAACTCCAAGGTCTTCTGTACACAGAAGCCTGGAGGCAGGAGGAAGCATTGGCAGGGGGGAGAAATGCTGAATCTTGGGAAAGGGGAACACTGAAAGGAAAAAGCGAAGAATTGAAACTGAGCAGGCAAGAACTGAGTTGAACTGATGGAAACAAGCAGTGTATTCTAAAAATCAGCATTGTTCACAGCAGGTCTCACAGTTCTGCATCAGGAAACCTAAAGCTTTTCGACAGAAAGGTAGGAGGAAAAAAAAAAAGGTTAAATTCCTGAAAGTTCCTTCTTCTGAACACATATCCACAAGTACACAGTTCCTAGAGGAGTACCAAGGTGTCTAGAACTGAGCATCACAAATTCACTATCTGAAAAATACAAAGCCATCAGGACAGCTTTAGTAATCCAAGTCTCTGGAATACACCAATGCCAACAGAATTAAAGGCATTACATTCCAAGCATCGGTGTGTCCATCGGTATCACCAAGATCAGCCAAGTTTTCTCCCATATCCTCAGCTCATTTCCTCCCTCTGTTGCTGTTGATTTGACTGTCCTTTCTGTTCACTGGAGCTTACATCCTTCAATTACTCTTTTTCCTCCTTCCTCCTTCCCTCATAGTCCATGTCCTTCATCACAGCATCTCCAAGACTTCTCCCCTTCCTCTCCAACTCTCCCCCGCCCCAAATTAATATGAGCATTTGTAATGCTCAAGCTTTTCAGTGAGCTGATCAGAGGAAGTTCAGATGGGACAGGGCTAAGCCAGTAACAAAGGTACAGCTTCCCAACACACTTTGCTTTCCTGCTCTTCCTCTTTTTTCAGTCCCTGTGATAGATCTGTCACTACTGCCACACGCACTATTAAATGTTTTCTCCATCTCATATTACTCTGTATAGCGACCTATTTCATTTCCTTATTGCATGTTTTACGTGTTCTGTGTTCTATGCAAATGTCCTGCTTGATTGGAAAGGAACTAAGCTCAAAAGTTGGCGATTCAGATGTGAATATTCCCAGACTTCAGACTCTTGGCTTGCTTTTGCCCTTTCCTCCTTCCCCCTCTTTTGTTGCCCTCTCTTTCTCCGCCCCCC
>VXBW01008487.1:972334-1031765 GCA_013400375.1 Thinocorus orbignyianus | reverse complement strand
TGAGTAAAAAAAAAAAAAAAATTAAAAATCGAGAGAAAGATGTATATGAATTTAAAAGATCAAGAATTTAAAGATCAAGAATTTTGCCAGCAATTTACATAGTTAGAGAGTATATTATTGGTTTACGTATTTGGAGACAGCGCTGGTACTCAAGGGGACAGAACTAGGTTTGGGTTGTTCAAGATTTCTCACCAGTTTCTTTAAACTTCGTGAAAAATCAAGCTACTTTAAATAAAAAGATTTTAAATACAGTATCCAGAGATGACCATTGATTTACGTTTCAATTCCTGCAGTAAATTTACAATACATTTAGAGATAGACAGTATCTCCCTAAAAGATTACTATTACTAAGAAACTGAAAGAAACATCAAACATTTATACATCAGAAATGATTCAACAAACCACTGTCTAATGAGCTGCTTAACTCTAAGAATATAATAGAAATAACAGACATCAGCTTATTTTTTATTCAGTCGCATTTCTTGAAGACTCTCACAGATCATGGACCTCTTTTTCAAACTTCTTTAAAGAGGTGAGTAATATTCATATAAAGATATATTAGATTGAAGGTTTTCATTATTTTCTTCTCCTCCTTTTTCAGCTCAATTACACCCTCTACTCTCTCTCCTTCCCATTTGTATCCCTAAAAGCTTGGTTAATTTCTTTTTGCTACTTCAGCTAATGCCAAATGTAAAGTTAGAAAGGTGCTGAAATGAAACAATTACACAAACAGATGGAAAGAACTCTTGGTAGCTGAGGCTCAGCTACAGGTTGCATCGATTTTCCCCTACTTTAAAATGCAAATAGAACAAAAGACTCAATGCAGTGAAACAGGGAACGTGACACACAAAGAAAACAGTGAAAGGTCCAAACAAGAGGTGTGCTTTTGCTACTGTCTAGTTTCCTATTTCACTTTTACAACAGAACACATCACAACCATTAAATTAACCACTGAAAAGCCAAGCCTTATCTCAAGCAACACACCATGTACTGCATTCTTCAGACTGTTACAGTTCATTTTATAGGTGAGATCCATAATAGCTAATTACACAGATTGTTCTGCTTCAATCTGCATCTTCTGCTTATAAGACTTCTCACACAGAAGGAAAAGTGCAGTCTCTCTTCCATGCACTGCTATCTTATTCTATAATTCTTCATGCATCTTCTGGAAACCTGTTTTATTCTCTGACATTTTCATCACTTTCCTGTTTGAACACTGAGTCTCAACATTTTCTATTATTAATTTTATTTCCTCACAGTGGTAATGGCAAATGATTAACTGGTACAATAATCTTTTAACATTAAAGATTTCCCATTTCAAATTCCACAGAAATACTACATTTATTTCAAAACAGAATTAATATACAGTCAGGAGCATGTCCTGCAAAAAAACCCCTCATCTGCACTTTTATTACTAGAGACAAAACCAGTCATTAAACTCAGTACGAATATGCACCTACATTTATCAAAAGAGAATAATTTTCATGTCAACAAGCAGGGCACCAAAATTCAATGACCTAATGCAAGTGAGGAGACAAACTCAGCTTTTTTTTTTTTTTTTTACACCACAATGATGCCAAGTGTTTGTCTGTCAGTAACAGATTTTGTCACATTTTTGACAGCTTTACATTACTTGTCAAAAGGAAATGTCTTCCACACTGTCAACTATGAGACACTTTCCAGTTGCCTGTCTCCAGTGAACAGTGTAATACTTATTCACGCAATTATGACTTTCAAAAACTAATGTTTATTCTGGAGTCACCTTTCTGCAGTTTATAGATAAATTAATTCATACATTCTAATACATGCATAATTAACCAGAAAACAGTTCGATGAATCTCAGATTCAAGCATCCCTAGGTCAAGAGTTTTATATTATGCTTACGCTTCTGAAACTGTCTTCATGCTTCTGTTCTGATAGACAATGAATTGCTTTGAAGACCTAAAACTAGATACACTTGCACTTAATTTGACTTTTCTGTACTGATTTGTTTTCACAGCTGGCGCTGTATTTTTTGTTAAGTACTTGGGATTAGATTTGCACACAGTTGCTTATTTCCTCATATCTGGAGAGATTATTATATCTATAGGTATGATAGCTTTAAGGAAATGCTTCGTAACTAGGGACATCAGAACAAAATAATTCATTCTTCATTGTCTCAAGCACAGCATAACTTTAAAGCCTGAATTAAAAGCACACACCAACACAGATCTGAAATGACTGACCTCTTTTGTTACACAGAAAATTAGTATGTGGCCTTACACCTAGAGATTTGTCTATTGCACAACGCTAAATTTAATCCTTAATTCTATGCCCACAATGTCTAGCACAGGTCCCACTAGCACGTGTAACCAGCTCATAAATGTCTGTTTCCTAGGACTTTGAAATGAAGAATGAAAAAGAAGGATTTGTCCAAATAATTCATGGAAATTGACTGCTTTTTAGCATCCAACAACACAGGTACGCAGTGAAATGCAGCACAGCAGCTTGCTTTTCGGTCGCCTCAGGTGCAAGCAGAATACACAACCCCACAGTAATATAAACATCAGAATAGTTTTCATTTCAAAATACTTGGGAATATCTGTTGCCTGAATGCCAATACTCCAATTACAAAATATTACAAAATACACAGAACTTTTAGTAACTTTCTGTCAAACCATTATATCTATAGGCTGCTCTGGCATTGTTTCAGGTCTTTTAACAAATTGCCAACAACAGTAAATACACTTCAAAATGAACAGTTCTCAGGGTCTATATTTGGGCTCCCAGGCTTCAAAGAGACACATTTCAATTAATATTTTATCCAGTTATGAATCTAAAACCAAAGTCTTAAAAGAAACGACGACTTCCATTTTCTTCAACCCTAGCAGAAACTCAACTGACGCCACATACAGGGATACGTTTCGTAGTGCTCCATCATTTATGACCTAGAGTAATCTAGGGAGATTTCAACGAAGGTTATGACCAAAATTAGGAAAGTAAAAGAGCTATGTATAAGTTACCAAAAGACTAGGGTGGTAATTTGGTAAGGTTCTTCAGTTGCTAAGGTCTCCTGCTTGTAATTAATAGGGGGGAAAAAAATCTCAGATGTTACACAAGTTGGACTTAGAAGTGATGGAGCACCTTATTATGGGAAATTTATCAATAAAGGTAACAATGGGAAAAAACAAAATCATTCCCAGATTCAGAAAGGATAATGAATACTTCTAGCACCAAAGCTTATTTCTCTCAAAGAAGTCCTGCAATGTTGTGATAAATTTAAGTTAAAAAAAAACTGCACAAGGGAAACTTCTAGATCTGGTTTTGCTGCTCCGTTGTTCTTGTCTAAGGCTTGAGGAAATTTATGACTTCCTCCTCCTGCCTGTACCACTAAGAAATCCTCCAGAATATAAGTCTCCTAAATTCTTTGCCTCCAACTACATGCACATATAGGCAATTCAACTGAAGATGCAAGTCCTTTTTTTGGGGGGCAGGGAACCCCCAAACAAAACTGCCAAACCCTTTTTATTTTTATTTTTTTTTAAATAAAAATAAAAAAAGTCTATCTTCAATGGTTATAAAGAGTATTTTCATGCTTCTCTGCCATTAATACTGTATAGAAAGACGGCCTAAAAATAGGCGGTAGGCATTTCTGGATGTTTTGTACCTCGAGAATATAACTATGCCAAGAATTTCTGTCTGTGGTTTCACTGCAGAAATCCTCAGATTTCTAGGAATAGGAAGGGAAAAAATTGTTTCATTCTACTACTAGAGGACATACTGTCACACATCTACCGTGGTAAGTAATAAGCATTTGACAGCATTTGGAGTTTGAATTAAGCAATGGCAGAAGATTATTGGTTTTTTTAAAGCACTTGAATAAAAATATTTTGCAATTCTCAATATTTTTTTAGAATAATCTCAGAACCTGGAGAAGACATTTTAGCATAAAAGACATGTGGAAAATCTTCTCTTAAAAGGGAAAAGAAAAACAAAGTGAAAAACACAGGTCTATTTAAAAACATTTTTTATATACCACAAAGAAGCAATAAAGATCAAAACAGATCTTTTCTTCCAATGAAGACCATCATTTGACTGTCAGACAAGGTGCTGCTGAAATAGAAAGGCTGGTATTTCATAAGTAGTATTTCAAAATTTACACTTTATAGTTATCCTGCTAGAAAATGGTTGAGGGAGTGATATAATTCTAAACAGGCAAGTGCTCCCACACATTGTCTCCATGTGAAAATCTTGAGGCTATCAACCACCAGCTGCTCAGAGACATTCGCTAAAACCTAAAACCTTGTGTCACAGCCAACTGAACTTTTCCTTAGGTCAACACAAAGATTTACTGGCACTCAGAACAGTATACACCAACTTCAAGGTAAAAAGAGTTTGACGCAAATATCTGAGATAGCCCTATCAGCTCCGTATTTCAGCTCCTCCCCACCTGAAATGGCTTCTCTTGTTTAAGGCAACTTACACACGATTCAATAGCCTTGACTTACTGTGAGATGTGAGTTATTGGGGTCAACAGTGTCTCACCCTCCAGGTCAAGCTCATCTGCAAAGCTGTTGGTCCTGATGAAGGGTCCTGTGTTCACATCTAAAAACGTCGGGCTTTTTTTCACTGTGAGGAAACATGCAGGTAACAGTTAAAGCAAAAGCATTCAGCTTTTTCAAAGGTCTAACACTTATTTGGCTCTCAGAAATTTTAACAGAATATTGAGAACAGAAGTTACTACAAAAAATGGCATATACTGCAGAGTTCAGGAAAAGTAAAATTCTAACCCCTCTTCTGCTGAAGACTTCTTAACATTTTTTTTTCCTTTTTTTTTTTTTTTTTTGTCTATATTCCTCATACACTAGAATATAGAGTACCTATATTGCAGGCAGCTTCATGAACTCTATAACTGACTGTACAACAGTCAGCCATACCACAGACCACTGCTCTACAGCAACAGTTCATTCAATTACAAGATCATTTCCTTTTTATATCATCTCTGTGTCTTAGTTTATAATACCAGCTTCTGGGTTGTAATTACCATGACTAGGATCAAGAAAGCAGGCCTAGATCAACAAAGGAGCCTATGTATTTTCACAGTGAGCAATCAGCTCTTGCCCATCACTGTCTGAACCAGTCTACTGGTTCCAAACACCTCTCACACTTAGGCACAAGGATGCCTCATCTTTGAGCCCAGGCACAAGACAGGTAGCAAGATATTCAGTTCATCCAAGACGAGGTCCTTAGCAGGAAAATGATTTCATTAGATGTCAGATACTGAAAGCTTTTAGCCACAAAGTTACTTGTTAACCAAAACTTTCATGCATTCAATATATTAGGCAGAATACTACAGAATTCATTTTTAAACTAAGGCTCCTAAATCCTGCCAGAGTTTAACAATGAGAACTTTAAGTGCTTTTCCCAGCATGGTCCTAACATTGGTAGAGAAGCCGCAAATTTTGTGTGTGAATAAAGCCACTACTGTATTTGTACATTACTGTAAATTAATCTTATAGAAAATAAAAAAAATATTGAAATTCTGTAGAAATCATAGGTAGATTGTGATACCACCATAGAAATCTTTACCGGTGTATCTGTCTGTATAATTAAAAAAAAATAATTGTAATGTTGTAATGAAGTCTCTACTGAGAAAATTCTACAGTAAGTTTTAGCAAATGTTAGCTTCTTATTTTTGCTTTTAGCGTCATGTTATTCAATTCCTTTGCTGTAGCCATCATCCAAGATAGTGGCTGTGAAACAAGCCAAATAATTCAGATTGCAGCAAAAAGTCTTTAAAATAGAGTCCTTTTGGTTTTCACTAAATTAATTTTCACTGTTTTCATTTCTACAATATACAAATGAAACTTTCCCAGTTTCTAGGAAATGAGGACTCGCATCTTTTTATTTTTCCTGATGACAAGTGATAAAATTGCTAAACCTAAAGCCATGTGAAGTGTTTGTTGAACACTCACTAAACTGTGCTTATGAGATACAATACAACACAGTGCACAACTGGATTTGCAGAAACAGCTATTCTTGGGTCATTCACAGTTATTGCTTTTCAGTTTTCCTGGGAGGAAGTGGCACAATGAAAAAAGAACCAGTCGTCAAGACTGTACCTCAGCCTATTTGAAAGTTGTGATCTGAGAATACAGGATTGAGAAGCTGCTTAGTATGAGGTAAACATGGTATTCATAAAGTTGTTGTCTGTCCCGTGTGTCCCCTTTTTATTTTAAATTTTTCTAAGAAGAACATAACTAAGATCAGACTGTTCTGGTGAACACCACAACTCTCTGGCTCTTTATGCTTTCATTCTTAAATGTACGTTTCTGCTTCCAAAATAAAGGAGGAACCACTCCAAAACAGTACTGTGCAATCTGCTGGCACAGAGGGAGGAGGGACCAAGGGAAGAACATGGTATTAACGAGAGGTTTCCTGCCACAACGTGCCTTGAAACAAGGCTCAAGCAGAGCACCAGGTAGCATATGCTGCCCCAGCATTTTTATTTTTTAGTTTATAAAGATGAATTCATTACCATTTGACTTTGAAGGAATCTTTCTCACAAAACAGCGTTCAAAAAGAGTATGTTAAAAAAAGACTACATTTCTAAATAATTACGCTAAAGGGAGGGAAGAAAAAAAAGCTTTAAAAACTCATTTTCAATGAATAATAATGAGTAAAAAGAAACAGGGAGCAGATGTGGCAAGGGATATTGACAATAATTCAAGGGTCTCCAAGCTCATAGCAGGGTGGTTGTAATAGATGACTTTTAAAGGTTCCTTCCAACCCAAACTATTCTATGATTCTATGAACTTTCCATCAAGGATTACAATCACAATAGCAAGAAATTATTGATGGGTTTTCTACATTACCATCACGCAAATTTTATATGCAACACAACATACATGCAGATGCTTTCCTGGTACTGAAGTATTTGGCTAGCAAGACAGAAAATAATTTATGCTTCCTCTTTTGCAAGTAGAGCCAAAAAATTTAAAACACTTAAAAGTATTTTTCATGGAAAATCTGAGTTTTAATTAATGCATTTAGAAAATACCTCTGCTCTGCAGAAAATATCTCTCTTTAAAATTTAAATATTTGCAATTTACAGTCCAAAACACTTCCAAACTCAAAATTCTACTGATATGCCTATGCTTTCTTGGAAAATCAGCACTACCATTTTCTGTGTCACAGCAGGCAACTCCAGACAGAGAATTGCAAAGATTTAGTAATTAACAAAGGTGATGGAGCAATGAAATATTATGAGATTTACCTGGAGAGGAAGGAACGCTGGAAGACTGCTGGTCTGTGGAAAAGGATGGCCAGGAGCGCTGACAATCTGAGTCAGAGTAAAGATGAACATAAAACAAAGAGAGATAGTGGAGGGGGGGAGGTGTGGAAATAAAGAAAAAAAAAAAAAAAAAAAAAAAAAAAAAAAAACCCAGAAAGGCGGAAGGAGNAAAATACATAAATACCTGATGTCTTTTAAATCAACATAAAAAAATAATGTGGAAAAGAATTTGTATGGAACTCCTAGTGCGTATTACATGTTAGCAGAATATTAAACTACCACTAGGGGAGGCATCGTGTCTCTTTAAACCCATTTTTCATGATAGTGTCACCTGCTGCAAGATTCTGCTCCCTACATGCCAGTCCCATTTTGAGAAAAGTAATCTGTATTTGCCTTTTTCTTCCTGACTTCAGAGTTTCCTTAAGCATTTCCCTTCCCAAAGCATACAAACTCATATAAGTCAGACCCCTCTTCCCATGGTTCGTACCATTCAGAGCGTAGGTAGCTCCTGGCCAGTGGACAGACCAGTACTGCCACCCATATTTGAAGCTGCCTGACGCACCCCATAAAAAGCATTTGAAGCTGCCTACTTTAACCATTTAAGTCAAATGCCTGCCTCAAGCTGGATTTCTTGGGAAAAAATTTCAAGTAAGGTATTAATGATGAGACACTCAGCAAAATTTTATGCTAGATTTAATTATTTTGAATAGTATTATTCCTTTAATAATTATTTCATTAAGAAATGCCTGTAGAGTCCCATACTGGGACAGTGTGATATTTTTCAGAAGTGTTGCCTTCCTTTTATGCAAAGAGAAAAAAAATTCAAAATACAAATGTACTTGAGTTTAAAAAAATCTGAAAAAACCCTCATTTTACATGTGTTATGTCAGCACTAGGCATACTCCAGCCACAGCTCCTAGGTCTTTCCTGAACTGATGATGCCAGGAGAACAGAGGAGGGGAGAAATGTAAGTGAAAATCTCTGGTTGCACAAGGATACGGGCAAGGAAGTCAGATGGGGGGTCCAGGAGTGCAAAGACTTGAATATAAAAGGGGGCAGCCCAAAGAGAACAAAAATTTGCAGAATGGGAGAAAGTAGCGTATGGATATGTAATTAGAGGCTTTTTGAAGACCAGATTGAAGCTGAATGAGCATTCTTTTTCCTTGTACTTCATAATTTGTTGTTTCTGAGCTTTTGAGTTGGCAGCTTCAATTTTCTGTATAAGTAATCTTATTCACAGTAAGTGAAATAAGAAAATACACTCTCTCCTCTTATTTCTTTGAGCTACTGTGAGAACAGTGTTAGGTCACCTCTCAGGTTCACCAAGCTCACACTGTCTAGCTAGGAAATAGAAATAGAACCTATGGCAACTGGCAAAACACCTCTGATTTTTTCCCCAAGATTTCATGGCTCTTGCCACTCTTCTGAGGTTGTTCCACCATGCTCACCCTCAACAGAGATGCGCTGTTTGGGATATAGGAGGAAAGTGGAAACCAGAAAATGGACACATCAAGGATTGGTCAGGGGGAGTGTCAAGGACCTTCAGTTTGATTTCTGCTGTCCCACCATATCAATTGCACCTGTGTTCCACACAGTTTTAGAGGGGAAACTGAACATTGCATTTTCAGACAATTTAATCCAATCCTGAGCGTCCCTGCACTTGATTACTGAAGAGAAGACTCTATTGCCTTCAGTGGACACAGAGCAGGCAACTTACAGGTGGCTCTCAGCACTCTCACTAAATCACAGGTTTTTTGCCCAGACCTAGCTCTAATCGTAGAGCCTTTGGGGAACACTCAATTGTCAAGAAAACACCTAAGCAAGCACATTAGAAACATCACAGGGTTACATGGCTGCTTAAGTGATCACAGAATCCAGGAAAAGAGTAAAATAAATTATTTAATTTATGGGTCCCCATCTGTTCACAAATACCTACAGAGCATTTTTACAGGAACAGATGCGTGTACTTCAGGGTGCACAATATTAGAGGTCAAATCCAGAAATTTTTCTTCTGTGTCAACCTATTTGTCTAGAAATTAATTCTCAGCTATATCCTCAGATAACTCATACTTTATTTATATGTGGATTATCCTTCTCTATTGGTTATATATACATGAGCAATTTTTTCAATATTATTATCCGTATAAAAGAAGAGATCATCTATTTACATAAATGAGTGCTCACTTTTCTCTTTGGAATGAAACTATGGGTGAAATTGTGATTACGAGTATGTGCATTTTTGTCTGTCTAGATCTCCTTGGTTGCAAAAGACTTCTTAGAAACTATATGGCACTAGACACACATGAAAAGCACTGCAAACATTACATTTTCATAAGATGACATGCCATAGATAGAATTATTTTCCTCAACTTACCAAGCAATTTTAACATTCCTGTTTGTCCTGTATACTTGTAACAGTTTAGAGAGAGCAAAGCACAGATAAAAAAAGAAAAAAGATAAGTATCAGAAGAAATTAGAGAAAAACTTCTAATTGAAAGCTACGGAGATGATTTTTGAAGTGGCAGTAGTAGACTTCCTGCAAATGATATTGCCTTCTAATTAACTTATACTTAACGATAAAAGGTGGGACCTTACAAATAAAAGCACTTATACAGTTTATTCATTGGATTGTTTTGAGGAAAGGTATCCGTACTCAAAGTCTGAGACACAGATTAAACTTAGGACCCATCCACCTTTTAACAGCTATGTCATTTCTACTACCAGATGCAACTAACAATCATTCCTTAATAGAGGCCAAGAAAGAGTAGAAAAACATGGATGTTACAGAACAAGACAAGACAAAGACAGAATCATGCCAAAAAAGTACATGGAAGGTGAGGTTTTCTGCATGAATTAAAATATGCCTGATCCCAGCTCACATTGCTATCTTATTTTAAAGGTCATTAAATTTAATTAGGTCACCCAAATTTTTGAGGAGTAAAAACATAAGTACTTAAGGTATCCGCAATCAATAAAACACACTGTAAAAATTAAACCTCATTCTTGCTGCCAAGATTTGAGCAATACACATTAAAATTTTCTACTAAAAGTACATTTGTAAAAGAGCCACATTGTAAATTCAGAGTTATTCTGCAAGTTCATTGCAGCTAAAGCAACTGTAACTAAGCTATTAACTTTAAGGTGACTATCAAAGTCCTTTCTTCTTTTTCCTTGTACTGCACGATTTTGAAAAGCGACAGTTAATATAGATGGATCCACATTTATCTTAAGTACTTCTGCTTTCAAAATTTGATTCACAGCCTACTCCACTGAGAAGATGGCAGGAGCACATGACAGTTTCATGTTGCAGACTATGTTCAGTGCAGCCAAGATATGTCAATCCTTTTTGGTTGAAGTACAAGCACAACAGTAACACATCTTGGGTAAATTTCACATGGAAAAGCTGGCAGCTAATCCCTGTAGTTTCAGTCAATTGCAGAATTGGGGAACGTATGCACCAGCCTCAGTCTTCTGGCAGGCAGAAGTGACAACAGTCTGCAGTGGAGCATGCTCATTAAAGGAAAGATTGAATTTCACCCAGAGAAGCCAGCAGCAAAGTCAAAAAGCAAATATTCATGCTTTAGAATGACAAGAACTGTCCTCATCCTCTCTTACAGATATTGCATAGGACCAGTGTCTAAATCTAGAAGAAGCCGTTACAGTAATTTTATAATGGAATTTCTTACCAGAATTTTCATATGGTTCAAAACTGAAATCAGGCTTCCTGTCCTCTGTCACATGGTCATAAGTGATGTGTGGAACAGTTAACATCCTATCTGGAGAAGAAGGCCCATTGTCCTTGTCTAACTTAAATTTCTTCTTTTTAACCTAAAAATGCACATACATTAAGTTACTAAAACTAAGCAATATTTAGTTGTCTCTTCAGTAATGTCCCCAATGAGCTATAACCAGTTAAAAGAGTGTCTGACTAATTAAGTTTTCCTGATGCTACACTTTGCGTTTCTCTGTCAGATCACCCCCCATCCCACCAAAACTGGCTAATCACTCTGCACATTGTCATTAACACATCCCTTGCATGCAGTAAAAAAAAAAAAAAAAATGCTAGCTTTGAAACAGTTTATATAAATCAAACTATTCTAGAATATCTTTACCCTTTCATGGATGCAATAAATCATACTTTCAGCAGAAAGCAGAGATATTGTTGCTGAACTTAGATGAACCTGGGAAGATTTTTGCACATCACCCTTTCCTCCCAACTCCAGACTACTGGACAATATTCTCACAGCAGAGAGGATGGAGTGTTATGTAATCTAAAGATTCTAACAAAGAGGGTCTGATGTTGTTTTTTTAAACAAAAAAAAAATATCTTAATTTATGGAATCAGTTGTTTGGAAAGGTATGTAGGCACAAGATGCCCTCACCATAGAAATTTAGAAATCCAAAAACTCAATAGCCAAGAGAAAAGAGCAGTTTTGTTGTCGTTTTCAAAAACCTATTAAAAGTCGCTTTTTTGGAAATAGTAGTTTTCTTTTTTCCTTTGTTTATAGCTTTCCAAACAACAGTAAATTACTGATTGATGTGCCCGAGTTAATTCATTATTGCTCTTTTCCAAATCCATAGATCTGTTAAAAAGATCAAGCTTGGGAACTGAATGAAATTAAGTTATAGTTTAACATTTTTTGCGTACTGAAAATCCCAAAAATGAATTGAAAATGACACTCTGAAACCAAGTAACAATCTGTAAAACAAACACAACACACAGCCTCTAGAGTAATAAAACTAGGAAATGTTAGTAACTGGTACCATCACTGATTTCTTTGGTTTTGGACTGGGTGACAGCAAATGATAGTTTCTGGCAGGTCTTCGAATGTATATTTTCCATGTAGAAGAGTCTGGGTTTTCGGCTGCGTAGCATCTCCATGCAGTCTAGAACAAATGTTTTAAGCACAGAACAATTAATGCAATCAGATTTCTAGCTATCTGTACTACAAAGTAATTTCCAAAATCACTCATTTAATAGTATTCTTGCATTTCCTCTCTGGAAACAAACTTTGCATGGTTTAGAACCCTTATTTAGTAAACAGAAACCACACAGTTTGAACTGGGCAAACCAGAAATGAAGATCAGCCATTTCAAGTGCAACTTTTGTTCACTTTAGCAACAAACAAATAATAAGAGAGAATTGTAGACTGGACTCAAAAGACTGGGATTGAATTTCTTGCTCTATCCCAGTTTCCCTCTGTCACGGCTTAGCCTCGGCAGCAACAAAAGCGCCATGTGGCAGTCCCTTGGTGTGGAGAGGATGAGAAAGAAAAGGCAAACTCGTGAGTTGAGATAAAAACTATTTACCAGAGCAGCAGGTATTGCAGGGAAACAGTGACACAGATGGAGAAGACAAACATGAGTACGATACCGACCGCACCCCGCGCCACCCCGACCGCCACCAACGCCGCTGAGACGCAGCCCAGCGCCACCCGTCCATAAATACGCCTACACCATGACGTCACCACGCCCACTTCCGGTTGTGGCCCCTCCCCTCCCCGGCCAGCTCCCTGCTGCCCCTGGGCCTGGCGCACATAGGGTGGAATAGTTGTGCCGGAGAGAGACAGGGGAGACTCAACCCCGTCCCTGCTGGAAACCAGGACACCCTCTGACTTTGAGGGTTTTGCCTAATGCATCCTGTGTTTCAGACTCCTACTCAGAAAACAAAAATTCTTCCCTACCTCACAAGAGTACTAAAAAAAAAAGTTATTTTGATACGGTCAGTATGATTCATCCAAAGTATTAAGACCGAAAGCAAGACGGAACAGCATCAATAGTTAGCCAGGAGTCAAAACCCCAAACCAATCCTCTCTCCTGCCAACGACCAGTGATTAAAGTACTACATTCTCAGACAAAAGGGAAGAAAAACAGGGCTAGGCAATAAGACCAACCAGAGACAAAACACTACTGCATTCTCTCTTAAATGGGTAAATATATCAGAGTTATTTAATAATTAGTCTCCAAATCATAATGGCAGAGCTTCATTTAAGTGCTACATGACAAAAGGTTACACATATATACATATCCACAAAATCTAAAGTGGAAAAGGCCAGAAAGCACTAGAAGAAAGAAACAAAGGCACAGTGACAGAGGAAAACAGAAAGCAGTTGGAAAGTAAAGGATCAGACAGTCAGGGTATAATTCTCATCATGGTTAATACGACACTAGAAGAAACAGCTGGACTCTAAAAGAAAACAAGAAGGAAATACAGGAAAAAATATCATTCATTTCAACTGTTTTCTTGCCTTGTACTTATTTAATAAAATTCTTGGTTTAAGAATAACCATTTGGAAGTTATTTGCAGAGAACTTTGATAAGTTCTAAATTGGACCTTTAGAAGTCCAATGATATTAGTAAATCATAATTACCACTATTAATAATAGGTATTCAGGAACTCATTGCCTATCCTCCATTCTTCCTTAATGTTTCAGATGGAGCTAAGTGTAACATTCTGGACTTGCAATCACAGGCTTCCCAATAATTAGGGGTTGATTTCCCAAAAGAATAAATGGGAATACTAAAAATCCATACCTTATTCTGACCATACAATCCAAATGAAACATACTGAGTCTGAAGAATTTTGGCTAATCTCTAGCTAGGACCAGAGCCCTAAATTTAAAGCTTTTTCACATTAACTCTGGGACTGTTTAGTTTCAAGCATAAACTTTACAGTTAGCTACTGTTTCTATAAAGAGCCTGACCTGGAAATCCACATTCACTCATGAAGCTTGAGAAATAAGTCATATGAAAATGTAAAAATGATATAGCTTTAGTATACATCTAGATTTCTTTTAAAATCCATCCCTGTGCTTCTAAAGATACATGCAGAGACTAAAGGAGGAAAAGATGGAAAAACCTAGAATGAAACAATATTAATACTTCTTCAAGGTGAAGTGCTGGCTCCACTAAGTAAAGGATAAAATCTCATTGACCATACTGACACTGGACTGCAATTGTATTTTTAACAGGGGATCAGAATTTTTCTCCATTTGTTATCCTACACAAAACGACTGATTTTTTCATAACCTCAGTGGTTCTCAGCCACCTATCCCAGAGGTGAAAAGTTCAGGCAAGATTTTCCTATTTTAACATTCTGACTTAAATCTCCAAATTTGAAACTCTTAAGAATTTATTTATCTCAAGGAAAATGTCACATATCTGACATTTTTCTTCACAAGCAACGATGTATTTTTCAAAAGTACGATTTTACATAAATCTCCTGGTTTTCACAACTGCCAGCATAGAACTTGATAGCATTTTCTACAGGTAAACTGTAGACAGTATGTAAATAATATGCAAAATGCAGAAAGTCTGTACCTGTATGAAAGAGGCAGCAGCTGGAATTTGACGGTTGAAATGCTTTTGTCTTTGTTTCTGTTGTACCTTTAGGGCAAAGCCTGAACCAAGAATTCCCTATAGGAAAAAAGAAAACATGGATTTTTTTAAAATGTTTTTTAATGGTGGAAAAAAACACATATAAGCTTGGCAAATTATATTGTATTACTAAACTTCTATTCAGCATCATAAAACTCAACTAATTATTTAGAGGAAATTACATAATACTGTTAAGGTTTAGACTGAGTTAGTATTACTTGTTGAAACAAACTATGAATGCTATCATGCCCTCATGCAAGGCCTATTTAAGTCAGCTCAACTCAAATGTTAAAGAGCAAGTAGAAATGGTATTTTATACCCTCAAAAAGCCTCATAAATGCTTGTGCAGGGGAACTACAAAATAGGGAGAAATATTAACCTGATGTGCTTAACTTCATTTTTTTAGAAATAAAGCTTTGGCATGGCATGATTCAGGTCACAAGAAAGCCATTTTAACTTTAGTATGGTAATGACTATTTCCATTTGTTAAGCCATGCTAGGAGGGGAAGTCAAAGAGGAAAAGGAATATTACAAAATAGTCAGGATTACTTAGTGACCAGTAATCAGTGAGTTCAACACATGGCCATCTGATCCACTCTCAGGACAAGGGACATGGGCTAACGGTACTGGATTGTGTACAATGCGAAATAGTCTCCAAACATAGTACAACTATTAAGTTCAAAATTAAGTATAAGATGAGTAATGTATGTAGTCATTTACATAGCCATAGACGTATTTAACAGAGGTTTTAGTAACAGATAAAAATGAGATATTCTATAAATTAGCTTACATGACTACATCTACTCAACAAAAGCATAATTCATTTTCTACATATGATGTCAGAGCAGTCAGTGATCTTGGCTCAACCTCTAAGAACTGTATTAATCATCAAGTGTTTTGAAAGGAAGAGGAAAGGCCCTTTCTATTTTGTTCATTTGGCAAAGATCAAAGAATTAATGATGCTCAAACATCACTTACTTGGGAAATGAAGGATCATTACTAGATCCAGAACCCATACCAGTTGTGTTTAGCCACAATTACTTCTGACTGATGCTCAGCCAGCTCCTCTTATTTAAAACAGCAAAAAGGCAGCATGCAGTAGTTACTACCTACCAGCTATTTGCTGCTAGAGATTCAAATCCTAAATTTCACTCACAAGAACAAGTCAAATCAATAATAAAAACACACTGAAAAGGGGGCATTTGTTGTTGTTCTACAAAGGACTAGGGAAATCTGACAGGTAAACACAAAAGCATTTCTGTGAAAGTGGGACTGCTACACAATTATTTATAAAACGTTGCTATAAAACATTGCTAGTATTCAAGCCTCAGGGGAAAAAAACTAACAACTTTTCAGCCACAATAGCAGCTTTTGGCATTTTTCTTACAGATCATTTAATTTACCAGATCTCTCTTCTAAACAAGAAATAAATGTGAAAGAGATTACAACTGGGGGAAGGGGGGGGGAACATGCTTTACAGGCAAATATGTTGGAATGCTGGAGAGTCTACAAATCTACATTTAATTACCCTCCTCTGCAAGAGGTTTTGTACCTTTAAAGTAAGCGACTAATTTTAAAAAGATACAGGAGTTTTAATAGTTACTATTTCATGTTGTAAAGGATTTTTGTGACGGTACTGGCATAAAAACACTCTTATCATCCATTCTGTACTTATCACTACCACTACTACACTAACATCTGCTAAAACAACTACTCATATCACAGAACTGAAAAACTTACTGAAAAATAAACATTTTAACAGCACATTTCAGGTTGCACAACCTTTTTAGTATTGCTACATTTGTGAAAAAAAAATACCCTTAACTACCTTTGGCACTAAACATCTGGGTTTTTCAGATCACGGTCCAGGTTTCACTGACTTTGAATTTACCTTTGGTACTCAAGTGCCCTGTTTCTTGTTAGAAAGTACTTTGGAACCTGTTTTCAGTGCAAACAAAGTGCCATAACACCTTTAACAGCTCAGCCCCGGGTCACTTTGGTCATGGACAGATGCTAATTTGGCAAAGAGCTGCAATCAGTGTCCCTGGCTGCTTATTGCCATCTCTCTGCAAGTGACACTTTCTCTGCAGCTTTGCTAAAGAAGGATGTGTATGAGAATTCCACAGTTTAGTC
This sequence comes from Thinocorus orbignyianus, assembly GCA_013400375.1. NCBI lineage: Eukaryota > Metazoa > Chordata > Aves > Ciconiiformes > Thinocoridae > Thinocorus > Thinocorus orbignyianus. The sequence continues at coordinate 1,014,982 of VXBW01008487.1, read as the reverse complement.
TGGACCTAACCAGTTGAGAAAACTGTGAATGAACGCCTTAAAAAGCCAAAGCATCACAAAGTCCCTGAGTCCAGAAATAACTAACATGAGAAATAATTTCCTTCACACTTCTTAAGTGGGAAGAAAAAGTATTTTGAATTAGAGACCTCTTTCTCAAATACATACTAATTCTAGTTTGCATACAATAAACACTGCATATTTACATTTTTTAGCTAGCTATAGAAGCTTTTCTCCTTTTACAAACTACGTATATTTTAACTACAATATAAAAGTTGGATACAAAGCTTTTGTAGTATCAGGTTAAATGAAAGGTTAAAGAATCAATAACAAAAGTTTTCTCTGACAACTAATGAGTTGAGACCAAATGGTTAGTCAAAGCACAATATAACCTACCGCAGGCAGTGCAAAAAATGAAATTGCAAATACTGAAAAACAAGACGCAATGGTCTTTCCTATCCAGGTTTGAGGCACTTTATCTCCATAGCCAATAGTTGTGACAGTCACCTGTAAAGAGAAAAACATAAAGCATTACAACAAATATTAATTTGGTAGGTTTGGGTTGTTGTTCTTTCTTTCTTTTTTATTTTAAAGAAATGTTAGTTTCCTTCCTAACTCTCCCAATGACACTCTGTATGACATTAATGAAGGTAGCTCTCCTCTCCGGGTTTGCTTCCCCATCTGTAATAGATGGAAAAAGGTACAGGAAATTGAATTACAATAAAATACATGTTTAAACTCTTGTAAAATAAAACCATTCATTTAAGTTTTCATGGCTGAGGCAACTTTACAGCATATGAAGTTACTGGGATATGGGCTGCCTGCCCATGCCATACACATTCCTTAAGGGGAGGTTGCCAACAGTTCTGAATTGCTGCTTTTCTTTATGGGCAGGAGATGTTTACTGAGAGTATTACAGGGCTGTTGCATAGAAGGAGTACATATATATTCTGTAACCATGGACTGTGACTGGGGCCAGACATGAATTATTCTAGAGAATAATACTGGTATAAATAGCAAGAGAAGTTGAAAAATTTCCATGCAGTAAAGATCCTGAAAATACAGTCTAACAAATCACTAATTCATAAAATACATCAAGAGCAAGAACAGATAATTTAATACATACACTCAGGAAACATCTGTTGAGTTCGGGTTTCAAAACACTGAAGTAAAGATTACCACCATGGTGATATAGCATAACAAGGCTTAATCAGTCATTATTTGCATGAGGTCAGGGAAAGAATGTCTGAAGCAGAAGGATACATTTGGCATCTGAGAGCAATTCAAATTCACCTATGTTGAAAGCTATTTCTGAATTTGAGTGATTTTTATCTGTGACTTTGAAGAAGGCTGACCGAATCAGAGCATGTGAAGCCACATGAAGCTCTCAATCAGTTAAAGCACACCTCAGTTTCTGGCTGTCCAGATTTTCTTCTGACAGTATGGGCTTCAGCTTCCCAGGACACAGATGATGCTAGCCCCAAACAATAATATCCACAGGCCATCCCCACCTTGTCCTGCAGTTGCTCCTAGTTCACCTGTGCAATGTAATGAAAACTACCCAGCAACTGCAGAAATGCAGGCAATGCCCAGGGCAGCATCTCTAAGGGAGAAGAGAAGGAAAGGGCAGATTTATAGAGGCAAGATACTTGTTAAGAGGGTGGAGAATCTGGGTTTGGGGAAATAAAAGGTCGTGACAAGTGCTTCAGGAATGCGTCTGCCACTTCAATAATTTTCCATTCCTACTGGAAGAGGAGGAAAATGCTGTGGATGTAAGTTCCAACCTCAGCTGCACCTCAGGAACACATGAAACAAGCCATCCATATTCAGACTGTCCACCTTCTAAGCAACATCATTATGTGTCTGCTAAACACATGACAAAGGGACAGCTATAACTGCTTGAGGTGGTGATATTACAAGGTTTTTTTGCAAGTTACTGATATTAAAAACATTTAAGTATCAGCATTTAATTTTTACTACAAGTTTTTTAAATGTGGCTTAATTCCAAAAGTAGTTTAAGATTTAGTAACATGAGTTAAGTACCTTCGCCTGTAATTCCTGAAATTTAGTGAAATGCCACCTTGAATTCAGGGCCTGATGAGGAACTGCAGGGTTGACTACCTCCTTACCTCCATAAGAAGGTCAGTTAAAAAAAAAAAAAAGGTTTTGTTTTAAAAAACAAAACCAAAACAAAACAAAAAAAAACAGGAAAAGCAAAAAACATTTCTGAAATTGGGTTGCAAATCACAGTGTGTTTTTGTTAACTTTTTTCTCTGCCATCGCAACTCTAATGCATCTAAAAATGCATTGTACTCCAAAATTACATTTTCTTTTTTTCCCCATGATATATGCTGTTCAAACCTTACATGCCAAGTTTTTGCCCTAAATGATTTTTTTATAGCCATATTATAAATCCCTAAAGAGTACAATACTAATTTTACAGTTGTAAAACAGGATCTTATAATGGAAATACTGACTCAACTTCTACTCTAGCATAGTAAATATGTTGGCATAATGAAATTAAATTGATCCAAGAGCTCACACATTACATTTTCATTGCAAAACAGTATGAAAAACTAATTGTTTTAATTAGGAAAAAAAATCATATTCATCCATTGACTATTTCAGAACTTTGATCTGATGTACATCACCACAGGCTTTGGTATTAAGACTAATCTTGTTCCTATTAAATCTGCATCACTAGCCTGAAGGGGGAATTATGAAGCAAAAAAACCACACAGCAAGAAGAAATAGTAACATTTGTCAGCACTGAATAGGGAAGGGATATTATCCAAGGCTACCAGGCTAAAGTGAGCACAGCAAATTGATCAAATGAGTTAACAATGCCCTGTTGGTTAAAACTTTGCCATATGCCTTGCAAAAATTTGGATAGACAGTTACAAAACTAAAGACCATATGAGTCAGAGGTATTACAGTGGCAGACATCACAGGACTGAAGGAGAAAACATAAGCTAAAAGATTCAAAATGTCAAGCATTAAAGCAAATAAGGGAACGTTACCTCATTGAAAATACCTTAACTACTTTTTTTTTTTTCTTCTGTATTTGCAGCACTGCAAATTCAAAATCAATTGCACTAGGTATTGTTTTGCATACTAAATACTACTCAAAATTTTCCGACTCACTCACAATACCCATCTTGACTAAATCATTTAATACCAGAACAACATGGTTGCATGAAGGTTCTATGGTTAGATTCAATGATCGCAGAGGTCCCTTCCAACCATGAAAATTCTGTGATTCTGTAACTTTTAGTGATATACCAGAAACATTGACCAGCTCCAAAAGCAAATTGCAAAATGGTTTGAGTGCTCTCCTGTACACCTAAGTGTAACAAACACATTAGAAGTCTTTCTACTGCTTGGCATCCTATTCAGTCAATCGAATTCATGTAAGTTGAATATAAAGCAGAATCTTTCCAAGTTGCTGAAATCCATGTACCACAAGCTCAAACCCATACTCTAATTTCACTGCAAATTATGCAATCTGTACAAAGCTTAAAAAAAAAGCCTAGTAAACTTTCAATATTTTGAATTTTCCAAATGACAATATTTTTCTTCCTTGAGCATATAAAGATGTTATTGATAAGAACAGATTTACGTGACAGAAATTCCACTTTCTGCTCCCAATCACCTCTATGTACTTTGCAGCACTCTGAGAAGATTCAAGTTACATCCTTCAGATGAACAAGATAAGAGACTATGTTCTGCAGGATGCAAATGTTTTGAAACATTGGAATTAAAGTGTAATCCAAAGCTGAAGAAAGAACTTTCTGGTCACTACTATTATACAAACATATAAGGGGATGTTTGGATTCTTTTTCTTCTAAAATTTCAAAGTCGTTTTCATAAGAGTTATCATTGCAAGCTCACACCATCTTTTTTCAGCCAGCTGAAGTACATAACTGAGACGAAACAACATCTGAAACACTTCAAACAACTTAGGATATTGAAGTGAAATGGAACTACACGTCCAATTGGGAAAAAAACAAAACAAAACAAAACAACAAAAAAACCCCCAACCAACACAACAAAGAGAATATATTACCTACTTAACAGATCCTCCATGTTGCTGAGCCATTGCTTTTGGATCTTTTTTCAATACCTCCTCAAGGTGTCATTTTCAGCCACCTGTTCCCACCAAATAACTGAGCTCTCTAAACCTAACCAAATAGTGGCCCAAACTACACATCTCCACTTGTAAGATCTCATAGATAAAACTAGAAGAATCTTAAAATAAGCAAGTGATGAAAATTAAATTCACCTAAATTTGCAAAGTCTATTCTGTGCTATGAATAAAGGAACTACAGCAGCTTTAACCAAGTCAGTAAGAATACAAAGGTTGAAGGGGTTTTCTGGTTGCTCTTCCTAGTTTCTGCCTAATGCAAGTCAGCCACATTACGTCATCTATCTCATTGAAACTCTTGAAAACACAGCTCCGTTTGAAAAGGAATTGGATTTCCCCTTACTGTTCCCTGTTGAGAGGTTATTCCAGAACCTCATGCATTTGATGGTACTAAACATTCTTGTAGGCACCAGTATTCATTACTGAAAGACAGGTTTCCATCCTTGTTTTTCTGTTCCACAATTTCATGGTCTCAGTTTATCCCTCTCCCCTCTTCTGTTGCCCACTCCTGCAGTACACAAACCTGAAACAGAGCATGCTCCAACAAAACAACAAAAAAACTCTCAGCGTGTTTAGCCTCACAAATAAGGGCTGTGTTCACTTGCTCTTGTGAAATAGTCTATTCATCCCCTGGATCATCCAGGCAGTAGTTATCAAGGATTAAAAAAAATAGGACATACATTTTATTGCATAAAAATGAGGAGAATTGTTCATTATTAGTGAAGGTATAGACAAAGTGTTTGGGTTCATCTGAACTTTTTACTTTTCTAGCGTTCCCCCTAAAGTACCCCTAGCAAAACCCAAAGGTAACTAAAATTAAGAAAACATAGTCCAGCAAAAAGACTTGAAACCTCCCAGGAAGATGGACCTCATAGGAGGTCCAGATCTTTGTATCCTCATCCATCATCAGTTGTTTAGATTTTATTGTAGAGCGATACCCACATTCTTTGGGAGGCTGCAGGCTGCAGTATGCTAGCCCTTCTTGGCTTGCTGCTCAGATGAATGGGAAATGGTGGGAGGTCTGCTGGCCACCATCAGTCACACTGCTGGCAAAGTCAACAGCCAGCTCCGCCTGTTGGTCTCGATCTCACTAGTTTTGAATTTTAGCATGTATAGGTCTTAATCTATAGCAGAGGAGTTTCTCTTATCTAGACCATGCACAACAGACCACTTCTGTACAACAAATGTCAGGAAGAGCAGCCAGTTTAAGTAGTACCCTCTACATCTCAGTGTGATACTGAAGGAATTGCTGAGAGAAGTTATCAGCATACACAGATCATTTGTCTGTAATTTCTCAACTGTTCATGGAAATGTGGTAGCTATTTATTTCCATTCAGTATTAAAAATACTTTAAACCTCACAAAATACAGTAATTATACTGAAAAGAAACAGCATTATCTAGGTACAAGGTTGGGGGAAGAATGATTAAGCACTTAGAAGGTAGCTAAATATCTTAGAAGGAAATCACAGAATTGCCTAGGTTGGAAGGGACCTTTCAGATTATCTAGTCCAACCATCAACCTAACACTGACAAAAATCATCACTAAACTATATTGCTAAGCACTATGTCTACCTAGCTTTGAAATATCTGCAGGGATGGTCATTCAACCACTTCCCTGGGTGGCCTGTTCCAGTGCTTAATAATCCTTTTGGTGTAAAAATTTTTTCCTAATATCCACTCTAAACCTCCCCTGATGCAACTTAAGGCTATTTCCTTTATTGCCTGTTACTTGGGAGAAAAAGACCGATCCCCATCTCTCTGCAAGTTCCTTTCAGGTAGTTGTAGAGAACGATAAGGTCTCCCCATCAACCTCCTTTTATCTAGATTAAACAACCCCAGCTCCCTCTGCTGCTCCTCTTAAATCTTGTTCTCCAGATCCCTCACCAGCTTCGTTGCCATTCTCTGGATACGCTCCAACACCTCAATGTCTTTCGTAGTGAGGGGCCCAAAACATTTCAACAGGAGAATAATTTGTGTTAATTATTGGAATTTAAATGAGAGCTAATTTCCATAATCATGATTATTTTTTCCTAGATCTTGACATAGAAAACTCTCTATATTTCAAAATACTTTTGTTTCACCAAATGAAAATATCTGGACTCTTTTAGACATATTTTTTCCCTAGCTCCTTCATCTTTTGATAGAGGCTTAAAGATTTGGGAATTAAGAAAACAAGCCCTCAGAATATTCTCGAAATGGAAGAATATCGACATCTATACTTTGTATGTTAGAATTTTAGAAGGTTTGTCCATATTTATTAAGTGAGAATAAAGTATAGTTCCAACTGCTCATGGAGCTAAAGCTTAGAAGACATGTGAAGGCCATTGCAAGATGCAGATTGCATACAAAAAGCATTTAAAAATACTAACACTTACATCTTCCAACCACCCTTCCAAAAATTCTTAAAATAACCAACTTCCTCCAAATAAATCCTAAACACTTCAACCCCAAAATTAGGGGGTAGTGAGGGGAAGATTTTAACAGGCCTGTAGTTGGTATTCTTGACACGTAAACCACAAAAGAAATAAAAACGAAGTGTCTCCTTCTAACATTGAAGTCAGTGTATAGTCTTCAACAGCTTTTTTAATTTAGAAGGGGGGAAAAGGGTTCTGAATAACACAAAATCCCCCTCTGACATGGAAATTTTTCAACATTTACATTCAACTATTTATAAATTAAAGAAGATTTGTTCTAGTTTAGCAGTTCTACTTACGTGTAAGTTTCAAATGGCATTTCCTGCAACTTCTCAGCAAAGCTTTCCCACAATTTTGATTTTCAATTTACATTAGGCACATACCGATAGGCTTTGCTAAATAGGAACATGGCTTTATGGATGCTTGAAAATAAGCAAACTTATCAATGCTTTGTTGAATTCGATCCGTGGTGAGAAAGCATATATCCATGAATTAAAGGAACAAAAAACTCTTAATTACAGCTCATACTTGCAGATAACTGCTCAATCCATTTCAAACCAATTCAAAGGAAGACGGACAGTGTAATATCCATTCATGGCTATATTCAATAATTTCTTATGGCAAATAGTGTTCATGATCAAAGAGATTCTTAGCACAATCCATATAATGGTTTTCCTGGAGGATGTTTATTCAGTTGTGAAGGTTGGAAATTGTGTATCAATTCAGTCGATATGAAAAGGAGAGTTCCTCTCCAGTCTGCCCAAGGCATGATTTAATTTAATGCTTAGGGAGACAGGGGGAAAAAATTGAAAAAATAAATAAAAGAGACAGTGAACTGATAATACTCCAAGAGGGTGGTCTGTCATCAACAGATTTGGTGAGAACATTTAGCATCTTAGTTTTTTAAAAAAAATCTTGCTTTTATTGTCCAGAATATATATCAGGTCTTTAAGACTTAAAGTCTGGACATGAAGGACAACATAAGCCGATGCATCATGTTACTTGTCTTTTACCTTCAAGTATTAAACTTGTCTTTAGAAAGACATACAGATATGGAGGCATTGGCAGAACTATTTATACAACATGTGCTTTATTCAGAACCAACAATAATATGGACAAATCTTTATGTCACAAGGTAACCTTAGGTTTCTTCAAGAAGCCCATAAACTGGAATGGTGAATAGCTACAGCCAGAGTTCTCAAGGAAATTCAAATGAAGCCCAGGAGACCAATTTACATATGGAAATGGAAAAGCAATATAGATTTATAAATAACAACAATGACAATGAAGACATTTAACTAAAAGTTGTGCACTCTGTGGGTATGTCTATAGTCAGTAAAGCACAGTAATATAAAAGTACCCAATTCCAGATGCAGTTTAGTTGTGGTAACACAGATCTTTTATATGGTTTACTTTATGCTATGCTGCATAATTTATTGCTTGTACCCAAAGAACTCATTTAGCAGTGTAGACATAGGCTGAGGAAACAAAAAGTACAGCATTGTAGGGTGAGAAAACGGGTGTTAAAAGTTATCTAGTACTTTTGTTTCAGAAGTATTCTCTGCTATATAAGAAGGTGCATTTTTGGAGACGCGATATCAGCTATGATGTCAAACACATCATGTATCTATGACAGTGTTTGAGACAGGAGCTGTGAACTATCCTCTACTGCGTGCCCAGTTCAAAAATGGTGTTTCAAGCAATCCTGAAAATTCTGGCTGGAACATAACCAAAACTTTTGAGACCTAGTAGTTTGAGAAGGTTTTTGCATGAGTTTGAGATCTTCACTAGGAAGCATTCTAATAATTAACGACTTCACAGTTACTGTCCTAAGCCTTCAGGAGTCTTTCCTAGCAGAAAGCACAGAGAATACTACAGCATCAACACACCAGAAATAGATGGATCTGAATCCATTTCAATATTGTTTTGCTAAATCCTTTTAGCAGTTAGGATAAGCATAGCATCTGCATTTAAAGCAGAACAAGGACACTAAATGCTATTTTTAATATTAAAGAAATTACATTCTGGGTTCATTGAGTGCAGTCTCACACTTCGAGTGGCATGCTGCAACACAATAGAAGTTATAGCTGAGAAAGGATATTACCATAATTAAATTTCTTGATTAACTAAGTTTATTGTAATTAGAAAGACAGAATAATTGACATACTTATTAACTGAGCAATAATTCCTTGAAAGGAGAATGTTTCAATATCCTGACAGATTGCAATGCTTCTATGGAAGGTCCTACTGTATTTTCAGTAAGCCAATCTGGTCTGTCACATACTCAACTTTTCACGCCAATGGCAATGACAGCATGTGTTTCTAAATGCAGCTACATCTGCCACTGTTAATTACTGAGTCATCTGACCACTGTACTGGAAAACAAAAATGCTGTGATGACATGAAAGCAGTAAAATAGCTACTTGCAAGAAAGCCACTTCCTTGTGCAACATAGCATGTTTTCTGATACTAGGAGAAGTTGTACTTAACCATAGCAGACAGCAAGAGGAAGGAATTCTGCAGGAGATCTTAGCAGCAACTTAGACAAAACCTGTTTGATTTAAAAAAAAGCTACATATTCATTTCAGCACCAGGAGACCTGCAATACCTTGCTCATCAATAGATCTTTCCTTCCCGAAACAGCAAGGGGTACTGTTTGTAGAGAGAAGACTATATAATCTCAGACACGCAGAAGTTTATTAAAAATATTTCTTAAAAAATATAATTGTTTTATTAGTGAAGTTGAGGTTTTTGTCCTATCACTCTTGTATGCAAGATTTCCTAGTTCTCTCATTTTTAACAAAAAAAAAAAAAGAAAAAGAAAAAGAAACAATGCCTTTTGATCTAAAACTGCAAAGAGAAAACTGTAGAAGATCAGCACATTTTAAAAATGCAAGCACAGAATCATTAGTGATGCCTATACATTTTAAAGATCTGTAGCACTTAATGACAAAATTTCATTTTGTTACAATATATACAATTACAGCAGACAAAAACAAGTCATTGCTTGAATGTTAATAAGAAGAAAAAACAGCTTCTAAAATGTATTTTTCTTTGAACTGTAACAGGAAAAGGAAAGGGAAGCGATTACAGATGGGAAATCCCAGAACAGAGCAGCCAACCTAATATTTGCATATCGTGAGAAAAGAAAGAGGGAATTGTTACTAGCAGAAGCAACAAAATTAACCTTTTTACTAAAATAAGCCCAGAATAGAGCTGCTAAACAAGTAAGTACATATAATAAAAGAAAAGAGAGACAACTATCGCTAGCAATAACAAAAAAGCAGAACTAAAGATACATCTACACCACAGTGTGGCAGCATCTTAGAGAAACAGAAGAAATCTCTGAGTAAGATGGTATGTCAACATAGCGTAGAAGAATGCCACATAAGGACACTAAATGGGTTCCAATGCAACATAATCACTTTAAAACAGTCCTGTGCCTGGATTCTTAAACACCTCAGATGTTCCTTGTTCTGGAACTAGTTCATTCTGAACAAACAGGGAATTAGTGTCCCAGGCTGAATTTGAAACCATAGATACCTGTTCTGTTGGTTGTTTTGTTTTCTAAGAAAAGGGACACTCCCCACCTTCTCTGATCAAACCCCAAAACACTAGCCTTGACTTTGCAAGGCTCTTACCACCTTAGATGGTTGAACCCAGTGTCATGAGAGAAGTAGCTAGAAGTAATCAGTACAACTGAAGGGAAGACTTCTGTTACAGGATAAAGAAATAAGAAGAGATGTTTCTACTTCTTGTATACATAATTTGATCTGCTTGGATCACATAAGACTATAAACACCAAATAAAACTACTGACCATCTATAGTATTTTCTTAGTTTCATAGGATTATAAAACCAAAAAGTATATTGAAGCAATGACAGACCATTTCAAAGCACTGTTCTTAGTCCGTGCTTGCTTCAATTTTGCTCCACATTGGAAGGTGTTATCTACTTTTAGTACATGTGAAATTGCTATACTTACTACTCCCCACCACAGGGCATCTGCATAGCTGCCAAACTCTGTTTCTCCAGAATCATTTACAGCATCTTTTTCAGCAAGGTACACAAAATAAGAGGAAAAAATCAGGCCAAGAAATCCAATGTAGAGTGTAGTTATCAGTTCCTGCGAAGAGAATCAAAATATTGGCATTATGATATTATTAAGACACTTAAATTTCCTATCACTGATGTTTTTTAAAAGATAATTGGAACAGAGGAATGTCATTTCAGCCATTAATAAACACCGACATTGACTGTTGGCTCTGCAAATTAACAAAAATCCACTGAGCTCAATGGTGAAAAGGATTTACACCACAGCTGATGACTTGGTCCAGTACGCATGTTTCAAACAGAGTCAAAAATCTCCTCACTTGCCAGTGACTCATTAACCTTTTGGTCACCAAAAAGTATCTAGATAATTCATAATCCATGACAATTCTGTGACAACTTTTTCCAAACTGCCACTTTTAAAACAACTTTGGAAATTAGATATGTATTTTTAGAAATACTCAGACTACTTTTCAGAAGTTTCATTTTCTGCAGTTAAGTCCAACAAGTCCAAAGTTTGACAAGGTACAGATGAATATTTTAAATCTTTTTGGAGCTTTTTGTGCCTTGAACACAGAACAACAACCATACTTGGTTAAAATAAATGACTGCCTGCTCCACACTAAATATATTTAAAATCATCAGCACGTCTACATAGATGTTGTTCTGAGTATAAGGACTTTTGTATCAATTGTTATGCCATTCCTCAGAGTACTCAAACTTACTTGTCTGTGTATGAACACTACTGATCCCAGCAGCCTCCATGTACCACCCTGACGGTCAACATGCAGCATTCGTAAAATCTGTAGAAAACGGATGCCCCTGGAACACAATTTTTAAATTAACAAAGAGAGTAAAGATACAAGAGAAGAAACAGAGGTGGAGTGTGTCTCTTTCAAAGGACCATTTTAAGAAAGAGACATTACATTTTATGTTAGACCCAGCAGCCCGTCTCTTTTCACTCCATTCCCTCATATTTCATCTTGTTTGTTATGACAGCATGGGAAGACTGCACAAGAGGACATACATATGTACACATGGCTAGCTAGGATAACTCAAGGATTCAGGAATTTTGGACACAAACTTTAAATGCTCCAGAAATCATTCATCCACTCGTATTTGACCTGCTTGCCAGGATGGGAACCAACATACAGAAACAGCCAACTAAAGATCCGAATTCCTCACCTTTGAGCAATTTGAACTAGACAATCCAATAATATTTGAAAATACTCTTTTTATGAGAGTCACTGCAATCCTAGTGCATTGCTGCAGCTAGTACGCAGAGTACAATACACTGCCCTGTACTCTCTCATTCAAAAAAAACAAGTGGTGTGACCTTCATGAGCACAAGATGGATTCAGTCCATTAGGAACTCACAACCGCTAACCCCAGGCACTTTAAGAAGAAGCAGCTTGAAGATGTCAGAGACATGAGGCATGAAAGATGTGCTGTAAAACTGAGCCAGAAACTAAACCAGGATTTGGGTAGAACTCACCTAATTGAGGAAAAGGGGTGGGGGTATGTGCACCTCTATCCCCACCAGACATAAATGCATTACAACCAGATAACACATGCAAAATTTTGTTTCTCTACTCTTAATGGGATTCCCATTTCACACCCATACATGATTGGCGATCTGCTCTGTGAAATGCCTCCTGAGCAGTGACACATTTTCTCCTGCAAGAGCTGAAACAGGAGGTAAAAAAAAACAAACAAAGATACCACCTTACTCAGCACTATTTTCTTTTATTGCAAATAATTACCTGATAGCCGAGGTTGCGAAGACTTGACCTTTAGAGCCCACACAAAGAACTATCATGGAAGCAACGACCACAATCAAATCTGAAAAACAAAAGTCAATTGAAAAAGCAAGTCAGCATCATCTTGCAATACTTCTGCAAGACTGTTATAGAACCAATGCCAATATTACTTTAACAATTTGTACAGTCACCCCAAATTAAGATTCTTGTTTACATGTCAAGAGATCTCTGTAGTAACATATAAAGAAAACACAATTGTGTGATATGATAGGTTTTACTGGTACAGGTCCAAGGTGGCTACATTCTAGATGAATGATAACAGTACAAGTTACTGTAAAAGAGCATCAGCAGCCTGCAGTCCTTATTAGCTATAACCCATGAGGAATTTCAGCAGTTTCTATTTATTCTTTCTTCTGTGCATCTTATTTTCTCTGCTGTTTTAGACAGTATTCTACTCATTGACAGAGGTTTTGGTGTTTTATTTCTTATATAAGACAATTACCTTACTATTATTGCTTCTGTCCAGGAGTAAAAGGGAGAGAAAAATCAGAATTAGTGTATAAAACTAGTTTAGTTTAGTCAGTCATTACCCTAAGACTGTATTCTAAATCTCTATGCCTCAGGCCGAGGTAATTTTGAAAAGGAACTCTGTATTTTGGAGAATGAAATAGTTCTTGATACGTATCTGGGAAAGTGGAACTTTGTTTTGCTTTCCAAGCTGAAACACATTGGATGGTGTTTCAGAACCCCTAGTGTCCTAGGTCTCAAGAGAAATGGATTGTGGACGGAGTAAAAAGATGAAGTCAAAGCCATTTTATAGCCACAGTCACACTGAGATAGAGTTGTTATCTATATACATAGCACAGAGAAGCTAAACTATTTAATGATTGCAAAAATACTCAGATACAAAATTCTGTTATTCAAATACAGTAAAACTGTAGATAGTTTATGAAAAACTATACCTTCTACTCAACATCAAATGCTGTTTCTGAGCAGTGGAAAATACTGTGTCACACAACAAGAATTACTGTGCTTCTATAACAATACTATTTTTCCAAAATCTGGTTTGTTTCATCTATTTAAGTGTTTCAGGGCGAGGGTTTTTACGTAGTTCTCCGAATACTAACAAAATACAGATTGATTTTGGATTATTATGGTTTTTTTCAGCAAAATTGTTAAATTCATGACAGCCATTCTAAAAAAAAATAATTTGGTTTGCGACATATGTAATATATGGATGTAATTTCTAAGAACACTGAAGTCACATTAGAAAGCTAACTGCAGTGAATATCAAGGGAAGCCAGGTACCCAGTTTCAAATGCATCACTGAAAACCATATTTTAATCAGATAGACACACAAGGTAACTACAGTGCATCTGTCACGCTCCACTATGCAGTACGTAGTTCAATTAGAGTGCAAAATAAATTATTCAAATGGCTGCTGGGGAAAAAAAATAAAAAAATAAAAAAAAAGGCTGTTCAGTATCTTTAAAAAAAATACTGGTGCAGCTATTGTACATTGTCTGGGATCCCGAGGTCACAGGAGACAGGACTATGGCCAAGACTTATTTCTGGCAAAGCTTCAGATCACTTGTGAAAAGAAAACACTCTGCTCTTCTGGAAAAACAAACCAAGCTACATTTGTTCTCACATGACAGTCCCATGGATTCCTGAAAGGAAATTCAGATCTACGTTAACACAAATGACAAGAGCTCTTGCTTTAACTTGGCTACAACTGCTACAGAAATTCCACTTCTCGAAACTTTTCAGGACTACTGTTATTTGTTATCTATGTCAACTTTGCAAGTTGTGCATACTCACCAATGACTGAAATAGGCTTCCTAGCAAAGCGAAGTCTTCCCCATATTCCAACATATTTACTGCGGCATCCTGCTGACCATAGCCGAACCACATACTCTGTTCCAAAGAATACCACTAATACAATTTCCTAAAAGAAACAGACAGGGAACCGGGTTAATTCTTTTCTGTATTTCTCTCATCTTTTTTTTTCAGAATGCATTAGGAAAAACTAAGATAAAATGCAAAATTTTGAAAGTAAAAAAATATGTTAACTATACCAAAACGATGTAAAGTAACTGAAAACCTGTAAGAGTAATGAAATAAAAGATTAAAAGCAAGTTTAAATACTTTAATTGCATACAGTTTGGCTTGTCTACACATATGAAAACTGAAAACCATTCTGTGCAATTCATTTGGTCTAATTCAAACAAAAGGTTTCCTGACTGAGCCAAAGAAAACAAGTACAGTCTGTATTGAGAAGATGAGTATTTTGCTAGTGTATTTCATTTCAGGAAGAGGTGTGCTTCACGTTCCATTTACTGTAACAACTTAAGCTCCCACTTATTTTCACTTTTTCAGTCTTTCTTTGACCTCATGCAGATTGAAAAAAGATGTCTAGTACCAGGTTACCAATATGCCCATCTCCAGGTGCACTGAAAACAGTGAGACCACAAACACGCTTTTCCCATCCTCTTGGCAACAATTAGAGACCTCAGCAGAAACAGAGCTCTAGTCCTGACGCGCTGCTGGGATCAAGCTATGTGTTAACCACAGATCTACACTAAGGTACAACTTCGGAAATGCCTACACCGTCATAGATCTCAAAGATATCTGGTGGTCTTGTGGATTAGACAGAGGTACAATTATGCAATGTCTTAGTCAATGTGCAGATAAATCATAGAATCATAGAATCTTGGTCTTCTACACTGAAGAGCAAGGTTGAGTGCAGCACACTCAGCTTAGTTTCTTTGGTTATCAGGGAACTGCAGTACCTCCTTACTGGCCAGCTCAATAACTGTTCACATTCTCTGCCAGAGCCCAAATCAAAATCTACTACTTGGAATAGTAACAGTGGTTTGCAATTGAAAACACATAGCATATGGTCTATGGAAAGAGTAAAGCAGAGAAATCAATCATTAGGTATCACAGTTACATAGGATAATGCAGATAAGGAAATGAACTGCTTATTTCATAGAGTGATTTAATGTAAATAGCAACTGCAGAGAAACCATGTGCCGCTAAACATTTTATCCAGCCTCCTTATGCTTCTGCAGTGCTCACTGCTATTTTTATAGCAGATTGGCAAATAGCACTCAAGATGGTACCTATGATTATTTTCTAAATTAACTGAAGTAAAAAGGATACGATCCTAGTCCAGTCAAGACGAACTGAAGCCGTATCGTTGGCTTCAAAAATCCATGGGACATTGCCCTGAATACTGAGTGAAATAATAGGTATATACACAGCAAAAAGAGGAGGTAAAAAAAAATAATGTTATGCATCAGTTGACTTTGCTATAATCTTTCTGTGGCTGTAAAATGCCAGTGTTCTGATGCCATAACAAAGTGCTCATCTCAGGGTACTACAGTGTTGAAGTTCGACTCTGTGACACTTCTATAAAAGCTGGGAGAACATTAGCCAGGATTCTTCCCCTTAGTTTCGACAATCTCATAACCTGTGCAAGACGTGAGATGCAGCAGAACAGCTACAGCAATTGTTTACAGTCACTTGTATTCCAGTTAGATTTTCAAGATATCATGAAACTGTCCAGATCATTAGTTGTAATAAACACGAAGCTCAGACCCTTCGACTGAGCCAAGAATCTCTTCTACAACTTCATTCTGAAAGGATCCAGAAGAAACCTTTACCTTTTTTTCTTTTAAATTGGGCCACTATTAAATATTTTTCAACAAATGGAAGGCATAATGCATGTCATAAATCTAAAGGAACAGCATCTGATGCTTTAAGAAAGGTCTGTGTCTTACGACAGAAGTTTCCAAATACAACAAAACTCCCTTTGTCCAATTTCACCTAATGTCACTTCTGAACCTGCAGTGAATAGCAAAATTACAAGCCGTTGAATTGTTGCAGCAAAATAAAGCACCACGGGCCATCTTTACTGACCAGGCAATTTTATTAGTTTCACAGACAGCCAATAAACTGTAATATCCAAGTACTCTTCTGTATGCAGAAAGCTTGTAAATCTCCTTTCATCACTACCATGAAGGCAGCTCCCTTAACAAGAGACAATAGCAACCATACAGGGAGAAAAAACCGTCCCTTATTCAAAATAACTAATTTGAGGAAAGGAGACTTTGCATCATAGGTATTAGCACAGACAGCACTGTTCAGATATCGCCAAAAGCAATTACCAAGAGCAAAAGAACAACCACCAAAAACCATCACTTGGTAAGCACAAGAACCCAGAGAAAAGTTGCTATTTTAGCACAATGAAGCCACAAACAGGACTCTGAACGGGCCCCGTGGCCCTGTCAGGATCCCGGTTTCAGTTTTACAGCAAGAAGGTAGGAAGTGAAAGCCTGGATTGTGCTTTAAAGAAGCGTGTATTCTCTGTGCAGGGAATTTGCATGCGCGTATGGTTTTTAAAGCCCCTGCATGGTTCATTGGCTCAGAGGCACACCGGCAAGTATGCAAATGGGGGCTGTCCCAAAGACAATGCGACAGACACGCAGTCAATGGTTACTGTCATCCAGCTTTTTGCATGACACGCAGACAAGCTTAGAGAACATTGATTGTCCTATAGACTCCGGTGACTGGAGGGAACGACCAGTCGGCTTACACCAAGACACATTTTTCACTCCTGACGTTTTGATAAAGGCTTATTGACCTAAATGAGACCCAAGTTATTCAGGGAACATCGGGGGTGAAAGTGCACAAGCTGTTCTTCATGGTCATACACAAAAACTCCAGGTATCCATTAGCAACTGGCACATTCCCCCTCCCCTGCCCGTGGCTGTGTGACAGACAAAAGTGGTTTTAATATCTTGCGTTGCATAAGTCTAAAAGGTAGTCCCCTGGGGGTGGGAGAGGCTGACAAATTTCTGTCAGTACATGCTTATATTAGCAGTCAGAAACTTGCAGACAACAAGGAAAAAACACATTGAAAAATTATGCCTGACTACTAAAATATTGCCTATATTTTTCCCAATCAATAGCTTAACAGGAAACTTCATTTTAACTAGAAAGATGCCAACCTGATCCTTAGTTCATTTATGGTGGTGGTAATTAGGGCTGATCCCATTCAACAAGAGTTACCCTGGCAGAGAGCAGCAATGCCTCACACCTGAGAATTTCAGCAAATCTGAGTGGCACTACAGATTAATTTGCTCCACTGTTTCTTCAACACTTTCTCCTAACTGCCTGCTTAACATCTATCTACTAAGTGCACTGTATAAAAGTTTGTGTTTCTCACAATGAATCAGCTAGACTGAAACATAGCTTCAGAAGCTGGTAAGTGGAAGGATAAAGTGCTGAGAAGACAAAACGGATGTAAAGAATGAGTGAAATAAGAAACAAAGGAACATTCAGTACAAGGTAGAAACTAAAGTACAGAGAAAATAACTGCCTGAAAAACACTAGTGGGAGCAGGAATTAAAGCTCAGCAGAGGAGTTTTCTTGGTTAAAATTATAGACACACAATTGCACTGTGCAAGGACCCACTCAACCCCATGGAGCTTAATTGTGATCTCCTTTTCAAAAGATGAAAACAGAAATACAACACTGAAATAAAAAAATGTATACGGACATGGTAAAAAGAGGCCTCTGAGATGTGGTAGTTTATGTATACCTTCATCCTGTGGGCATACAGAAGCCCTCTTGGTTAAGAACAGAGACTTTTTTCCCTTGTAATTATTGATTTGTGTGTAGCACCCTCACTTCTACCATCCTTCCTGTTCAGCCTAGGAATGTTCTTAATGCCATCGTCATGACTTCTGACCCACATAATCCCACGACAGTCAAGTACCAAATTAATTCTGGATAAAAAGGTAGAGAAGATGAACATGAGATAAACACGTAGATCGCTTTTCTTGAAGAACTCTATCAGTGTCGGTAACTCTGTGAGCAACTTCTCACATGTACTTTCACAACGCTGTCAACTCAAAGGAACAGGTAGACAAGACTAGTGCAACAAGCCTTGGGTATTTCCATCATGCTTGTGTGCTTGGTGAAACTTCAATAGATCTCCAGGTAGTCATTCAGCAGATGCCAGGGAATGAAATATTTCTCATAAAGACCAGTAAAGAAGCTTAAGTCCTTGCTGGTGCATTGCTGCAGGAGTGGGGTCAGCACATGGGATCCATTTCAGGAGTCACACAACAGATTTTTCAGTGCATCTCACTACTCACTTTAATAGTTTTGACACGAAACAGAAGTTCCTTTTTGTTGATCACGTACTACATAAACGCTTTGGGAATTACTTTGAGTATAATGAAAGTGCCATCAAAACATACAGATTATCCTCAGCCTGAGACAGATGCGTCATAGCTTTATCACCTGACTGAAACACAACTCTCATCACCTAATGAAGGAACTTTAGGCAGGATCCATAAAAACACAGTCCCCTGATAAACTCCTCCATGCTATTTGTCTTTAGATCCCGTATCTCCACAGTTCCCATGGATTAATCACAGTTTCATAACAAGACCACACAGGGAACACACAGGGAAGGGCTCATAGAACAGCTGCAATGAAAAGCCTGTGTATTACATTTGACTCTACACTGAAGGACTGGACCTGCTATGGGTAAGGACATTTTAACTATTGCCTTGACAAACTTTGGGATGCCATTAGGCAAAAGAACAAAAAAGCCCCTTTCAGCAGTGGACAACAGGGAAAAGTTACTTATGAAAAAGACTGTGACCAAATTGAACCCACCAGATCTATGAAACCAAATACACAGAAGTATACTAGCAAAATTAATATCTGGTTTATTTTGCTAATAAATACATCTTGACTACTCTACCCCCACTGGATTGGAAGAGCTGCAATCCAGTGTTGGGAGGCATCCAACATCCACACTGTGAGACAAAATGCAGTAACAACTCCAAAAGGAAGGCCAGAGTCCCTAAACTTATCTGAAGGAGATGTTTTTAAGCAATTAGACAGATTAATAGCTTGGGGGAAAAAAAACCCACAACAAAACCCTGACACAGGATGGATCATGACACTATAACAACAGCTATTTAACAGATAAAGAAACTGTCTCTGGAGGGTGAGAAATCATCTGCATAGCTAATATATTGCCTGAGGCTCCGCCTGGAACCTCAAAGCTGTAACTGGTCATAGATCATCACAGATGTTCATGCAGCCATTTGATGTGGGAGGACTAGATGAGGTCATCTGTAACCTGTTATGAACAAGAATGCCTTTACTCTGAGTCTAGACTTTTTTTTTTACTTTTTTTTCCCCCCAAATGAACTCCATAAACATAAGAGACAAAATACATGGTTTAGGAACAGGAAGCAAAGCATACCACTGTGTAATTCTGATTGGCGACTGAAGACTGAAAATCAAAGACAACATACAGTTTATTCCATCTGCCATAACGGTGGTTGCCCTAAAAGGAAAGGGAGGCAACAAGCCAAGAAAACAAGAGGCATTGATGGGGGGCTGACTTTAAGCCTCATAAGCACACACTTCTTGTAATGTAAGAATTTCCTCCCACCCCAACATTTTACTGGGAACATGACTCCTACCCATCTCTGCCATATCACAAGCTCTATTACATTACCCTGATCAGAGGGATCAACTACGTAATTCCCACGATTCTTTCAGATTCTAGCTTCAGGGATGATAAAGTTCCCAGAAATTCCTTTAAACAAGGAAATAAGGTCTCCTATAGCTTATATAGGGATAGCATGCCAACCAGCATTACCTCATCTATAAGATTCCTGGGGCACTACTTGTACCGATACCAATCAAGAGCTCTGCTACAGGGCTAGTGCACCAACAGTCGAGTGGAACAGTAACATCTTTGCTGTCTCAGGCAGCAGTAGCAGAGCGAGGACACTGCCAAAAGTTTTATTCAGAAGTTGTGAAAGGAGTTCTCTGAAGGAGCCAAGAGAGGCTGAAGCTAATGCAAAATGACAAATGGGGCAGTTGCTGTCAACCAAGGGCTGTGGAGATGGACTGGGCAACAGAGAAACAGGCTCAGTATCTTCACAAGCAGGGATGCAGCATATCCTCTACAGCCACCAAAAGGTCAAAAAAAAGTAGGATCACATCTCATGTAGAGCAATAGACCGCATTTACACTCAGAGAAGTGTAGCACACAAAAACCTAACCACCAGAGGCTACACGTTAGTTCAGCAAGGGCTGGAGCCCACTTCACAGCACTGTTCACCTGACACATCAGGGCTTGCAAAATGCTTCAGACAGCACTTGTGTATAGCCCAAGCATGGTATGCAAATTAACAGCAGCGAAGGCAACTGTTTCTTCTAATCTCACTCACTTTGTATAGAGAGGCCCCTCTTTGTTCTGTTGAGAAAGGCAGGATTTTTTTCCTGAAAGCTGTACTGTGTTTTCTAAGATACACAGAACAGCAAAATCAGATGGCCAAGGCAAGCAGACAGACACCAAGCTCAATAAAGTAAAAATACCAGCTTGATGAAGTACAGATCAAAAATAAAAAGATAAATGTTTTTTCATAAGGAGAGATTGAATTATAAACACTTACTGAGCAACAAGCAAATGCCAAAAGCACTATTTTGGATTTGGGATTTTTTTCTCCCCCTACTTAATCTCCTCACTTGAAATCTTGTAAATTTCATCTTTTCAAGTGAGAAACAATAGTAAGTTTTTTAAAAATGTTAACAGCCAGAACACTTGGTGTTCCTTCCTTTTAAAAAGCCTAGTGTCTTTTGCTAAAATTCTTTATCTAGCATGTTTGGCACCAAATGAATACACAGGGAAGGGAAAACAAAAAAACATGGTATCTGTATCGCATTTCTGTCTTCAGAGCCCCCTAATTAATCTTAAGATGTTACCGAACAACATTAAAGTCCTTTATTAATGTTTTTAATTAAAATGCAATAATATTTATGTAAGCGTTTATGTTCTGAAAAAAAGGGATGCTTACTAGGAGACAGAGTTAGAACAGTTGATTGTGCTGAAGCTTTTCTATTTTTCCCTTAATCGGTGCCGAGAGCACAGAACAATAGCACTGGGACCAATAAAGAACACTGCTGGCCTGCAATTTTAGGTTGAGATTTTCCAAAGGCTCCAAGCAACTAAATCCTATTGAATTTCAATTGGAGTTGGACACCTAACTCCCTTAGGTGCATTTAAAAAGCCTTTAATTGATTTCCTTAGCTCTCTTCTCTCTCGAGGCTTCAGCCAAATCCAAACGCCAGCAGTTGAATTTTTCCCACTGACTACAAAAGGCCTCAGATGTGAGTGGTGTGAGTTTGCACATGAAGCCATGGTGTCAGAGCACGGCTGCCTTAGAACAACTTTCCACACCGTCACCCCTGCACAAGTCTCTTCATAACACACTCGTCTTTAGCTTTTGAACTTGGTTGCTGATGATATTCCCCAGGAATTTACAGAAGTAAATTAAACTTGGCTTGCACATTTAGTTTACGATGCTTGTTTTAGCGTGAAGGTCTCCTCCATCATAAAGTATGCTCAAGAGTTAGGCTTTAAACTCAAAGTATTTGGCAAGAGAAAGGAAGTGTCAACATGCTAACACTGGCGCAAAAATGATTAAAAACCCCACTCCTCTCTGTTTATTTCATGAAGCTCTTATTCAGGGCTTCATAAAAGTCTCCAGAAGGAATTCAGACAGGACTCTCTCCTTCAAAGTGAAAAATGCTCTGACTTCTACCCAGTGCAGCATATGCTTAATTTTATATCTCACTGAATTCAAAAGAACTATTCACCTACTTAAGATTAAGCACACATACATACAGTTTGCAGAGATGCATACTCATTCATTAGTACATACAACGTGCTAATACAAGTAGAAAGGAACTATTACAAACTAATAAAAAAATAATAAATCAATCTAAGCCAAGTAGTCTATATTTTTATGTTACAGAGAACTTTTAATATTTGGCACTATTTACACAGTGGCTACTTTGCCTGATCTGATTATTTTTATCCTGTCAAGTATCTTGTTGCAACCTTCTATACTAAATAATCTTCCTCACTCATTACTTTAAAAAACTACTTCAAATCCACCATGTCCTACACTGAGCAGTTCATAAGCCTTCCCTTTGCTCCACAGCCAACACTGAATTTATTGGGGGACCTCATGAAAAGGCTGTGCCTGGTTTTTTTCTAACTATAAATGACAGGGCAATTAAAGCTATTGTGTCTTCCAGCCAACCATGTTGCTCTTATCCCCTTAGACTATCACTGTTACAACAGTACTACTTTCTGAGAGAAAATGAATATTGCACAATATCTCTTACCTAAAAGCAGAGCTACACAAAAGAAAGAATCTGGCCACTATCAGCCCATCTTAATCTGCAATAACTTCACTTTGTGTACTTAGAAGGGCATATAATAGCAGATAGCATTTTTAAGATACAATGACCAAGCTCTGGTCACCTGCTATACAGTTTGGTAACAGCAACACCTGGAATCTAACGGTTTCAGACATACTAATGTACTTGGTTTGTTTGAGGTCACACTGTGATAGCAGCCAGAAAGCAACAATGCATTTTAAAATAGAAATCAGAAATATTACTGATGAAAAAATATTTTTGTTCCACTCGTTTTGAAAAGGTGAAAATAACTTTAAGCTTTCTGTGAATTTTTTCTCCTTACTTATCTCTACATTCTATTGAAGAAGGGCAGAAGAAAAAACTGAAAAGACTGAAAGGGATGGGAAGCTAGAAACCTCTAGTTTTCAATTATGTTCTATGTAAAATCCAAGTTTGCTCTTGAAAAATTCAAGAGCCATATTTTATATAAAATGAAACCTAGCTACAGTTTATATTTAAATTGTTGTGGGTTTTCTTTTCTTTTCTTTTCTTTTTTTTTCATGTATAGAGGTTTTAAAAACAAGACATATGTCTGCAGACTCATATGTAGACTTAAGGCAAGAAAGGGGGTACTTTTTATTATAAAGTAAAAAATTAGGAACCATATTTTTCCTCTCTAGAAAACAAGGACTGTAAGAAAGTTTGCTTTAATAAAATTAGTTTTCCTTTTTTGTTGTTTCTCTTACCCTTGCAGTCACTGGTTGACCAAGGATACCTATATTCTCACTCTGCACTAAACCTGACTGAACTACTTCTTTGAGTATCTCAATCCTCCAAAGCTGACAGCACCACATGCACGTCATCTCAGCCTTGCCCACAGCCCAGACATTCTGACCTATGAAGATTGCTCAGCTTAAGGGCACTATCCAGAGTCCAAACAAAGAGAAAGCATACAAGCAAGCTGGAGCAGTGTCCCTCTTCGTTCCTGGCTCAGGCAGGGGTCAGAAAGACTGCAAAGATAGGGGATCCTAGCTTCCTATTCAGCTATAGATTTCTCATCCAGCTTTGAGCAAAACTCATGCAGTCTTTAACTCCATTCCAAACTAGAGAAACCCACAACTCTCAGCACCTTCTCCCACACAAATGCTCCAAGAAAAAGATATAGTAGCACAGTGGATGGAAGTATAGCTGACATTCACAGCGACATCATGAGGTCCCCACATCTAAATCCCATGAGTTATTATGAGTTATTTCAATAACTTCCTCCTGCAAAAGCAGGTACAGAATATGCTGAAAAGGAATGCTTTCTGACAAAGTTCTAACTTCATACCTCCCTTGTGTAGACAAGACACCTCCCCTCTAGCTCCACCCTCCTTCCAAGAAGGGAGTTACAAAATGGGCTGTGGGCTAGACAGCCTTGCTTCAGAATTCTCAGCTCTAACCTTCCAGCTCCTCTATGTGGTATTCAGCTTTATAGGACCCTCTTTGGACTGATGTGTTCTGCAACTAAGGCATTTCCAGAGGAGGAAGAGATCACCAAGAGCAGGAGATCATCTCGACTTCTACAGATGGTCACTCTATCCTGTTTTTCTAGAAGCAGCATGTTTTCAAATTTTATCCTCCAAAAGTTCAGATTTCTGGCCTGAGCAACAACTCCTCAATATAGTTTAAATTTAGTTTAACAAGAATTAAATAACAAGTGGACTAACACTGGTTTCAACCACTTCCAGATAACAAAGGGAAAAAGAAAATTTTCATTTCTTCCAGCCTGTCAGGACAGCGTTGCAAGATAGAGCCATCAAGTTCTGAAACAAAATCCTGTGTGGCTGGGAGTGGGCATTCCTTTCACACACCTGGGTGACCGTGGCTCAGTTACCAGTATCAGACTCACCGTTGATAAGAGTTCAAGTGCCGTTATTTCTGTTTGACATTCCCATAAACACAACCTGCTTTTGCCTCAACATACTTGAGCTCTCTCCCAGTCCTGCTCCAGGGAATACGCATCATGCTCTTCTACACAGCTGCAAAAACAGTCACACACTAAACCTGTAGTCCAGGCACTTAATACTCCTCACAGGAAAACACATGTGCTAGTTTAAGCTAATAAAAAACCCTCTCAGATGCCATATGTACACAGCCCATTCAGTCAGCCTTTTACAGTTGACTCTAAAATTTGTGAAGGAGGAGAGGAGAATTATTTGACATGCAAAATAAACCTAACTGAAGGCAACAAAGTCAGCATTTTCAGCTAAGTGGCAAATACGTTTCACATACTGAAGGCAAGTAGTTTCCTCCTCGTGCCAATTTCCTGCGCTCGTTCCAATCAATGAGCATTAAACAGTTGTGGCTATCGTTCAGTGCATCGGGATTATAGCATACCAAAATGGGAAGTCAATTTATACCAACCAAAGCACATGATTAACTTAGTGCAAACTTTCCCTAGAGCTTTGATAACGTTCCAAATGGACCAAACTAAACTTACATTTGCGAAATGAAGATATAAGCCAGATCTCTCTGAAGTCGAATACCCCATTAACCAAGCTACCGTTATGTGCAAAGACTTATATTTGTACTCAGATTCATGTTTCTATCAGTTTTAGGTCCAACATAAATAAATATTGCAACAGAGGCAGCTCTTTACAGAATTCAAAGTTACGAAAGGAGGACTCCAGCTCTGTGAAACTCCCTTCACTCACTATCACCTTTCCCCTGTTCCCTTTACAAACAAAGGACAAGTGCACTATTCATTGCTAAAGAAAAAAAAAAAACATCTTTAAAAAGCCATGGCCTTCACAGTGGCAGCTGGTCTCTGCTTCAAGACATCAAATACCTCAGGAAACTAATAGGCATTATATGAAATGAATTTAACAAAAAATCCAAACCAAAACATAAAACCACCAACCAAAAAAACCTAAGCCTAAACTGGTATTTGGCAGAATTCAGCAACACTGTACTCCAAAATTCTTCGAAAATAAGAGACTTTCTAAAAGCAATGCCTAGGAGATGTCAAGAATAAACTAAAAGCTCTGCAACAGAACATAGACTAATAGACAGCTGATGTAGCAAGCAAAAGCCAACCGAGCAGAAGAATCCCTCTGTGGAATGGTACTTGAAGAAGGAAAAACAATAGCAACTTAAAGGAAGGGGCACAACAAGCATGGTTTAAAGACAGATGAACTTTTTCTTTGCTGGAACATTGGGCAATGCGGGACAGACCTACAGTCTACTTGAAAATATATGCTACTAAAGCAACCAAAGCAGTGGTTATGCATTTTAAATGTGGTAATATATCAGAACACCTGACTGATAGCGGTGGAGCGGAACTTCATATTATTTCATTACTATTGTGCTCATTTTTCCAAAGCTTGAGGCATATCTGCTTTTTACGTGAGCTACACTTCTAAGTCATTTGTGGTACAATTTTTTTCTAGGAACAAGTAAATTTTCTAGGGCCTTTTCTTTGATCTCAGATTTACTGTTGCTTAAACAAGGAATTATACTAAGCACATGTTTGGAAATGCCCAATTTCTAAAAACTTTTTCCCAGGATCTTATGTGATAAAGCAAATGGCAGTTAATGCACAGCTAGATGAATTTTGGCAGTAATTATATAAAAAAAAATTAAATAAAAAAAAGTCAAAAGATCATCCAATTTTTTCAGCCTTCCCTTTACACTTTACCTGCAGTTCTCAATACTGAGACAGTAGTGCACATAATGAGTTTGGGTTACATACTTTCTTAAGGGCTTTACAAAAGAAATAGTATCTCAAGTGCCCAAGACCTCTAGAAATGATGGAACATCAAAGGTTTTAGCCAACTTTACAGGTGTTAGAGGAGGAAGAGGCTACTTAAATTGAAGTTCAGTTTGGGTAGTTTTCCAATTTTCTTAAAGCATGAGTAAAGGTGGCTTAAGTAAGTAAACCAGAGTCAGAGGCTTGTCCTCCTCTGCCAAAGTGCACCAGTTACAAGGCAGCAAAACCAAACTCATCTTTTTGGCATGATCCTCCTTCTTCATGGATGAAACAAGTGGCTCTGCCACACTTAGATCTACATTCTATTTCAAGCTCTGATAGAAATGGCTTTAATGATAAACTTGTGTTTCCCCCATCCCAAACACATTACACATCGCACATTTAACTTTAATTGGCAGTAATGTTCAGGGTGTAATTAATAACAATTATACTACACTAGAAAAGCACATAAGAGACTGCTGTGTGTGCAATGTGCACTTCCTCACCAGCTGGATGACCGAAGAAAACCTACTAGACATGGAAGTATGGTACAGCTGTGTTCTATACTGGGTATTTAAATATTTATAAGCTGTTGCACTTGAATGCATGTTTTAATAAATTGATAAAGCTTTCCTCATTAGGAATATGCCCCTAGCATATTATATCAGAGAATTTTCTTATTATAAACCACATTATTTGCACCAAATGGCATACAGTGAAAGCCAGAAATGTTGTGCCTATTTAAACAGCATACTTTAGAGTACTCAAAAAGTGGCAGAAGTCTCTGGTAATACTTAATATCTGTGGTTTCACACTTTTTGAGTAATAATAAAGAATATTTTATGCCACAAAAACATGAAGCATGCTCATCTTGGGTGCTAAATCACCCTGAAAAATGCTGTGGAAACCCTTTTAATAAAAATTGTTTGTAAGCTCTGGGAATTATCGTTTCCACAAATTTGATTAATTTTTATATTTAAAATGATAGCAAACAATGGCGGCTGTAGAATAAACAGTAAATTCTCAGCTCAACACCGAGTAGTTACAACTATGTGACTCCTAGTATTGCTGTGAGAAGTTACATTTGACTGCTTCAATCTTAAACATAGCGTTAAACACGGATATGTGTTCTTTTAACATGGAGAACAGGGTGAACAATCTTTGAGGAAGGGATAAAAAAAACAAAAATCCATCTATTGCAAACTGGAGGTATTTGTATACTAACTGGATATTGCACTGATGATTTCTATGGAAATTCCAGCCTCATTAGTTTTGGCAGCAATTAAAGACTACTTTTGGAATCCTTAACAACATTCAAGGAGTTCCTTTTAACTTTACTTCATGTTCTGTAGTTCTTTCTACTCTTTCAAGCAGGGAAAGCAGACTTTTTTTCCAACCTCCAACTTGTTTGACTGTTAAAATAAATACAAAGATAAGTCAGAATCCAGGCTCAAAGGAACCCCACTGAAGTATTTATTCCTCTTTGGGAGCCCAAAAGCTCCTCTTTTGCTCAGGTTGTACCTCTTACTGCTGCTCAGTACATTGTGCAGCTCTGCCCGTGAGCCAACATGATCATAGGACTCAATGATAAAAGAAGCTATTCAGAGTTTTGGCAGGAAGAATACTTCTGACATTTCGTTTCATCTGGATCACAGGATTAGACTTCAGTTCAGGGCTTTAACACTAAGCTGCCCGTGCTATATCACGCCGAGCTGATTTCTGACACCTCTTCCACAGTGTATCACTTTGTTCTTGAACGTTCCCATCCAAGTCGATGAGATGACCCTTGAAGCAAGCTGCAGTTCATAACAAACAAGCACAGTTGAACCTGTCTGGTGAAAAGGGAAAATTACGCCCTAACATTGCGTATCTAAGTAGTGAGCCACATAACCAACGACTTACACTTCTCGAAAGAAAAACACAAACAAAAGCCAGCACATATCCAAGCTTAAGAAATGTAACTGTATCATATTTCAAATACCAGCTAAACTGCTAAAAGCCTTTGTAACCACATGTGGTGTATTTCAAGCTTGTTCATGACTACAAAAAAAATTATACAAACAACATAGTATTAATGCTGTTTAACTAAGTTACTATTAACTGCCTGACTAGAAAGGGACTTCATGGAGAGTGAAAACTCCACTTACTTGAATAGGGTAAACTTGCATAGCTTTTTCCGAAATTAATGGACAGAAGTAGGCACATACACATAGGGAAGTTCAAGTGTCCGAGGCACTTTAAACACTCTTGATGTGCCCTAGGATGCCAATGGCATTTTTGGCCACAAAGGCACATTGCTGGTTCATGGTCATCCTGTTGTCCACCAGGACTCGGAGGTCTTTTTCCTCAGAGCTGCTCTTCAGCAGGTCAGCCCCCAAACCGTACTGGTGCAGAGGATTACTCCTCCCCAGGTGCAGAACCCTACACATGCCATTGTTGAATTTCATCAGGTTCTTCTCTGCCCAACTCTCCAGCTTGTCCAGATCTTGCTGGATAGCAGCACAGCATTCTGATATGTCAGCCACCCCTCCCAGTTTTGTATCATCAGCAAACTTGCTGAGAGTACATTCCATCCCTTCATCCAGGTTATATCGAAGAGGACTGGACCCAGTACTAACCCCTGAGGGGACACCACTTGTTACGGACCTCCAACTTAAGTTGATTAAGTAGATCTTTAAGCAAATCGCTTTTGGAAAGAAATTTTTTAAGACCATGAAACCAAGAGGTTTCTTTTTCAGTTTCAAGGACAGGTCACTTGCCATGAAACTCAATATGAAGAGATAAACAGGAAAGACCCTTTATGGCCCTTCTACCAGTACTCACCCACCTACATACTTCTTCACATCATTACATGGCTGTTTCCAGGGAGGAAAGAGAAATATTTTGGGGAAAAAAACCTGCCACCTAGTTTCGATGGTTTAACTCCAAAGAGATGCAACTCCTGATTTGTCAGAGCACAAGCTTGGTAGAGAAAGCAAACCAGTGAGTCTTCTTTCAATAAAGAATACCATATTCATTCTATAGTCACTTCTTGAATCAACTCAGATTGATTGAACTTGTTTCATTAACTGATTTTAGCTCATCTGGTTTATTAACATCTATATAACCCACCTGGGGCCCTCGAACATCTGCTGCACTTGTCTGACTTGTTTTTGGAAGCTCAGGCCCCTTTGTTTATTATAAGCATTTCTCAGATTTCTGTTAAGACCTTTAGATGCCCTTGATCGTTTTTAATAACTACAGCAGCTAGCAGCTCCTATTCTCCATATAATAATTTACAGCTGCTGTTCAGAAGAGCTGATCACACTTCTCTCATTCAGCTACACATGCTCAAACAGAAAACATAGGCAGAGCTTCTGAAAGACTGACAGCTCCACTAGTCTTCCAGCAAGAGAGATACATGGTTCAGTCTTATGCCTGTCCAAGTATTTTCATTTTCTAGTTCAGGATGGTCACAGCAATCCACTGATTTCAGATATTTACAACCAGGATTAGGTGTTAGAAGTGGGCATGGGGTGGTGGAAGTTCAAGTATTTATTTGTGCCCCACACATTTAGGATGTTGCTCTTGGGCCTCTTGTAAGACATTCGTCTGCATGCATTATACTTAGAGAAAAGCTATTGTTCACTATATTCATTTATTGGCTTATGAAAACTACATAATGATGTCCTCACATGCAAACGGGGAAAAAAAAAGTTTCCATTCTTCAATTTCCTCCACATTTCTGAACATTACACAGGAGAGTATGAGCTGATAAAATTTATGGTAGCCAGAAAAAGCCAGTGTACCCAACCACTGTATCCTCAGTACAGTCTCTGAATGCTTGAGGCAGTATTTATGCAAAACCAATTGGGAATTTTCCTCTGTTGTACACAAAAGTATTATCTTTAACTGATTTCAGTGATGTGAAATAGCTCAAGGCTTTTACACATATTTATCAGTGATTTTGAAGGTTTATTTATAGCCATATGTGCTGTTCAGAATGTTTCTTTTGAAAATAGTTAAGTCTTAACTGACTCAAGATTTTGGGGGTAGAAGGTGAACTTTCTAGAGTACAAGTCAGTATTTTAACAGAGACAGTATCTCACGCTATACTGAGCTCCACTAAGATGAAAGGATTAGAGGGTTCACTGTATAATAGAAAGAAATCATGAAAGTAAAAGAAATAAGTACTTACAAAGAGAAAATTGCCTTTAAACTCCTAAAACCCACTCCACACTGAAGAATCACCATCACATTAGACAGAAACATCACCATAGGAAAGACTGGGGTGTGAGGGAATGAGTACAAGCAACAGTCTTCCTTAAAAAAAAAAAAAAAAAAAAGGAATTCTTTAAAAATAGTTAAATAATCTTTGACTTATGAAACTGCTGAACCAGTAAGCTCTATCTCATGTTCAGCATCATACTATTGAGCTGAGTCAAAAGTTTCTGTGGTTACTATCAGATGAAATGAGCTAATTTCCCCTGAGAATTGGCTACACTGACCAGATGTCTTCAGCCAGCTACTCCCCAGATCAAGCAGGAGCTGCACATGCGATGCCTTCTCTGTTACCATAGAGATAGATTTTCCCATCCACTATGCAGCCGGGCGTATAGTAGCTACCAGCTGTTGTCTCGACTCGTACTCCACCAGGAGAGACTGAGGAAAAAGTGGGAGACGTAGGGCTGAGCTTCTCCCAGCCCTGAACATCATAAACTTTACAGCATCCAACCCTCAATCTTCCTAGCTGCTGCTTGGGCTCATTGCTATCGTTTAAAGCCACCTTATAGCGCTTCCTCTGCTGGTTTTACAGGCTGTCAGCAGCAGCACACAACAGCTTGGTATAACATGTTTGATTGCCAGGCTGAAAACTTCAGGCTTCCCCAACTCATGCTTCTAACCTAACATTCCCATCTAAATGGTTTTATGAGCTTAAATCTAAATCTCCAAGAGCAACCCATTTCAGGTTCCTGACATTATTCTCGCTCCATACTTTCAAAGAAAAACCTTGTGGATTAATGGCTCCCTATCCTTCCTGCAAGGCTGGTTAATGCCTTCAATTCCCATTGCTTTTTAACTCATGTGGAACTTTAATCCATCTCTGACCATGCTGATGAGCTGCAGAGAAACAGCGCTGGTTAGGATTTTCATTCTTGTGTTTTCTTTTTGAATGCAGCCAAGTTCAAATGTCTAATTATAACATTGCAGAGTTAATGATCAATTTAACGAAGGCTTTAGAGTATCTTTGAAATCATAACAACAAGCCAAAGGGGGGTTTAAAACGTTAACTGCACAGGGAGCCTATGTAGAGAGCTTTCTTCGGATTATCTCTCTCACTTAACAACAAAGTTGAGCCGTTTCAGAATACTTCCAGCAACCCCACGCTTGATCTGGTTGCCACATAGCACAGGGCACTAGCTAGTGTTTATTTTATAGCTCTGAGCAGCACCAATCATTACCCTATTAATTCAAGCATGTTTAATTCAATGTCCTTCAACTACTCAGTCATGCCTATTTGTAACTTTTAAGCAACTACAGAAAGGTACAGCTTGTCACCATATTTATACCTAACAGGCACTAATCACTAAGGTTAGATATACAATATAAGTAGGGTATATATGAAGACAAATACAACTGATGTTCACTTAAATGTATGATATGCAGCCTCTGCTCCTTTTGCTTAAGGCATGCTTTTTTCCACTTATCACACAGGCTGAGTTTGCCTTCACATGGATGTAGTTTCTATCGATGTCAGTAAACTACAAATACACATCACAGGACACAGTCTGTCCTATGTACTTTTTAATCTGACATAGGTAGCCACTAGTATTTTGTATATGTTACACACCATTGCGATGCTGAATCAGCACAACCAGACATAACAATAAGGGCATGCTCAGCCTGCAGCAGTGTAGAGAAAGGAGTCAGGCTTCTCCCTGCTCTCCTTTTACAGTAATCCTGCCAGACAGCAGCACCAGATACGTTTTGCAGAGGGGTTTTTGTGTGTTCCCTCTCAGGCATCAGACAAGGGTGAAGATAAAATACATTAGCCTGTTGATAAAAGGTTAAACAATGAGAGTCTTAGGGCAGTAAAGGAGTAATAGATGAGGGCGCAGCCACTGCTGGTCCTCCAAAGTCAGCTGAGGGGGAAAAAACCCCAAACCTCAGGCTGCCTGCAAGCTCTCCACCAAGACTTTCCTTTGCACTATGCTAAAGAATAGGGCTGGACATTTTTCCCCTTCAAAATCACAAGCGAGGAAAACTTCCACAGCAGGAAGCAGAGACAGTCTCTACAGCTGGGCACCAAGAGGAACATTTCACAGGTTTGAACAATCAATTTAACAGCCACCCTGTGGTTTGTGCAGAGTGACAGGGCTGTAATGAGCTTCCGGGCACATAAGGGCTTGTACATGGGGCATTTATATTATTGTATATGGGGGTGTCAGCCGACTGTCATCTGAACATGAGCCAGCAGTGTGCCCAGGTGGCCAAGAACGCCAACAGCATCCTGGTCTGCATCAGGAACAGCGTGGTGAGTAGGACTTGGGAGGTGATCCTCCCCCTCTACTCAGCACTGGTGAGGGCCCATCTTTAGTACTGTGTTCAGTTTTGGGCCCCTTACTACAAAAAAGATATTGAGGTGCTGGAGTGGGTCCAGAGAAGGGCAATGAAGCTGGTGAGGGGTCTGGAGAATAAGCTTTTTGAGGAAAGGCTGAGGAAGGTGGATTTGTTCAGCCTAGAGAAAAGGAGGCTGAGGGGAGACCTTACTGATCTCTACAACTACCTGAAAGGAGGTTGTAGAGAGATGGGGTTTAGTCTCTTCTCCCACAAGAGGAAATGGCTTCAAGTTGCACCAGGGGAGGTTCAGATTGGATATCAGGAAAATTTTTACACTGAAAAGGTTATCAAGCATTGGAATGGGCTGCCAGGGAGGTGGTTGAGGCACTGTCCCTGGAGGTATTCAAAAGAGTGTTTAGTGACATGGTTTAGTGATGGGTTGTTGTTTTTCATCAGCTAGGTTGATGGTTGGACTGGATGATCTAAAAGGTCTCTTCCAACCTAGACAATTATATGATTATCAGCAAAGAAAATGTATGTATCTTCTCCCAGTGCTGCAGTTATAGTCTGCAATAATTGTATGGTGACACGTAGGATAAGTCGAAGCTGGATAAACTACATAAATGAAAAATCAGTATTTCCTCTGTAAATCAACCAGCACAATCAGATTTCCTTTCAGATCTCCTGGGAGATTACCGTTTACTACCTTCTTCATTTAAATTCAACTTCCCTAGACCTTATCTATGTGGCAATTTCCACTTCATGGTGTTTCTTCATTACATTCAGGCACTTACAGGCCTGCCACAGCAAAGGATTATGGATGCTTGAGAGTCTATCAATCACCTATGATCTGATAAAATGTAAAGCAATAAAGAAGTGAGAGCAGTCAGTCTGCATCATGCTAAAAAAGGCTTTCAATAAAAACCTTAATACAACACTGCTGCAACAAGACCATGGAATCGGCTTCCTCTTTTGGGGGGAGTTCACTTAAACTCCAGAGAATGTTAGTCTTTCCAGATATGATCAGGGCACTTGTATTCCACAGAAGGGATGATTTTTTGTTCTATATTTAAAGCAATTTTGCTGGAAAACTCACATGATGAAATGTTATTTGGATGCTGTATGACAACTATCCCTACCATTCTTTCAAAGTGTACAAATATTGTAGTGCAACAGCAGTACAGAACAAGGCATCAAATTTGTTTGCTTCTCCATGCTTTGAAAGTATAAGGACTTTGTTTAAATCATAAAAATAAACAAACTTATTAGCTCTCCTGAGGACCTATAAGACCTTGAAATCAAGGGGTGCATCACAAGGCACATTTTTGATTGACACTGCTATACAACAGCTATAAGTATCCATTATATTCTCACAAAAAGTCTTCACAAGTGTTTCAGTGATTTAGTAACCCCTATCATATCTTCCAAAGGGATCTAAGCAAAATTTGCACACCTGTAAAGAAAGCTGAATTAAGCATAAACTGTGCCAGAGACATGGTGGTGACAGGACATCTGTCAACTGACACTTCTTCAGCTACATCAGGAAGATCCAATTGATGCTTTTCAGAGATTTTTAGAAGCTTATATTTCATTTAAGAAATGCAATTAGGCCTTAATGCGTTCCACCTCACTTGTGCTCTTAGCTGGAAAACCCATGGGTCTATCCAAAAATCCATGCAAGAGAGCAGCAGAAAGATGCCAAGACCCCAGCTCTGACATCTCAGCCTCAGGTTAGATGGCATGTGTTCATACTCAAGCCTCAAGCAAAAGCAGCACTCAGGTTCCTGAAAGCCACAAAATACAAACAAAAAAAACTACCCAAACAAGAAAGAGCTTTGCCATACCACAGTGAGGTAAATGCACTGATTTTCTGCCAGATCCAACAGCAAGGATAAAAGAAGGGAGTGCATGCCAGCTCTTCAGTAGGCCATAAAATTCTCATTCTATTGTATTAAGTTAATCTGAGACCAACAAAAGTTTAACCCAACAATTCAGACTGAGAATAACTGCAGCAGCAAAGGAGCCACTGCAAATGACTTGGTCTCCCACCTCTTGCATGAGCAACTCACACTCAAGGAGATGGGCAAGCAAATTTTTGCATCCGTTGATAATAAATTCAATGGAAACCATCTCATTGATGTTGGTTCAAAGGTTTCTTTTTCATTCACAGCCACTGAAGTGCAATGCAACACCCTACAGTTCTTCCTCATCATTTGCTCATCTCAGATTTTGAGCACCTAAAACATTCAGAGAGAGATTCTTCATTTTTAGGTATTATGTTTTGCGGTGCAACATATATTGAAAAAGCTGCTACTGTTAACTTGTCATTTTTTTGTGCCAATTATCAAGTGGTTTGTATCTAGCAGATCATAGCTTTAAATTTTTGGCACAAGAAAGCTCCTTAGTATATTTATATGATGGCAAAGGCCTCTCCATGTTTAAAGTTAACAGTTATGCCTTTCTCTGTCAAAAAGGGACACTTAAATCATGACCACCGCAGACTCTACCAAGTGCCAAAGAAGTGGCGGGCAGCGTGACAGTATCTCACAAATACTAAGAAAGAGAACAACCCACAGTACAAGTCTCTTGTAGCTGCAGTCATTAATAGTTCCCTCCAGAAGACTGCAATGTACAGGTGTTCAGGACAGTATAAACACAATCAAACCCCAAAATCTCTATTCAAAACAGGAGTAAGTACCTATGTTCAATATACACGAGAAGTTAGACATAGTCATCGTTTCTCTTAACCTTTCTCTTAAATTAATGGCTTGGTCATGTAACAAAATCATGGCTTTATTGCCAAATGTGTTTTTAAATGAACTTATTAAAAGACATGCATATTTCACTACTATAATTCTTGATTAATCGTATCAATTTCTAAAACTGACAGATATGGAACTTCTAGAATCCACCTGTTTTGATTCATCTAATGCCATGCACTACAGCAACACAGAAATAAAACACGTTATTTAAAGCTTTCCGTAAGAGCACATTTGTCAGCGGTACCTGATCAAAGTGTTTGCTTTGACTGTTGCCATATTTGTTTAATTACTACCTGCTTATTTTAGCCCACACTAAAGAGTTCTGAAGAACATAACCTGGGCAGATGCCAGAAGAATGTAGCTTTTAAACATAACCTTATATTCAAAGAGTGAAATCAAGCTCTAATAACATAAACAAGCAAAATTCTGCTGTGTACACAAACCTTTACTGTGTGTTTTGTTGTTTTTTTTTCCATTTTCAGAAGCTTTAGTGGCAAAACCAGTATTTAAGTAGTTTTTCTTCTAAATATTTCAGAAGACAGTAGAGAAATTCATGCAAGGCTCCTGCTATTGCAAGTGCCACGTGAACAAATTTAGGAGTTTTACTTTAGTATTTTGATAATCAGAAAATTAAGCATTTTGCATCAAAGTAGATTTCAGTGACTTCTATGTGGCTTGTTTTCTTGAGGTCAAGTCTTTTGGGCGGGGTTTGCTTCTCTTTTAATCTGGTGTGTTTATCTGTTTACCAGAATTGCATTCTCACTCTTCGAGGTGTTTTCTGACCTTATTACATAACCAGTAATTAATTGCTGTAATTTTTAATTTGATAATGGTTGTTGATTCTGACACATTGCTCTTAATAAATATATTATCTTTCTATACTCAGTGTTCTCATGTGCTCTTAACTGCAAGGGTACACTAACACAACTGCAGAATAAGAATCACATGATTTAACAAAGCACATTCTTAAATACATAGACTGTTCTGTGCACACATACCTAAATTGAAGGGCAAAGATTAACATTTACAGCAAATCATTAGGTTATAGGAAAGTCTTCTTACACATTTATTGTGCAGAAAGGTGCAAGCATATTTCTTTACACTGAATCAGACAGTAGCGATACTTTTCTGAACCCCAAAGCTCCATAAAAGGCCACAACTTGATTTCAAGTGCATTGAATAATATAACAGGTAGGTACCAAAACCTGAATATAAAATCCCACCTATGTGCAAAGAGGGAATAAGCACCTGGAACTCACCATTTTAAACTACAAATGAAGCCTTTTTATCTAATACAGCTTAACAACGATGCTGCAGGCACTGGTATTTTGGGCTGACAAATGTAGTTTCAGGTCTGGTTGATATATATTCATGCAGCTGGCAGGGAAGGTCAAAGCACAATGCAGTTGAAAATGCCACTCTTCAGCTGACTTCAAGGATAGTCATGTTTCACAGGGTTTCCATTGCTAATAATAAATCTGTCTCTGCCAGCTGAATTAATTACACCAGTTGAACAGAGGTTTCACAGTGCAGGACCACTGAACATTTCAGAAAATTTCAGGTGGTGACAAATATACAGGAGATTTTCAGGGACAGTTCTTGACCCACGGCAACAGTTACCTGTTTTAGGCTCCTGAGAGCAACCTCTCTAAACAGCACCTACA
Organism: Thinocorus orbignyianus; assembly: GCA_013400375.1. Classification (NCBI taxonomy): domain Eukaryota; kingdom Metazoa; phylum Chordata; class Aves; order Ciconiiformes; family Thinocoridae; genus Thinocorus; species Thinocorus orbignyianus. The sequence goes on along the minus strand of VXBW01008487.1, from coordinate 977,670 downwards.
TCAAGACCGCTGTTAGTGCCAACCCTGACAACAGCACTACAGGGAAAAACATCAAAACAAGTACAACTCGTCATTCTTGAAAGCAGGCACTGAAAGAAAGACTTTAATGTAGCTGTCCTAGATCATTGCCCTAGCAGCATGTCTCTTCTTTGCACTGGTATTAAATTGATGGTTTTTACAATTCCACTTCACACAGAAGACAACTCCTGGCAGTCCAGGAGCCTAAAGCAAGCTCACAAATATTTTTCTTTCTTCTAGACAAAAACAAACCTCCTCAAACCAGACTGCAAAGAGCCTTTGCAAACATAGTAAATGCCTTCAGATACTTAAAATACACTGTTTATTTTACTTCAAAGATTTTTAGACTAAATTACCTTAAAGCAAAAAGTGAAAGCAAAATAGCTTGGTCTTTTTTTCTTTTCTTTCCCAACCTTTAAAAACACACTGGTTGGCCTACACCTATGTATCACGGACTAACATAAACAAGTGCATCTTTCATAAAATTCATTCAAGGAGCATTATTTAAACAGGAGCTAGACCACTGAACAGATGCGGCAGCTATGTTTTTAATATTTTGGCATCTTTTTCCACCTCTGTTTCCTTTTCCCTGCACCTTCCTTATGATCTGGCCCCACCGAAGGAGTCAGTCACCTTCCCTTGAGGGTGGATGTACTGGCACAGCTCAGCTCTGCCAGATGTTTTGAGAGAAGTTTCACTCCCTCCCTGCTACTTGCTCAAGAGATGGAAGAGGTACTGCTCCAGGCTGAGCTTCCCCCTCACTGGCTCTAGTCGAGCTTTCCAGCTTGTGAATTAATACCTAAAATAAGAAGCCAATTCATAGAAGAAAACAGAGAGACAGTGAATGAGAAAAGACAACCTACTTATGTGACGGTTCAGATGTCTATCATTAGAGCTAACAGGTACTTTGCTACCCACAAAGCAGAGCACAGATTTGGGAGAGTGTCCTTCAGTCCAGCCCACCTACCGCTTTATTCTTCAAAGCTTAAGCCTCCATATTATGTTTGAGCCCAAAGCACAAAGGGGCCCTCATTGACAGCCCACTCCCAGGCACTACAAGTAGCATATGAAATCACAGCCACAATCACAGAAGCATTTTCTTGGAAGCTCACAGGAAGCCCAAAGTGGACATCTGTGAATTTTTCTCTTACTAAAGGACAGTCTTGCCGGCTATCCTCCTAGGTCTTCTCCAGCTAGGAAAGCATGAAATATCTACAGGCACATTCCCAAGAAAATCCTGGCAGTCATAAAGGCACTAGAGGATGTAGACAGCAGGTCAGTAGTTTTAATAGCATTTAGTGCATTAACTATTACAGATTTTTCTTTCAAGAACTGACTTTGCAGGGAGGTTGAAAACCAGTTATAGACTCTACCTCTTGTTCTTAGTCTTCCCTGCAATCACACCTCATCATTTCACAAAAATCTTTTGCAAAATTTTCTATACTACTAATGAACCACTCTTTTTTTTCTTTTTTTTCTTTTTTTTTCTTTTTTTTTTTTTTCAGAATTGGTCCATGAAACAAAAAGCTATGTATTCATCTCAGAGATGTGTTTAAGAATAAGCTCATGACCTTCTGCCTTATTACGAATTTTCTGGCTTTTGAAGTGAAGGCAACAAATCTAGTAGAGTTTAACAGGTGATACAGTTTGAAAAAAACACACAAAATTTCTCTTGGGAAAAGATTTGTCTGGTGACATTGGCAGCACTGGTGTCTGACCCCTAGGGAAGTGGGACAGTCATACACAGATGGGAAATAGCTGGGAAGGAACTACATGGAAGCCCTGTAACATTAGACCCTACCTAGTGGCTGAAAACTCAAGTGTGAGGTCCAGATGCTAAAGTCTGAATGTGTTAGCATCATTGTTAGGGAACTGATACTAAGTGACAGCTAGATTATATTACATAAAGTTCAATTTCTGGCTGCCCACAATGGCTCCTAATTCAAACAAAGGCCTGACAAGCTACCAACAATAAATAAATCAAAGTAAAAAGCACATTGCTTTGAAACTTTAGCCTTATAGCCAGGAACACTACAGTAAGCTCTTTTATTAACAGGACTGCTTGAATTTGACCTAATACTACTTTGGAAAAGCAACTGAAAATTATTGATTTCCTGTGTTATGAATTGAGATGAATAAAAAACTATGAGATTATAAATAAAAAGTCTTCTTTGTTCTATATATTACTTCTGCTATGCTGATCAGTCAGATGCCATTGTTTTTCCTCCTGATCCCACAGCACATGAAAGTTATCTTACTAGGAAAGAAAACAAAATTAAAAGACAGAAACAGAAATATATTCTAAGATTTTTACCATTTGTTTTCAGCCTAACATGCAAAACTAGGAATAAACAAGAAAACCAGTTGCAGTTTTAAAGAATACCCACAAATTTCATTTTGTTTCAAAATGTTCACAATTCTTTTGTTTCTGAAGTCTCTTGGGATAGGAGCTGGAACTATTATCTATATGAAAGTGATTAAAAGACATTTTAGTTCAAAAAAGCTGATACGCTTCATTAGCTGCCTTTTCCATGCAGAGTTTGTTCCAACTCTTAATCAACAATATCTAGACACAGCTCTGAACACAATAAATATTTCTGCACTGGCCTTGAGCCACGGAATGCTGTAGATTGTGAGCAGCACAGACCAAGGAACCCAAGCAAAAGGATACCTCACTAAGCAAAAGGCATGCTAGAGTGATCTCTGTCACATCAGTATCCTGTTGTAAATGGTAGGCAAGGGACTCAATACAAGGAAATACTGTGTGTGAAAGCCTAAATGCACGTTCAGAAGACAATGCGAGTCACACCTGTAAAAGAGCAGAAGCCCCCCAAATTTTAATCAGCATTGGCTTTCTGTGTGTTTGAATTCTCGTGTCTTGTAGACTGCTTCAGTTGGTACCAATTTTTAAGTTCAAGCTAGGGAAGGAATGACAGAAGATACAGTTCCACAATTAGGGACATTTGCAATTCATTAAGAAATTATAATAAGAAGTTCAAGTTCCAAGAGCAATAGAAAAACAGAAATGACAAGAAGTATCTGATCATGCACTTCATTCCTCATCCAAACCACCTAGCATTTATTCTGCCACTTCTTACACCTTCAAACCAAAGAATGGACAGTCTCCATCTTGCTCCAACTCTCTAAAGCAACTTGGGTTTGTAAATGAAAAAGCTCCAGCTCAACATCTCCTTTAAATATTAAGAAAGAAAAAAAAAACGTATTAGCAACATGGTTGATGCCATGCTGAATTTAAGAGCAAGGAGAAAGAGACAACCGTTTCAAGGAACGGACAACTCAGAGTGAGGTAACAGTCATCAGGAATGAAAAATGTTTCTCTTGCTTATCTCCTTGTTCTTTTCATAACAGACGGCTCTCTAACACTAAGATTATTCATGATGTTGTCCTGCATTTTTATGGCATTGTATGCTCAGAGAGGCATAGCAGCAGAATCTCCCACATCTCATCTGCTGTTTTCCAGACAATCACCCTACCAGACACAAGTAGCAATAATCTACACATTTGTGGGAAATGTATAGGAGCTATAGTGCTGAGGAGTTCTTATATTATAAAGATATTAAAATCTAGGTCTTTGTTGCCTGATTCTCCTTAATGGAGATTTAAAGTGCCAGAGTGTGTTTATCTGAATTAGCATGGATTCCCTCTCTCTAGCAATGAGTGCAACCCCTTAGTGCGAAAAGGACCAAAAGTACCTTATGCTTACATATGCCTTACCTTATGTTTACAACTGCTAGTCTTTTCTTCCAAATGAAAGTTAATTGCAGACACAAAACCAGAAGAAATCAGCAATTTAGATACAGATCACAGTGCTCATTACGTATATATGAAGATATGATTTGGTTTTAAACACTGAAACATCTCTGCACCTAAGGTATGAAACAAATGAAGTTGCTTGGGATGTGCAACCTAACGGTGCCTTCTGGCTGAATACCTAATTAGAAACTAGAGTTCTGATGCCTTCCAAAAGTGAAATCAACACCTGAAACAGCTCAATGGCTTCACCAGCATTTCAGAACCACAGTTTGTCAACCTTGAGAAAGTAAAGATTGTCAGGCTGCCTGTTTGTTTTGGGATTTGTCATTTAACAGAATGGTCACAGAGAGCATTTTTGTGTGACTGGACACATGGCTGAGCTTCTCACCTCTGACTCTTATTGGCCACTGGCCTGGCATAAACAGAGAAGAAAAGGAAATTGCATGTTACTGCTATACTTGAAATCAATTTTCCAATATTTTAGCATGGAGTTTCCTACTTTTCTTACCAAAATATAAAAATAGGGTTTGGTTTACAAAGAGTTATTTCTGCTACAAACCTTGTTCTGCTTTCAAGGTCCTGCAAGATCCTAGACCTATTCCCTCCACCTTCCCCACTGTATCACGAATATATTTGTAAGCACATAACAGTTGAAAGTTTAACTTTAATACAGACATTATACTGCCTCGTATTCTGTGTAGAGATATGTGGGATGTTGGGGCTTGGTTATGGTTTGATTTTTTGGTTTCTTTTAAATCAAAATAGTTGCAGTAATTCAAGCCCAAATGTGCCTGTTACTGTATTAATAATAATGACTTAATAGTACAATTATACCCTAATGGACTATGCTATACTGAAGCATACAACCACGTGCTCATGATTACTTCAAAGACAGTAAGAGATTGAAGATATTACCACACCCAACTCCTCATTACTGCACCTCTCATCTTAGAGATTACCACCCACAAAGTTGAAGAACAGTAACCCGTTGTGGAAGTGCTCTTAACCCTCTTCGATCTAACTTGAGATGAATTAACTGTCTTTGGCAAACTAACTTTGGCAAACAAAGCTTTGTAGGGCAGGTAGACACTGCACCAGACTACGAAAACAAATGCAGGACAATCCAATTCTGGACAGAGTAAAATCTGCATTGAGGGGTAGAAGTGAAGAGCTAGCAGATGACTGCTTCTTAAGCTTTTCCAGAGAGACGTTCTTCTGCAACCTTGTCTACACCCTGCCTGCTCTAGCTGAGTCTGAACAAAACAGCTTTTGTTTCTAGAGACAATCTAGCTGCCAATTCAAGTTCAATAACTGGCTCTGGATTGTAGTAGGCATGCCTAGATCTATAGGATAAAATTAATTTCAGTCACGTTGGTTTCAGTCAGCTGCCAGGCTGATATCCTGCTGTCCTGCAGCAAAACAGATGCAAGGCAAACAAAATGCTACTTATTTCATTATACAGTCAAATCAATACGTGAGGCACAAGCACAGCTAAGTATGTGAAATAATGACCAAAATCTCAGCTTTCATATTTAAAAAAAAAA